>JAVSCE010004006.1:0-142881 GCA_032199065.1 Smutsia gigantea | reverse complement strand
CCAGTTTTATCCAACTCCCACTGATAAGCATGTGAACTAATTGATACAAATCTGAGAAACTGGGTTAATAAGTTTGAATAATTATGTTAAAATTTTCAGCAAATCTGTGAAGAATCTCCATCACCTTGGGAATGTTTATCACTCGTAATTCAGCTTTAGTCCAGGAGACATAAGAAACTAAGGTTTTTAGCTGTTGGATCCTGAGAAGGCTTTTCAAGGGGCAGGTTCTGCTAGGTTCCGATAAAGGGGGGTGGGAGGGAGGAGCGGAGGTGGGCACAGTGCCATAGGGAAGGAGGAGAAGGGCTGTGAGGCGGAGCTGAGCGAGGACGGCCTTCACGCCTCTGGAGACGGGACAGGGAAGGAAACAGGCCTGAGAGGCCATTTTTGACTTCTTTCAATCGCTCATTTGCCTCCATTAATTTAGAAATACTACTTTGCAAAGAAGTGATTTTAGAGTCCAAAATACATCTGGGAACCTTCCAGTACCAATTAAAATAGGCATTCCATTCACTTTGTTTAAATTTAGAGGTATGGTCTTTTAATTTGATTTTGAGAAAAGTAAATTTGGAGAGATCCACAGTTCCCCATAATGGCTAGTGAAGTTCTAAATTATCTTTAGCTAAGTCGGTCCACAGTTAAAAATGCACATGAAGAGGGACTGTGGTCTTTAAACATAGTATCAGCCAAGATCCAAGAAGGAAGACCCTTTGAGAAAAGTTAGAGGATTTGGACCCATAATCTTAGCTCAAAAAACAAATGAGTATTCACCAAAAGGATGGAGCCTTAACACACCCAGAACAGATGAAGCCATTAAAACAGGTCCTGAATAGTCAGAGAGCTCAAAACTCAAAGACAGAGAGACCCAGATCCAGGAGAGAGGTACCCCCAGACTCCATGGCCAGTGAGAAAGCTGAGCTCAATGGGCTCTGTGGGGACTAGCACCTGTTTGCTCACCAGTTTTACAATTTTTAGGGGTCCCCCTGGGGTCCCACTCCTGACTCGCCCCAAGTAATATTGGGCTTGGAAGTAGAACCTGTTATTTTACCAGCAAAATAGATTTGATAATGGCAGGGGAATTGCAACTGTGGACCCACAAGCTATGGATCACAGGCAGGTCTGGAGAACACAGGCAAATTCGGAACCTTTATAGAGGAAAAGGGGGAAGCTGGGTGGGGCCGCACTGAAGAGAGTTGCTCGAGGGAAGCGAGAGTTCAGGGTGGTGGTTTCTTGTCGGCTGGGTTGTTGCCGGGGAGGAGCAGCTCTCACCCCTGTTGGGTTTGCAGTGAAGGCCGGGTTGGGGTGGTGGGGGGCGCTCCACCTTCTGGCCTCCCAACTATTTAGAATAGTTTCTTTTAATTCAGTTTCACAACTGCTCAGATCCAGGCTGTGTGGGGCTGGGACAGGGACAAAACCAGCCAGTGGACACAGGCGTCCGCTAGATGGAGCTGTCCACGGGCTGCTCTGCTGGAGGGACAGGTGGCCCATCCGCTCTGCAGGGGCATCCGACTGGGTGGTGGGGTGGCTGTGGTCCATCGCCGCAGGGTCTTGCCCTCCTGCGGGTGCCCAGGCTGAGCAGCACCGAGCAGGAGACCCACCCGGCACTGGGCAGGGCGGGCGTGGCGCACCCGGCTGTGTGTGAGGCTGCGCTGACAAAGGCTCAGCCTGATCTCTCAGGGAGACGCTTCTGTGTGACCAGATCTGGGTCTGAGCCACCGCCAGTCCCTGGACGGCCGCTGCTGGCTTCTATATAGCGGGTTCACCTGCCAGTTCTGAAGCTCCTGTCACCGGACGGCATGCTCTGCCGCCACCATCCTCTCTGGGATGCTTTCCACGTAGTGTGGCTCTAATCTGTCGTGCTCTGCGCTGTGGAGCAGTCTGCTGTGTGCATATTCCATTCGTTCTGGCACAAGGGCTGCGTCATTGTTCTTAGTCCCTGACACTCGAGTGACTGTTTCAGCCCCTGGCAGGCGCTGGGAAGTCACTTCTGGATTTTTTCAGGCATGTGCTTGTCCCCACTCGTTTTTAGTTTTTCCAACTTCTGGTTTCACTCAAGCGTCTCTGGAAGGCTGTCTGTACCTTGTGTGGCCCGGGCACGGGGAGGGTTGCTCTCTGTCCCCTGGGAGGTTGGGGGTGGTGTGATTTGCCAACGCAATGGGGCAGATGGGATGTGAACTCCTGGCAGAGCTTTGGTGCCCATGGTCCTAAAATGGGTCACATTCGTTCCCTGGCTGTGACCATGGAGGCCCCAGTGAGACGGGCTTGGGTCCCGAATGACTGCGTGGAGGCCTGCTGGCTGGCACAGAGATGTCGGGCACCATGGCTGGTTCTCAAGCAGCACCCCTGCCAGGCACTGGGTGGCTGCTCTCTGCACTTTATCATGTCCTTGCTCCACCTTTTGGCAGGTGTTATTTGCCCTCATTTTACCAAGTACTTCCTGGGGCTCCTGATGCAAATATCACCCAACTCACTACAGGTTGTGCTGCCCTTGGGGAAACTGACCAGCCACCCAGCCCCACCTCAAGCTTCCCCTGCTTCTGGTGGCTCTGACTTACCCTGTCCTGCCCACAGGGCTCCTGAGGGGCCAGTACCTCAATCCGTTACTCCTGCAAACCCCACGCACGGGGCCCTTGTTCTGCCTGTGGAAGCTCATGGCACCTTCCCGTCCCCCATCCCAGCTCAGGGTGAAAGCTCAACCCCTGGCCTGGCTGCTGCAGCCACACCAGCCACCTGGCAGTACAGGCTGTGGCCTGCCCCCCACAGTGCAGGGTGCCCCTCAAGAGACCCCCCCGCCCACTGCCCCTTGGCAGGTGAGAGGTCCAGTTCTGGGGGCTGGCTCCTGCCGTGTGCACACTGGTGCCTTCTGGGGAGGGGTTCCCAGCACAGGCACTAGGGGCCCAGATACATCCAGGGTTGATAGGCAACATATTCAGAGAACCACCAAGAACTTTAAAACTGCCATCTTCTGCTTTATTGACAGGTAAATTGTTCAAAAATGTTCTCACGTTTCAATAATTACAAAGACTCAGACTTACATTAAAAAAGTAAAAACCAGACCCCTCCCCCCAGCAGTTGCCAGCCCCAGCAGAACGCCCAGGGGTGGTGGGTGCTGGGGTGGGGGTGCGGGTGGGTGACACGCACAGACAGGCCGTGGTGCCCGCATCACTCAGTGCCCACTCAGCTAAGTGCACATCTTAAATGGCGTCACCGAGGACAGGCTGTGTCTGCTGGCCAGTTAATAGCAAGCCTTTAATTGGACCACAAACCTGATGACTCAACATCTGAACAAGGAGGGGGAGTAAATACGCACGCAGAGCATCACCACGCCTTGGGCAGAGCCAATGTGCAGGACTGCGCCGGCTGAGTCTACGCCATCCATACGGGGACTAACCATGGGGCTCCATGCAGGGGGTTTGGGGAGGCCTGGATGCATGACCACTCACCAGTTTTATGGTGGGAGGCGGAAGCTGTGGAAGCGAGTGGGGAACAGCACAGCTGACTTCACAGTAGATACTGGGGACACTTCATGGTTGTGACCAGGAACAGAGTCACACACGCAAGGGGCCCAGGCAGGCGTCACCCGTAACGGGCCTCTGTCCACTGCAAGGTCGGCAGAAGGACTTCTGCAGTTGACTACGTAATGGCTAAATGAAGGCCACGCCCTAACCTCCACTTTCCTGTCTTCAGGATTCTAGCGACACTGGGAATGATCCACAAATGCCTACTCCTCTAAAGTCTGAGAACACAGCTCCAGGAAACAGGCAACAGGCTCATTTCTGAGGCCACGCCCCCAGCCACCTGCTTCCTGAGCAGAGCCACGTGGGGTCTACTGAGCTTCTGCAGAGGAGGTCGGCAGGGCTCTACGCGCCTTCTTAGCTTGTTCTGGGAGGCTGTGTGGTTCCTTCATGTGCAAAGGGACAGTGTCACCTCACAGCTGTGTGGACAAAGGGATCCGGTCAACACCACGGACAATGTGGCATAAATCTAGTCATCATAATAAAGATTCTTCTTCATCTCCCTATCTACAAGTCGATTTTGCATTTCCTTGGACAACACTAGGGGATCAGCTCGGTCTTGGCACTGACATGGGAGGCCATCCCGGGCTCCCAGGCCCCATGGCAGTGAGGCAGTGGCCTGGTGGCTTCAGGCATCACAGGCCGGCTGCTCCAGGCCTTCGATGGGGAGCTGGCTCCGGTGGGGGGAATTGGGGCTTGGTGGGCTGCTGGGGTTGGAGCTATTCGATGGAGTCGAATGTTTGGTAGAATCCGAATCAGGCTGTTAACACAAAGAAGGGAGACAGCATGAGAATCAACCACCCTGGGCCTGTGGAGGGGGGCATTTTGTCCAGCATTTGGGGTGGGGACAGATGTGGCATCTGCTCTCTCATTTCTAGTTATGAGAACACACACCCTACCAGCTTTTCACATGGTCCTTAATCGTGCTGGTGAGAGATCATAAACCAAGGTCCCACCCCACAAACAACTCAGTGACTGTGATTACAAAAAGGAGTGGGCAGCTCTGAGTGAAGAAAGCAGAGACACCACACAACCAAGTGGTCTAAAGTCACAGCCACCACGCTCTCACGACAGAAGCACGAGGCATGGAGAGGAACTTTATTCCTTAGTGTCCATGAAGAACCCCCAGCTCAGTGGTGAAAGTCCCAGCTTTCCCCCTAAGATTCTGAATGAACAGGAGGGTCTAGCCGCAGCAGTTAGGGAGGAAAAGGGAAAGAAAGGCATCCTGGTTGGAAAGGATGTAAAGCCATCTCTGTTCACAGGTGACATGATTCTATGTATAGAAAAATCCCCCAAAACTCACCAAAAAACCCCTAAATGAATTCAGCAAAATTGCAGGGTACAAGTTCAATACACAAAAAACTGTGTTTCTATTACACCAGCAATGAAAAATCTAAAAAGTTAAATTAAGAAACAATTCCAATGACATAGTATCTGAAAGAATTATAGCTAGGAATAAATTTAACCAAGGAGATGAAAGATTTATACACTGACACTTTAAAGCATTGCTGAAAGGAATTAAAGACCTAAATAAATGCAAAGATATCCTAATTTCATGGATCAGAAGACAAAATATTGTTAAGATGTCAGTATTACCTCCTACCTAAAGTGATCTACAGATTGAATGCAATCCCTACTGAAATTCCAGTGGCTTTTTTTGGAGGGGGGGCAAGGGGAGGTAGTAAAGGAAAGCCTATCTTAAAATTCATATGGAACTGCAAGGGGGTCCAGAATAGTCAAAACAATACTGAAAAAGAATAAGCTGGAGGACTCACACTTCCCTAACTCACTACTAAAAAGCCACAGCAACTGCAAGAGCATGTTATGTACTCGCATAAAAGACCAAGAGAATAGAATTGAGTCTAGAAATAATTTGACACACCCACGGCCAAATGATTTGACAAGGGTGCCAAGGCCATTCCTGAACAGGGAAAGGAAGGAGCCCTTCAACAGGTGGTGGTGGAGAGCCACACACAAAGGAATGAAGTTGGACCTCTACCTCACACCATATACAAAACACTCAAAATGTGTACCAATGACCTAAACAGAGAAGGTGAAACCGTAAAACTCACGGAAGAAAACAGGAATAAATCTTGATGACCTTGGATTTGGCAATGGATTCTTACATATGACATTAAAAGCATGAGCAACAAAAGAAAAAAAAAACAGATTAACTGGACTTCATCAACACTAGAAACTTTTGTATATCAAAGGACCTTACCAAGAATGTGAAAAGACAACCTACCTATTGGGAGAAAATACTTGCAAATCGTATCTGATAACGGTCTAGTATCCAGAATAAAGAACTCTTACAATCCATCAACAAAAAAAGAACTCAATTACAAGTGGGCAAAGACCTGAATAGACATTTCCCTAAAGGTACACAAATGGCCAACAAGCACATGAAAAAGATGGCTTGATGTCACTCATCACTAGAGAAATGTAAATCAAAACCACAATGAGATACAGCTTCATAACTGCCGGGCTGGCTATTAAAATAAAACAGGAAAGTTAAGTATTGGCACGGATGTGGGGAAATCTTAGGCCTTGCACATCAATGGGGGAAGTATAAACGCTGCAGCTGCTGTGAAAACTATTTGCTGGTTTCTAAAAAGCTTAAACATAAAATTATTATATGACCCAGCAGTTCTACCCCTAGGTTACATACCCCCAAGTGAAAACAGGTACTCAAATACATGTGCACACATGCTCACGGAAGCAGGACTCACCACAGCCCCAAGGTGGGAGCAGCCCTGATGTTCTTCGGGACCATGAATACATAAAACGTGGTACATCTGTACAACAGAATAGTGAGCAGTAAAAAGGAGCCATGTGCACCACATTCTGCACCATGGACGAGTCTCGAAAACATGATGCTCAGTGAAAGAAGCCAGAAACCAAAGGCCACACACTGTGTGATGCCCACGATACGCGGAATGCCAAGACTGGAAAATCCACAGGAAGAGCAAGATTGACGGCTGCGAAGGGCTGGGGGGCGAGAGGGGAGAATGCGCTGAGTGGGGGATTGTCCTGGAGTGATGGGAAGGTCTTGACGTAGACAGAGATGGTGCCCGCACAACATCTGTTGTGGTGCGGCACCTGGACCGTTCACTCAGAGTGGTTATGTGAATTTCTCTTGAATAAACTGAAAAGAGGAACCAACAGGTGCTGTGTGCCCTAGGACACAACACCCTTTGAAGGACACTGTGTCCTCTGTAAGCTGCTCCGGCTTGGGGCACACGACCTGAATCTCAAGACAAGGAAATGTCAGCAAACGCAAACAGAAGTGTTCTAGAAGATGATGGACGTGCTCTTTGCAAAAATGTTACTGTCATGACAAAGAAAGGTAAGACAGCTACACAATGTATGACCGAGGACTGGATCCTTTATGAGCATGAAGCATGCTTGGGACATCACAGGGACACCTGAGAGCTGGGTGTGCATTCCACTCTATCAGACCAGCGCCCGCTGCGGTGAGGGAATGTGCCTGCTTCTCGCTCTCCCGTGAAGGGGCACAGTATGTGCAGCGTGCCCACACAGCCCGAGGAGTGCAGCTGGGTGTGCGTGCTCACACAGACCTGCTGGTCCTGGGGAGGACTGGGGGACAGGGACAGAGGCACAGGGACTTTTCACTGTTTAGCTTACTCAAAAACTCAGGCAAGCCTTGACGAAGGGATGATTTGCAAAAAAAAGAACTGTACTTTCCATTAACAATTGAACATCATGAAAGATAAAAAAGGTCTGGACACAGACCAGAGAAGACCAAGGAGATTCTGGATGGGTTTTGGGATTTCAGGCGGAGCTGGAGGCCCAACCAGGAGGTCTGGGTACAAACAGTGTGGGGTGGCAGCAGGGTGACACAGCTCCGTGACAGGGAGACAGCGCGGGCAGAAGCGGACTTTCCTCTGGCTCTTCCCCAAAAACCAAAAGGGGAAAGCGGGTCAGGTAGTTTATAGGGGCTGTTCTCTCTGCTCACGCAGCTTTTCTGAAGGTTTACAATTTTACGAGAGCTAAGGGGAAAAAAATAAGAAACAAGACTCCCTCTAAAGCCATCCATTTCAGGTGGATTTAAGGGAAGTCTATTAACTATGAAACTCCAGGAGAGAAAATCCCTCTATCATGGCAACTAGGAGGCAAACTGCCTCCCTGGGCGTTGAGGCTGGCTGAGTCCTGAGAACAAAGCAGGCCGAGGACAGCACAGAGGCCGGCCTGGGCGACTTCACCGACAAACACAGGTGTAAAGACTGCCAGAAAGAGGTTCACACATGAATCCACCCGTGTACCCCTCAAGAACAATGCCTCACGACCAAGGAGGGTGTGTTCTCAGGGGGCGGTGAAATCCACTCTGACTCACCACGGGCTGGAGAGAAAACCCATGCAACGCACTTTGGAGAACAGCTAAAAGCATCTGGTTAACAGCCATCAGCCCCACCCTTCCTCACAGAGAAAGCCCTTCACAGGCCAGGATGAGAAAAGCACCTCCGTAGCTATGTGAGCAGCAGCTGCCAGGGACGCCGGTGGCATCAGCATCAGGGGAAAACACGCAGCAGCATCGGGCCTGTGGTGTCAGGGGCCACATCCGGCCAGCACTGCAGACACGCACTCCCCCCACATCACAGCCCCCGAGACACCCACTCACCACACTCTCTCTCTCTCTCTCTCTCTCACACACACGGCCAAAGAACAAAACTCAGTGGCCACCAACTCAATCAGAACTTGGTGAGGTGGCTGGACACAGAACATCAATTGTCACCAGTGATGACCCCCCCCCCAAGTTTATCGTAGGAGATTACACTCTACTCACAATGGCAACAAAACCTTGAAATTCTTAAAAATAAACTTATTAACCACAAACATGCCTAGCGTGTAAGAGGGGAACTATCAACTAGAGAGATGATCAACATTCTTGTACAGGAAGGGCAGGGCAGGGACCATCCCCCAAATTAACCCACGGATTCAGTGCAGTCCAGTGAACAGCTCAGCACGAATTTTACTTTTTTACTATGGAGTCAACAAGCTGGTTTTGAAATTTATTTGAAGGAGAAAATTTAAATGGTTAAGAAATTGATGAGGAAGGAGAACAAAGAGACTTGTTCTGCCTGACCGTAGGTTCCAGGGGCTGACAGCACGGGGACAGGCCCTGCCGCCCGAGGGCAGAGGCTCTGAGCCAGACACAGGTGACCAAAGAGCGTCACACACAAGCCCACCTCCCCAAGGACACCCCCAGCCACACTCCCAGCCACCCCCAGCCACACTCACCAGCCACACCCCCATGGCCACCTCCAGCCACTCACCAGCCACACCCCCACGGCCACCCCCAGCCACACTCACCAGCCACACCCCCACGGCCACCCCCAGCCACGCTCCCAGCCACACCCCACGGCCACCCCCAGCCACACTCACCAGCCACACCCCACGGCCACCCCAGCCACACTCCCACCAGCCACCCCCACAGCCACCCCAGCCACGCTCACCAACCACACCCACGGCCACCCCCAGCCACTCACCAGCCACACCCCCACGGCCACCCCAGCCACACTCACCAGCCACACCCCCACGGCCACCCCCAGCCACACTCACCAGCCACACCAGCCACAGCCATGCTCCCAGCCACACCCACACCCCCACGGCGACCCCCAGCCACACTCCCAGCCACACCCCCACGGCCACCCCCAGCCACACACGCTCACACATTTTCATGATGCAATGAGAAGCAGCAAAAAAAACCCTGCCAACCTCTCAAAGAAACAAGAGTGTATTTATCTTAATTGAAAAAGATGGACTGTACTGCATAAAAATTAAAAATTTCTGTGTGACAAAATACCCTTGAAAAACAAAATTAAAATATTAGTGATACTGAGAAAAGCATTCATAACAGACAACCCCATTTATAAAGAGTTTCTACGCATCAGGAGAGCAGCGCCATGGCTGAGCAGCCGGACAGGCGGCAGTGTGAAAGCCTCCGAGAAGAGCCGGCTGGTCCTGGAAAAGCGGCCGGCCTCAGAAAGCCGTGGCCATGGTGAGGACGGCAACCAAGAGCCCCACCCGTCCTGGAGGGGAGGCACTCACCCCGCTGTCTTCTGTACAGCCCTGCAGGTAGGGGCACTCTCCCACCCTCCCACACCCAGGAAACTGAGGCAGAGAGACGTGTGCCTCCACAGACATGAGGGTGTGCCAGCTGGGAGAGGCAGGGATGGGGGCACCCAGAGAAAACCTGGGCCAGGGGCTGTTCCTGGCATCAGCCCAGGGGGCTGTTGGAGGAGGCGGCAGGAGAGGACAGGCCAACTCAGAAAGCTGGCCGGGACCCACAGGCCACCTGTGCTTTAAAACTAGCTCACTTGCAGGCATGCTACTGCTATGTGTCAGACCACGCAGAAAAGTCTAGAAAGGAGAAGTTGGCTGGGCTTTCCACGGGAAATCTTTCAGTTCTCAGTCATGCAAAGTGGCCCGCACCCAGGAGGAGTCACCACACTCAGGGCAGCCCCAGCTGCAGGTACTGTGGGGCAGAGCCTGTCAGGAGGCCAGGCTCCAAGCTGTGGCGCCATGGTCTGACCCAAGGGCTGCAGCACTCGGGAGTGGGAACCCACGCCTCCCGCTCAGCAGGCTGATGGTAGCCCACGCTGGCCCCCAGCCCTCAGATGACCTGGAAAGTGGTGCGCAGAGTGATCCGGGCCCCCGCGCCATTGGCGGCCCTGCCTTGCAAGGGTGGTGACAGAGCTGCCCCACCCCCAGCCTGGGGCCCCACGTGGCTGCCCGGGGCGATGAAGCATCTTCAGCTGAAGAAGCCGCTCGGATCCCCTGCATGAGGAGGTGGATGCCCTGGCTGTGCTCAGGCAAGTCTTACCTCTTTGTCAAAGTCCTGCTCAGGATCGGACATACTTCTCAGAGGCACGGCCACTCCCAGCTCTGGCCCACCTGTGGAACAGAGCGAGCCCTGGCCTGAGGAAAAGGCTCGGGAGCTGCCCGAGCGCCCGGAAGCCCCACGTCACGGGCCACGTACCTGGCGAGGGCCACGGGATGCAGGGCTTACTCCTGGGCGGAGGCTGCCGGGCCAGGCCGGCAGTGGCAGGGCCAGGCCGCTCCTCCTGGGAGGCAGGCACCGCGCTCTGGGTGGAGAGAAGAGCAGTGAGCTGCTCCGGTCCCGGCTGGGGGCCGGCAGGCCGACTGCAGCCACAGACGCAGCCAGGCTGGGGCCTCGCTGAGCGCAGCGGCCAGGGAGGCGCTCTGGACAGCGGCAGTGGTCAGTCTGGAGCTAAGATTTGGCAATAGCGATTTTAGGCCAAGTCAAATCCTACAAAAAACATTTTTTTAAGTGAAAAAGAAAAAAGTACACTACCTGCCCACGTTACTTAGAGATTTCTGTTTTCAGCAGCCAGTTTCCTTACGCAACACTAACAGACTACAACGGCGGCAGACCCTGGCAAGCACATGCCCCCAGCAGAGGGCTGCAAGGAAATGCCCGTGGAGGAGCTCCACTGGGACAGACCCGAGAGGCGCGTGGAGGCCAAACCAGCAGAGGCCGGGCAGGCCTGACGGGGTCTCAGAGGGCGCCCTGCCCGCCTGGGGCTCACCAGAGGCAGGTCCATGAGCACCTGCAGCCCATCACCAGGGCCCATGTGGGCCACATGGTTGAAGTTGGTCGGGTTGGAGATCATTCTGGATCTCAGCTCTGGGTCTCTCAGCATCTCTCTGGTGAAAAGAAGAAGGTTTTGAGATTCACGGATATGTGACAATCCTGTCTCTGCCTCACCCTCCTCTGCAAGGCCACCGGGCCCCGTCCTACCGCCGCTGCTGCAGCCTCTCCTCCTCCGGCACCTTGAAGACAAACCGCCTCTTGCTCCTGGTCCGCAGCATCTGCTTCTTGCTGTTGTCGGAGGTGTCCGGAACGCTGAGGGCTGCTCCTGCAGGATGCATGGCGCCCACCGTCACACAGCAACCGGGAGCACACCGTCCCCAGGGACAAGGCTGCCCCCCATTGCCCCCTGCCTGCATGGCGGACAAAGGCCGACCTGAGAACTTGTTCTTGAAGTAGATCAAGCGGGGCGGCTCGCAGCCAAGCAGGTTGAGGGTGCCTTCCAAGTTCAGCGGTCTTATCTGTGTGAGAGAGCAGAGCGTGTGGTTGCTGTGAGGCCAGTGCCAGGCGGGAAGGACACTCCTGCACCCCCGGGCCTTACCCTCCGCAGGCCGATGGTCTGGACCCACTCCATGGTGCGCACGTCAAAGACGTCCACGCCGTACTCGCTGTACACCGTGATGTGCGAGGGGCTGCAACCTAGCGCAGACGGAGCAAAGCCGGGTGAGCAACCAAGGCGGCCCGGACCTGGTGCCTCCCGCCCTGCAGGGCAGTGGCCAGACCCGGCACCTAGAGTGTCACCAAGTGCAGGGGAGGCCGCGCCGCCCAGCTTAGGGCTTACAATGGCTCCAACTGTAGATAATTTCACTTCAAAGTTTAGGCAAGTAAAACCAACATTTAAATGCTTTACCATCACTTCTGTACCCAGACTGCATTTTAAATCCCAAGGCATAGAAGTTGAAGATGAGCTGTTTAAAAAAATCAGCTTTTCCGTTTAGGTTTCTTATACAGTCATTGCCAAAGCTTATTACTTCAGGCGCAGCACATCAGAAAGGCAGAAATTCAGGTAGAGGCTGAACGTTGTTTCTTGAAGCAAATCCCTTCTTTAAGAGGTGCCAAGAATCAAGTTTCTGGTAAATATTTAAAATCTCACACAAAACCACTGCTTAGCACTGGGGCAGTGGCCACACCCATCCCTGCACCTGGTGGCCGAGGACATTTGCAGGTGCCCCTCCTGTGGCCTGTGGGAACGCACCTGAGGATGGTCACTATCTGCCTACAGGGAGCTCTGGGGTGGTGCTGTCCTCGCCTGCTCGTTCTAAGTGATGGCACCCTGTCAGGTGACAAGAAATCGAGCCAAGCACACCCAAGACAGGAGACCAAGACCGCTGGTCCAGCTGGCATCTGAGATTTAAGGGGGACACCCCACACTCAGAATGACTGGAGAGGGAGCAGTGGCTGTCCTCTTCTCAGTCACCCTGCCAGGGTGGCCAGGCCCTCATCCAAGGCACGCTGTCATCACACTCGCCCTGCAGAAACGCAGAGCTGTGCAGATGGTTCCAGCTCAGCTCTGGCTCCCGCCTGCCTCTCAGGTTAAAAGCTAATGTTCATTACTTACACTTTACTAGCTGAAGGTGAATTCTTTAAAAGTTTCTGCTATGTTGCTATTAATAGATTCCAAATGGGCTGCACGATCAGCTCTTTACTTTTGAAAAAAGAAAATGAAATGGCTTAGGAAGTAGACAAAAGATGCTGGAACTCATCACCAGACTGATAAGTGACATTTCCCACAAACCATGAGGCCCCTCCTTTTGAGTGACAGGAGCAGAAGATGGTTGGAGAAGCCAGGCAGCCTAAATAAACTTTCAGAGGCCAAGTCTCCACACAGCGGCTTCTGGGGCAGCTCCTCTTACTTGTGAGGAGCTGGGAGGAGACCTGTGTGGGACCTGCTGCAAGAACAGATGCGTAGTCCACAGCAAGCCTTGGACTAGGAAGCGAGTCCGTGCCAGACAGGCTGAGGGAGGCAGCTCTGCGTCTGAGCCAGCCTCTGCTGTGGGACTTACACACAGGGCTCGCCTCTGGCCCTTGGCTTCCTCCTGGGTCAGACGGGACAGGTCGCACTGCCCCATGTGCCAGGATGGGTGAGCACACGGGTGCTCAGCACAGGGTGAGGAGCACGTAGGCACGGGAGTTAGTTCTTCAGGCCAGAAGGTATTTACTTTCTGCCAGCTCTAACCCTGATCGGGGGTCTGTATTGTGCATGGGCGAGAGAAAGAGAGCCCAGGTGGAGAGAAAACTGGAATCTGAGGAGAACGCGAGAACACTGGCGACCACACCAGGTCACTCACAGCCAAGATTATAAAAACACCAGGGATGTGGGTCCTTCTCAACACTCAACTTTTCAACACGCTAGACTCTGGAGGAAGAGACCCTGATAAGCAGGGACCTCGGCGCTCTGAGGACATCCCTGTACCAGCTGCCCGTGGGGATGACATGGTGGGCAAGGAGTGTCAAGGCAACAGATGTGCCTCGTTCCCAGCAGGCCCTGGCTCCTGCCCTGCACCCCAGGCTCTGGCCCCCCCTGCCCCGCCTGTCTGCTGTACCAGCTGCCTCTGCTGAGGGTAAGAAGTCAGGAAACACACAGTAAGCCCCTCGGGCTGAAGGCTGGCAGTTCACTCACGGGCCCCGACACTCTTGGGTACTCTGCCAGCTTGGCAAGACCAATGAGGCAGACAGAAGGTGGTGCTTTAGGTGGTCCACCAGCCCCATTCCCTCCTGGCCCCATCAGCATGGGCCCTGTGGCTGGTCTGATCACTCCTGACTTTCTCTGTGACCTGTTGGTTCAACGGTACGGGTTACCTGGACATGTCCAATTGGTGGAACTGTAGGGTCAGAGTCTTGTAAAAGCAGACAGCTAGACGAAAAGTGTCCCCTGAATGGAGCCCCACCCCAGGGACCTTGCTCACCAAGTTTTTGGACCGTCCTGAGTTCTACCCAGTGCCATGATTCACATGGAAAGCCCCAAGTAAGCAAATCAGCTCCTACTCTCAGGAAAATGTCTGTCCCAAGAGGAACTCTAACTGGGTCATCAGAGCTGAATTTTTTTCTGGCCATCAAAAACCTTTAGCTTGTTTCACGGCTGTGAGTTGCCTGGTCATCTCCGTCGGGGCTCTTCAGCTGCAGGCCTCCTGCAGAGCCCTTCTGGGGAGCAAAGCCTCCTGAGCTCAGGGGGAGGGGTGCTGGCGGGGTGGGTGGGGCTGGCTCAGGATACGGCAGGCTGTGGTCGGCCTGCAAGCCTGCCCAGAGCTGGTCTGAGATGTGGCCTGGGGACCACACGGCACGGCGGACAGCCATGCGGCCCACCGCCTGGTGCCTAACGACTTTACTAGGGAGGTGGGAAACACACCGGAGCAAATTGGACACGTGCTGACCGTCTATGCGAGAAGCAGCAACAGGGAAATGGCAACAGAAAAACATATACATACTACAGGCAACAGGCGCCGCAGGCCACATGAGCTCCTGCATGCGTGACCTCCGACCTTGTGGGTCCACGTACAGTCCCATGTGGCTGAAGCAAAGCAGGTACTCCTCACTTTTGAGCTCCACAGCACAAAGGGCATCAAAAGACTGTTGTGAGAGGAACGTAAGCGAGGGGTCATTGGGATTTACCAGGTTTAGAGCCTGCCCATCTCCCTGGGTGCTCAACAGAGAGAACCCAGAAGGGTAGCCGACACAGAGTTTGTCCTTGAACACGGCCATCCACTGTACAGTGCCAGGGGCCACAATCTCACTGAACTTCCTGTGGAAAGGCTTAGTTCTCTGGATCTCATAGCAAAGGACCAGCCGTTTCACGGCGGCAAAGAGGCAGGTGGGAGAGGTCTTCCTCAGAGCCCCAGCTGCCAGGAGCTGGCAGCCCTTGGTTTCTGGAAGCTTGACGTCAAGGCTGCTCTCTGCCCCATCAAAGGAAGACCATGGACACAGGTGGACGTGGCGGTTCCGGCCACAGAGGAGGGCCCCAATCTTCTCTTTGGGAGCGAGCTCAATCTGGTGCACCTTCTTATAGTCAGCGACGCGCACGATCACTGAGGAGAGGGCAATAGCAGGGCAGTGTGTCAGTACCCTGAGGCAGCTCCAGGGCGGCTCTGAAGTCCCGTCCTGCCGGGGCCCCTATCCCTTCCCACTGTAGAAGCCCTGGAAAATGCGCCTCTGCCTCCGCCAACCTCACCCTGCAGTGCCCTCTGTCGGCGGCCCCGGGGCCACTGTGAGCACACTGCCTCCTCAACCAGCTCGCAGCCCCAGGGCCCTGGCTAGGAGACACCCAGTGGGGTGTGGTCCTGGCAGGGGCAAGATCTGGACCTCCTTTTAGCTCATCCCTGAAGCCAAGAACCCTTGGGTCACATTTGGGAAACAAAGGCTGCTTCCAACCTTCCCAGACCCCTAGATGAACTATCTGAAAGCACCCACCTCTCTCACCAGCCCCCAAATTAACCCCCATATGCTCCATTCCCTAATTGGATCAGGACCTCCACTCTGCGATCTCAGAGCCAGAGCCCTTGGTCTGGGTCCTGAGGGACCAGCAGCCCTGGGCTGGATGGCGGCGGTCACTCCCCCTTCTGTCACGTGGCCAGGTGTGCTGCGGCACCAAGCTCACCCGGAAGGGACCGCTGCCCCCACCCCCACTCCCCGATTCCCTGAGGGAGGCTCCCAGAGCTCAGCCCTGGCCATGCCTGGTCCCCTTGCGTTTCTGTCCCTGACCCAGTGCCACGAACAGGGGACGCACGGGGATGTTTCTGCCTTTTCTTCCTGGGAGAGGTGAGATGTCAAAATCTGAAGCAAAGGAAGGAAAGTTCCAGGAAGGCCTCGGCGCATCCAGGAATTAAGTAAACACTGTTCCTGTGGAAGGCTCTGGCTACTCCGCCTCCCCACCGAACCCTCTCTGTGAGGAGCCTAAGGGCCCACTCCCCAGCACGCCTGGGGGTTGGCCCTTGCGCTCCACTGGACCTGCCAGCGGGGGCCTTGCCCTCAGCCTGAGGCACCAGGGGACATGCAACAGACATTTGCAGAACACCTGTCTCCTTTGCTGTAAACTGTTTCTCAGCTGCCTGCCTCCCTTTCATGGAGTCCTCTGACATGGTGACTGAATTGACACAACACGTGCAGGGCCTTCGTTTCCGCCCTGACGAGCCCCTGTGGCCCTGTGCCTGCCTGCACTAGCCCGCTAGGCCTGCTCACTCACCGTCACGGGTCACCTCTATGACGTACAGCCCTTCTTCTAAGCCGACCGCAATCCTCTCCCCGTCTGTTGAGGCAGAAGGAGGGGTAAGAACATAAAATCAGCACTGTCAGCACAGACTCCATCTTAAAACACACGGAGGAATGACAAATTCCTGCCGCAGCACAGCAGCCGTCTCCACTGGGTGGAGGGCCCAGCTGCAGCAGTCCGGCGGCTCCCGGAGCACTCCTAAGGAGCCCTGCGCCGCCCCGCAGTGGCCAGCACGTACCCAGGATGGCAGCTGTCAGCACGGCCTTGATGAGAGGCAGCGAGCTGTCATAGGCCTCCTGCGGGATGTGCACAACCTGGTTCCTCAGGCGGTTCTTATGCAGGATGGACTGGAGGCCTTCTAGAATCCCAACCCACTTTCTCTTTTCATTCTCATTCTCTGTCAGAATGAGCAAGGAGCTGGTCTTGGACGGTGTGCCTAAGAGAGAGGTTGTCACCTTCATGACAGACAGAGAAGAGCTGTAAGACCAGCAGGCCCAGCAAACAGGCCCGTGCCCTGCCCAGATGGTGCCCTGACTGGAGGTGGCACCAGGAGGGATGCAGTTCCCAACGCCCTGACCCGGGGTGCCCGTCAGGGTTAAAGCCTCAGGTCCTCGCCCCCAGCCACCCCCTGAGGTCGTGAGGGGTCGTGAGGGGCTCTGCTGCTGTAAACAGGCGGGGGTATAGCTCTGAGTGGGCACCTTGGATCCCTTTCATGTCAGATGTTAGTTAATTCTGCTCTTTCCAAAACTATGGTGTAACTGCCCATTTTAAAACTGTTTTCTTGAATTATAACTCTTACTATAATTAAAAACAGATTCTCAGAACATGTCCAGGGAAAACAGGATCTCAAACAAAAACACTTTGCCCAACCACGCTTCCTTGTGAGCATTCCACTCCCTTGGCACCTGGCAGGAAACCTGGAGAGCTTTTGCTTCCATATGATCATCTTGTATGTACACAGTGGTGGCAATTTTCTGTACTGTATGCAAGACACCATTTCTGAATAGAAGTGATTTAATAAAAAATGATGCATAGTTTTGTGGTCAAGCAAGATTTCACTGGATCTATGAAAACTCCCAGTGGCACGGCCAGGGGATGATGTTTTCCCTGGCCTACCATCCCTACAGCTTCCCAGCACTGCGGCATACAACATGGGCCCAGGGGCAGATGCCCCCTCCTGGCCCACTAAGATGCCGATGGACACTGTCTACTTGCTCCTCCCTGCTTTGCTCCCCCAACTGGCCAGTGAGTCCTGGGGAGCTGCGGTGGCTGGCCTCCCCGGCATGCCTCCAGCATGGAGCATGCTATGACCAGACTGATGGGAGGATGAAAGGGTGCTGGCAATGTGGGTGACGGGCCTCGGAAGAAGTGGGCAGGGAGGCACCCAACAAAGGGAAGGGGCCAGGAACCAGGTAGGAAGGTGGGGAAACATGCTGGATGTGTGCTAGCCCCCTGCCACAGTTCAATGAAATGCCCAGAACTCGTTATTTGAACCAGGTGATTTCTTAAAAAATTATTAATAAAAAGTCCCTAAAGAAGAGAAAACACCATACCCTGAATATACATGGGATGTCCCGGCGGGAGGCATGGATGACATCAGAAGCCAGGACTGAGCTCACCGAGAACTCGTCGTCTCTGGTGGGAAAGAGCACAAGGACATCAGGGAGGGGCTGCACACACAGTCTCGCCTCCACCTTCTGTGCAGAAGCCCGACAGTAAGGACACTTGGCTTTATTTTCTACAACATGGGGCAGGCCCCTCGCTTCCACCTGAGTGAGAGGGTCATACCGACAAGACATCTGACAGTGCAGGACCCCTCCATGCGCCTCCACAGCTGGCATGCTGGGAGACCAGGAGTGCCCGCATCGCACTGCTCCAGCCTGCACTGGGGTTACAAACACCACAGCACCGGGTCCGTGGCATTTGGTTACCGGCAGGAGTCACTTGGTAATCACTCAGAATAAAACCCCACCTCCTGTATGCTCTCAACCCTGGGCCCTCCCCCCAGGGTGATGCCCCTGGGACACCTGCCAGCAGCCTCTTCACCCCAGACCAGGGCACACCTGGGCACGTTCTAAACACAGGTGCCACTGCTCAGCCTTGCCCAATGGCGAGGGACATGGAACATGGAGACCACTGTGGAGGTGACCCTGCTACACCTCTGCTGCTCCTGCAGCTGTCCTCAAAGGCATGTGCCTCTGGGGCCCAGGCCAGGTGGCAGCAGCAGGTGCCGTCCTGATGGCACTGGGGTTGGGAGCACAGACAGCAGATGACAGACACCCAGACCCTATGCTAATTAAGCACAGGAAGCCTCTAACTTGCTGATCTTCATAACCTCTGACCTGGTAATGTTGTTATTATGCCCACTTTACAAATGGGGAGATGCAAAGTTAGACATTAAGAGAAGCTGGGAAGGAAGGAGCTCTGCCATCTCCATATGTTTGATTCATATATCTGAAGGCATCTGATGAGAGGTGAAAAGTGTCAAGAGATGCCGCCACGCAGCAAATGTTACGGCTGCACAGAGCCTGGGCTCTGATTCCTGCCACGGAGAGAGAACACTTGCAGACACTGGGACACAGATGGCCTTGGGCTGTGCGATGTGTCTCTGGGTATTTGTTCTTGGGGCACGTAGTTTTCTTACTATGCGCCTATTTAGCAAATTGTTTGGTGCAAAATATAGCAGGGAAGTTTCTAGCACGCAATGTAAGCACCTCTTTTCAGAACTGCACAAATATTAATGATGGAAGGTATAAATGAGAGTAAAGGTCATTAAGCAACAAACTGTCACTGGGACTAAAGGTTAAGTCAGTCAAATAAAGCTCCCAGAACAAGAACACAATGCACAAAACAGACCTGAGATCCAAGACTTGGCTTGCAGCGACGCCAGGCTGGGTGGACTTCCCTTCAGGCAGATCATACAGGAAGAGCTTACAGTCACAGACCACTGCGTAAGCCCGCTGCCATCCCTTCTTCACCCCAGTAGGCTTTGGGACCTACAGATAACAGTGACCATGTTTTACTGGGCCTGGGAGGACAGCCACATGTCAAGGCAACGGGAAGTAGGGCCCCAGAGGACTTCCTGGAGGTGGCTGCTGCACCCACAGTCTCCTTCCAGCTGCTTCTCCAAGGAGAGCTCCCTCACAGGCTGGTGGCCAGAGCTGTGTCTGCTGGGGGATTTGTGCACGTGACAGAAGGGAGTCAGAGGACAAGGTGGACAGCTCGGCAAACAGGTGATCACATCAGACACGGAGCATCTTGGAATGCTGAAGCCAGAAAGACACCGGGACTGCCCGGGCAGTGGTTTTCACACAGACTGGCTTGGAAGCCATGTTGTCAAGCAAATAGCCCAGGAGGTGGGGACAAAGGGGCCCCAGATGACTGTGTTTCTGTGGGATCCCTAGGACTGCAGGCTGAAGACCTTGTTTCCCAGGAGGGGAGGCCTCCCAGGACTGGCACAAGGGTCATTTCACACAGCAAAGAACCCCCTCTCAAGAGCCTCCTGGGCATGGCTGTGGGCCATCACACCTGGGCCATGTCCACCCTACCTTGACGTAGCCCTTGTAGGCTGTTCCTATGCCTCTCTGCACGTCCACGCCAAGAGGCCGCTTGGACTGCTCAGGAGGGATGGGGCACACCGGGGGAGCGCTGTCTTTGCAGGACACGTGGCAGGCGAATGCGCACACTGGGAGAGAGGCAGCACAGTGTGAGTGCCTACTTCCTCCCAAGCAGAGGCTCCTGTGCAACACACACCAGAGGCAGGTTGCTGACCCATGAGTCACCGAAGTGGCCAAGATGCCCAGCAAAGCAGAGGGCTCTGGGACTTGGCCACTGAGCGGCTTGTCAACACAGTCCTCGGAGCCCTTAAAGGGGAGGCGAGGGATGGTTACCAGGAAGCAGGGCCCTAAGCTGGATGTACTGCTCCCAGAATGCCCGAGCCTCACTACAGAGTTACTAACCCAGCCACCTGGATGGGAAACCTGATAGGCATGTGTCAGGGCAGGGGTCTCAGTGACAATCAGGGGCCCCAGCAGCCAATCAAAAGGCCTGGTGAGTTTCAATAACAAAGGGAAAGGCTTCTGGTATCCCATAAAATGAAGAAAACAGGAAGCTGCTTTCACAGGGTAGCCCCTGCCTCTGACCAGCGGTCAACAGTGTGGGCCCATCTGGCTCCAGCCCCAGGGCTGCTGTCGCCCCACGTGACCCTGGCTGGTCGTTCATCAGTGAGAGGTGTAATTGCATCCCACGACTGACCGTGTCGCCAAAAGTCAGCACGGGGCCCAGCATGGGACAAGAGCACGACATGGAGTTCAAAGTGCCACAATCAAAGAAGACAAAGTAACGGTGCTTAGTGCAAATGACACAATAACAGAAATCTTAAAGTTCTTTCTGCTTCTGCTTCCAATTTCCTAGAAAGGCCACGACGTCTCATTTTATGACGAATGATCACCGACAGATAACCTGTGCGTGCTCCCACTGCAGCTTCGGGGTTCAGGACCTTAGCCCACACACCTCTACTGAGCATGTGCACGCCCCACCAGCTCCCGGAGGGCCTGGCCTCCCTGGGGTCCCCCAGGGAGCACACTCCCACTGGCTGGGCCCAGGACCACCCCGGCGCCTGGCACTCACCCTCGCAGGCATAGCCCTGCCGGATCAGCCCCACCATCAGGGAGGTGCAGTGGCTGCACTGGGTGGGGCTGGAGAAGGACTTGACGCTGAACTGGTGGGCCTTGGGCTGCGGGAAGAATGAGAAGGTGAGCCTGGCTGTCAGAGGAGGCTGTCAGTCTGCTCGTGGTGGGGTGCAACTCGGGAAGGATCTCGAAAGCCTTTCAGCGGAGTGTGCGACTCCTCTCTGAGGTGCATGCCGTCCTCATGGTGCCAGCCTGACACCCACTGCAGAGCCCAAGCCCAAGAGGAAGACACACGCCTCCCTTGGGGACGGGTCTTGCTGCCAGCACCAGCGAGGTCAGCCAGGCCGCGTGCTGGGGTAGTGAAGCTGCCACTTGAGTTGGCGCAAGATTCTCGCCATCCAGAGTCTCTTGGGGGCTGCCCTCAGGCCACGTTTTGGATGGTCTGCCACCCGGAGCAGTCTCTCTTGCACATGAGGCCAAGGGGTATGTGAGGATGCGAGGAATGACTAGCAGGCAGTCCTGTTCCTAACAGCGACAGCCTGGAAAAGCCCCGTCCCATCAGGAGTGAAATGTAAGGTTGGCTGGAGACGTGCCTCTGAAGCTCAAATACAGCAAACATAAGGTTTGTTACTCAGGGGGACAGAAATATGATGGAACAATTTGTGAGAGGCAAAGGAGTGACCAACAGAAACCCAGAGGGCAGTCTGCCTTACCCCCAACTCTACACCCTGCTGGGGTCCCAAATGCCAAACAACATTGTTTCTCATCTCTGGCCACATGGCTGTCTATAGCTGAAACCTAAAAAAAGGCCACATCTACGTTAAAGGGAAAGAAAAGAGCATCTGAGGGCATAAAGCCAAATGCGTGCCAAGCTGGCGCCTAGGGCCATGTCATGAGTGGCACTCTGTGACCTGTGTTGGACCTGTCAGGACTGGTGTACATGGCTCTCCAGAGTTCCATGAAAGGACAGCTTACAAAGCTGCACGTTCAGTGTAGCTCCATTTATGCTGGGGGAAAACACCCTCCACAGGCCACGCTGGTTCTCCATAGCGCTGAGTGCAGACAGACAGAAATAAATTTGGAGAAGCGACTTGATAGCTACAAACACAGAATGGTTACTGCTGGAGAAGGGATTATGGCCTGCAGAGCGAAGATGGGGACAGCAGACCCTGAAATTTTCCCATTAAAATGTGTTCACATATCACTGGTTTAATTACAAACACACAGGGTCCTGATGTTTCCTGGATCACACTCTTCAAAACAGATCAGTAGCAGAACACAAGGGTCTTACTGTGCATATAAAAATAGTAAGTCTGTCTTATTTACACAAACATTATCTTCAAAAACTGAGGAGGTGCCATGGGTTAAAAGCAAGGCCCTACCTTTGGTCCAGCCAGAATGAGGGGCTGTGCGGTGGGCGGCACCATGGTGGGCAGCCTTGGTGGGGCATGAGCCATGTCCTAGGAGACAAACGGGAACAGGTTAGCATCCGCGCAGCTCAGCACCATACTGACATGTCAGACCCTGCTCAAAAATGAACAGTTCTGCACTTGTCATTTCCTATATTGTTGAGACATCTGTCAAAGCAATCTGTGTCTAGCTAAGGCACTGACAGTGATCCTGAAATACAAGTCAGGCTCAGAGTCTGGAAAGAGGCTCTTGGAATGAGCCGTGAGGCAGGCCTGGGGGGCCACCTGGGTGCCAGAGTAGCACCTGTGCATCGGGGCCTGTGTGGCCCCCAGGCAGGTTGGGGACGGACCCAGGGGCTGGTGACAATCAGCAGGGCCATACTGTCTTACTTCCTGCTGCTCTGTGCTTGTAGCCACAGGAACTGATGGGGACGCCTCTGGCTTTGGAGCCTGCGTTTCTTGCTCACTAGCTGAGCTGGTCTGTGAAAACAAAGGCAGAGAAATAGCAGGGGAAAGCACCGTTCTGCTCTTAAATTAACAGTGGACTCCACAAGGGACGTGAGGTCCCGGCACAGGTTCTCACTGTGCAATGTTCTGTCAGACCCCGCTGCACCCACAGCTGTTCTGCTTCCCTGAGGACCACTGCCCTTGGCATTCTAAGGCTGAAGTGGTGACCATGTGGGTGGGGGGAGTCTGACAAGTCAAGTCCCCGCTGTAGTCCCCCAGCCCTGTCCACTCTCCCGCCCTCCCAGCCACTTAGAGGGAGGGAGTTGGAGAATGCCGACCCACTGACACTACTCAGCAGTGACTTTATCTATACCTGGAATGTCAGCACAAAGTTTTAAACCTCATTTCAGGGACTGGGAAGAAATTCTAACACCAACAGAGGACTATAGGCCTATGACCAGAAGTAAAAATTACCCTCAAAGTTTAATGACATGGGAAAGCAGTGTTTTGTTCTAACAACTCAAGATGCCCAAATTAACAGCACCATTTAAAACTGAAGCTAAAGCTTTGAAGCTAATTTGAAGCTCATTCTAAAACCACTTAAAAATGACCTCATTTTTATGAGTGTTCCTGAAATGAGTATTTCTCACCAAAGTCCATCACAGCTGCTTTGATTTACACTGACATACACATGCTCCCGGTGTCTGCTCAGTAGTGTCAGCACAAGGGAACAGCACCCTGGGCACAGAGTAGCTGGGTAGATGCCTACAAGAGCTACTCACAGCTGTATGTGTTCCACAGTGACAGCCCAATGAACCAAACCAGAGAAACACTTTCCAGAAGCAGCAATGAATTTAGGCTGCTGCCTCAGGAGCCATATTAAGATGGGAAGGTGCGCGCGCACGCACGCACACACACACACACACACACACACACGCACGCACGCACACACACGCATGCATGCACACACACACACACAGCTGTGCACTGCAGTATTTGATTTTGTAAATAAACTCACAAGGGAACGGCGAGATCACTTAGCTAATCACCCAAGCTACAAATGTAAGCAAATTCTCCCATAAGTAAGGCATGTTAAATGAGTTAGAGTTCCATCTTTAGATAAATGGAGAGTGAAGATTTATTAACTAACTTAATTTTTGCCAAGTAACAGCCCCTTAGTTTCATTAGTTGGTTACTTAACCAAAAGGATTCAAGTTAAGTAAGAAGAGATGCCCACCCATGGCGGCACGGAGTGTGAGGTGGGGAGCCTGCGCTGGCAGGATGTACTTCTTCCCAAGAGGCCAGCAGAGAGGACGTGCAGGAGGTCACAAAGTCCATGGTTGTAACCAAAAGTAGGAACAAAAACAATCATTTCCCACCCAAAAATAACCTCCACGAAAATACACTTGATTTCATCGTGGTGGCTAGGCACTTCCAGCACCAAATCTGTTTAATACAGGGAAAGCTTCCAAAAGATGATGATTCTAGGGTCTGGAAACACCTCTGGACAGGCCAGCCACGGACTTTTTTTTCTTCCCACCAGTAAATATCCTTCCTACTTAAAGCACAGAGGGACTAAAGCAGGACTAAGGCTAAACCCTAATGTGGCAGGTGTGCTGGCTGCACAGGACAAGGGACAAAGGTCACAACGCCCACCTTGCTGTGGAAGCTGCTTCCCCGGCCACCTCTACGCTGTTAACCAGCAGTCTGTCCCCCTGGCGTCAGCACTCATCCCTCCCCATAATGGCAGCCACGGGAAAGGCACGTGGCTTTCTGAAGAACCGACGTGCAACTGACGGATAAATGCACTTGCTTCTTAAAAGCTGAGGACTTCAGGGAAAAGATGAGCACCACCAATTTGATAAGTGACTATTTCGCCAGATGAATGAAGACAGGTGTTTGCCCGGAACAGTGTGAGTGATACAGACCTACCTGACACTGCAGTAACTGATCTAGCCAAGGACCACTTGCTGCACTGATGCGCTGGCAGACAGACTTCCAACTGCCATCCGCTGACCGCCCACTGCTCACACAGGGAAAGGGGCCTTGGGCAGGGCGAATGCCTCAGCCTAACCACCAACCAGCATCACCAATCCTCCAAGCACGGGAGGCACACATCTATGCAGAACTCATGCCAGGATGGTGCTCAGCCCACATCTCATTAAGGGAAACAGCAGACAAATGCAGGGTGTGGGATATTCTACAACAAAACTGGTTTGGGCACTACAAAACATCAATGTTATTTTTTAAAAATGGGGGTGGGGGAGACAGAGCACTGTTCCAGATTAAGGGAGGCCAAAGGGGCATAGCAACTCAGTGTGATTCTTGAGATCTGGTCCTGAGCTGGACAGAAACAGCAGCTGTAAAGGACATTATTAGGACAATATGGACTCTACCATGGCACCAGCTCAAAAGGCCTCCATGTAACAATGCCATGTGGCCATTCAGGAGAACATCCTTGACCTCAGGGAACAAACACTGGAGTATTTAGGGATCACTGATGCCTGAAACTTTCAAACGGCTCAATGAAGAGTTGGTCTGTGTGGGTATGGGGAGGGGAGAGCGCGTGCACTGAGAGCCACCCTGGGTGACGAGCATGCCAGCACGCCCTGCTAGTCCCCCCCTTCTCCCCCAGGCTTCCTATGCTCCAAACAAAGGCTGGACGCCACAACAAAGAGACACTTCCTCAGAGATCCCAGTATGAGACTTGCTTTCTTTAAATTTCCTTTCTGGCTTGCTTCAAGGGCCCACCTGCACTGGTTTGGAAAATAGGGAAGACCGCCCTGCTCGGAGCACCACTGAGAGCTGGCAGCGCAGGGGTGGGGGCGCCTCAGGGCTCAGCAGTGGCTCCCCTGCAGATGGTGCTCCGCCCAGCTACAGGGGGTGAGCCTGGGAGCCCCAGGGGGCACGCACGGAGAGGGGGTATGCCACGCTGGCCTCCGACACCAGGACCACAGCAGAGTGCCTGGGCTGGGCTGTTCTTGGAAACCACCTTCCTCCACCATCACTGAGGCTGGACTGGAGTCACTGAAATGGCAGACTGACTGGCTTCTCCTTCACTTGCCGCAGGGTGAGAATACATAAAAAACTGTCTGAAATACTCACTGCAGCACCAAAGACCAGTGCAGATTTCCTCCCTCATGATGCCGAGCACTTTCTTATCAACTTCCACTTAACCCGAGGAAGCTTCTCTGGGAACATGGCAAATGCCTTAGGCATCTCTGACCTTATGCACTTGACAATCAAAGGGTCAATCACAGGGTCAGCACAACTGAAATGAGCTGTCAGCTGTTACCTTACAGTGGCCCTATGGGTGGTCAGCTCATATTACATGAGTTCTAACATCACAAATGCATTTGTTATTTTAAAAAGATAACTACTTACTCTAAATGTCAGATCGTGTGCAAGAGGTGCAGCATTGAAATAATCAAAAATAGAATCCTGAAAGTCTGGAAGTTTGAGTCCTGTGAAAGAAAGAGAACCGAGTCAAGGTATACAGGCAAGCCTGTATCTCATGCTTAGCAGGAAGGCTCAACATCCCCCAGATGTCAATTCTCCCCAAGGCCACTGACACATGTGATGTGACCCTTGTAAAAACACCTTCAGACTTTTCCCTGTTGCTGGAGAGTGAATTAAAAAGTTCACTTGGGAGAGAAATGAGGAAGACTATCCCAGAAATCTTCAAAAAAGAAGGGGTGGCTGGGGGAGGAGACCCACCAGCTAGTACAGCAGAGTCACCAAAGCCACTGTAATACAGTCAAGGGGTTCTTGCCCAAGAGCAGTGAACAGGGTAGAAAACCCTGAACCAGATGCATGTGTCATGGAGATCTCACACGCGTGAGAGTACCTCGCGCGCCAGCAGGAGAGGGACCTCCTGACAGCAGCGGGCAACTAAGAAGTCACAGGAAGAGGAGGAAACTGGGTCCATTCCTCAAACTCTGCATCAGAGTAAATCCTAAATGGATCAGCAATCTGAGTATAAAAAATGAAACCATACATGTTGAGAAGAAACCATGAGTCAATTACTGCACAACTGGGGATTCAAAAAAGGGAAATTTAAGGAGAAAAATCCCCTTGTGGTGAGAAGGAAACCCAAGAAAACAAACATAAGCAAAGTAAAAAACAAAAGACAAACTAGGAAAAATATTTGCAACTTCTGTTCACAAACAAAAGGCTCTGATTGTCAATACAATAAAAGCTTTTAAAATTACGAAAAAACTTAATCTGAATTTTTTAAATGGGTAAAGATACAAATCTACAAATCACAAAATAAGAAATACAAATAGTCCTTAAACATATAAAAAGATGCCCAATCTTCCTCATAGTTAAGAAATGTGCAAGTGAAATCTCTATTTCAAAGCTATTTCTCAGGTTTTCAGAGCACAAAACACACTCTGTGGAAGGCTGGGGGTCAAACGCACAGCAACGCACAGCCTGTGGAGCGGGCACCTCACTCCTCAGCCGGTAGCCTGCTTCTGAAGACCTATCCCATAACTGGCATCAACACAGAGGCTGTGTATGGATGGCTACCCACGCTAGCACTTTCTACAGCCCGCAACCATGCCAGCCCCAGGTGTGACCAAGGGTGGGACCATCTCTCGGGCTGTGGCCTCGCCACACCCAGAAAGGAGCCCGGAGCAAGCTGCCTTTGTGTAATCAGGGGACAGACTGTGTGACTATGCATATGTGCATTTTGCTTATATCTTCAATGATGTTTACATGAAATGAAGGATAAATGAAAAGGTGCGGTTACCATTGGGGAAGGCATCTTAGGCGTACCCTACTTTGAAATTTTGGTTTTGGGATTATGCGTTTTCTTTACATAACTAAAAATTATTAAATCTAGAAGAAATTAAATCTAAAATAAAACCATTTCATCTTTTAAAAAGGCTTATATTTAAATAAGTCACAAGCTTATGATTTTAATTTACCGGTATCTGCTCTAAATTTTTCTTCCATCTTTTTCTTCAAAATTTCCATTTCTTCTAATAATTCTCTATTTTTGGCTTCAGAATCCTTTAGTTTACTGAAATAAAAAAAAATAAACAGCTTTAAGTGCACTGAGAACTGGTCATCTACGTGCTGATTCAGAGAGTGACAAAAGGTAAGGGCAGGGGTTTTATCTCCAGGGCCAAGGAAGGTTTTGGGACATGACGTTTTCAACAAGAGACACAAAACTCCATTCTTGGAACAGGACAGCCTCTTTACCTAGCGAATGTTATGGAATACAAATATTAAAGAATCATAAGCAAACATGGATTTTAAAAATCATGGTTTATGAAGGTGAATCTCATGAAGGCCTAATGAAGTTTTTGACATTCCTAACCTCTTTCTAGATCGAGTCCTCTGAGGACAGACAACCCAGATTACTCAGCCGTCAGACCTCTAGACGTCTCTCCCATAACAGCAAGAGGTGAGCTGCCCCAAACACCAGCCTGCCACCCGAGTACTGGGGGGCCTTGTGGCTCCTGCTTTCAAAGGCAGGCTGCCATAGTCGACATCAAGCCAGAAGGTGAGCAGGGCAGACAAGCAGCTGAGTGGGGGCTCTGCCCTGTTCCAGCACTGACACTGGCTGAATGAAGGTGCCATGCGGTCTCTTTGTCTCCCCAGCCTGCAGTGGAGGCTGTAAGAGTGCTCGCCGCCCTAGGGAGGCTCTGAGGGATGTAAGACTGACAGGATAATGTGTGCGGCAGCTCCCCGAGCAGAGGGAGTGATATTTGTGGCAGACATTACTATTATTACTCCTTTAGCCCCAAACCAACAGGATGTGAGACACAGTAAGCCTGCTGGTAACACCACTGCTTCCAGGTGCCCCTGCCTGCCTTCCACATCGGCAGGGAGGCCCAGTTTTTATGAAATAGCAGCTCATTACTGTATCCCAAGTGTATAAAATGGTACCTGCAAATGGTGGGCTCTCACCAAACAGCTGTTGAATTTATTGTATGAAAATGGTATTATAACTAAAGTTGGAAAAAAATGTTCTAATAGGCACATCATCTTCAACCTCTACTTTAAAATACACTTTTAGGTTAAAAGGACAAATTCTAAGCTGATGTACTGAACCACACGAGGTGAACAGGAAGGCAGGAGGTGAACAGGAAGGCAGGACGTACCCACTGAACATGTGGCTGTGAATGATGCCCTGCACCATGGGATGCAAGCAGCCCTTTCGCCACATGGGCAGGGATACCAGCACGTCAAAACCACAGTCTCATACCACTCTCACTGTTTCTTGAAAACACCAATCATAACCCCAGGAGGGGAAATGCAACTACCCATTCATCCAGCCAGCTCCTACTGAGCACCTACTAAGCGCCAGAAACGTTATACTGCTCAAAGCTCTTTCCAATCAGCTGATGGAACAGCTCAGGGGAGTGCCAAGGTCAGGCAGGAGCCAGGCTGTAGTACCAGGTACCTTTCAAAGGCGAGATTCGTGTCTTTGACTTTCCTCAGCTCCTCTTGAACAAGCTGTTTGGCTCGGATCTCTGCCTCAAGAGCAGACTGCAGTTCTAGCCGTGCAGACATATCCAGCTTTTGACTACGGCGGACCTTCCAAAGGGGGTCCTGCAGACAGTGGTTCAAATACTATAAATACAGTTTTAAGCTATTGATTTGTTAAACAAAATTAATGCTAGCAAATTAAGTAATCCATCTTTTTCTAAACTTTTACCATTCAAATATCAACCGTCATATATAAATCAAAACCAATTTTAGTTTTTTTATTTTATAACTTTTATTCTTTTGTAAAGAACTTCTAAAGCACAAAACTTACGTTTATAGTGTAATTTCTATTTGGTCCACTAAAACTGAAAACATACTATGGGATCTCACTTATCTTCTTTTCATTTTACTCTGAAAGACTGCTATTCATCATCTTAGGAATTACATCACTGATTACTCCAAGGAGGAACGACGGCTTGACCTGGGAAGGAGTTAACAGCGAACTAAAGCGCCAGACGATAGCATTCGCATTCCTCTGTTCCCTTACTGAGTGTCCCGACATATTTCACCACTCTCAAGAGACATAAAAGAAAGCTGGACACACCAGCTCGGTAGACTTTTTTAAAATTATTATTATTTTTTTTATTTTACTGTCATTAACGTACACTTACATGAAAAACATTGTGGTTACTAGACTCCCCCCATTATCAAGTCCCCACCACATACCCCATTATAATCACTGTCCATCAGCGCAGTAAGATGCTATAGAATCACTACTTGTCTTCTCTGTGCTATACTGCCTTCCCTGTGCCCGCCCCACCCCCACTACATTATGTGTGCTAATTATAATGCCCCCTTTCCCCCCTTATCCCTCCCTTCCCACCCATCCTCGCCAGTCCCTTGCCCTTTGGTAACTGTTAGTCCATTCTTGGGTTCTGTGAGTCTGCTGCTGTTTTATTCCTTCAATTTTTTTCTTTGTTCTTATACTCCACATGAGTGAAATCATTTGATACTTGTCTTTCTCTGCCTGGCTTATTTCACTGAGCATAATACCCTCTAGCTCCATCCATGTTGTTGCAAATGGTAGGATTTGTTTTCTTCTTATGGCTGAATAATATTCCATTGTGTGTATGTACCACCTCTTCTTTATCCATTCATCTACTGATGGACACTTAGGTTGCTTCCATTTCTTGGCTATTGTAAATAGTGCTGCGATAAACATAGGGGTGCATATGTCTTTTTCAAACTGGGCTGCTGCATTCTTATCGTAAACTCCTAGGAGTGGAATTCTTGGGTCAAATGGTATTTCAATATTTAGCTTTTTGAGGAACCTCCATACTGCTTTTCACAATGCTTGAACTAGTTTACATTCCCACCAGCAGTGTAGGAGGGTTCCCCTTTCTCCACATCCTCGTCAACATTTGTTGTTGTTTGTCTTGGATGTTAGCCATCCTAACTGGTGTGAGGTGATATCTCATTGTGGTTTTAATTTGCATTTCTCTGATGATTAGTGATGTGGAGCATCTTTTCATGTGCCTATTGGCCATATGAATTTCCTTGGAGAAGGGTCTGTTCAGCTCCTCTGCCCATTTTTTAATTGGCTTATTTGCTTTTTGTTTATTGAGGAGTGTGAGCTCTTTATATAATTTGGATGTCAACCCCTTATTGGATATGTCATTTATGAATATACTCTCCCATTCTGTAGGATCTTTTTGTTCTACTGATGGAGTCCTTTGCTGTACAGAAGTTTTTTAGTTTGATATAGTCCCACCTGTTCATTTTTGCTTTTGTTTCCCTTGCCCAAGGAGATATGTTCATGAAGAAGTTGCTCATGTTTATGTCCAAGAGGTTTTTGCCTATGTTTTTTTCTAAGAGTTTTATGGTTTCATGACTTACATTCAGGTCTTTGATCCATTCTGAGTTTACTTTTGTGTATGGGGTTAGACAAGAATCCAGTTTCAATCTCTTGCATATAGCTGTCCAGTTTTGCCAACACCAGCTGTTGAAGAGGCTCTCATTTTCCCATTGTATCATCCATGGCTCCTTTATCATATATTAATTGACCATATATACTTGGGTTTATATCTGGGCTCTCTATTCTGTTCCATTAGTCTATGGGTCTGTTCTTGTGCCAGTATCAAATTGTCTTGATTACTGTGGCTTTGTAGTAGAGCTTGAAGTCAGGGAGCGTAAATCCCCCCTGCTTTATTCTTCCTTCTTAGGATTGCTTTGGCTATTCAGAGTCTTTTGTGGTTCCATATGAATTTTAGAACTATTTGCTCTAGTTCAATGATGAATGCTGATGGTATTTTGATAGGGATTGCATTGAATCTGTAGATTGCTTTAGGCAGGATGCCCATTTTGACAATATTAATTCTTCCTATCCATGAGCATGGGATGTGTTTCCGTTTATTGGTATCTTCTTTAATTTCTCTCATGAGTGCCTTGTAGTTTCAGAGTATAAGTCTTTCACTTCCTTGGTTAGGTTTATTCCTAGGTATTTTATTCTTTTTGATGCAATTGTGAATGGAATTGTTTTCCTGACTTCTCTTTCTGTAGTTTATCGTTAGAGTATAGGAATGCAACAGATTTCTGTGTATTAATTTTGTATCCCACAACTTTACTGAATTCATATATTAGATCTAGTAGTTTTGGAATGGATTCTTGAGGGTTTTTTATGTACAATATCATGTCATCTGCAAACAGGAACAGTTTGCCTTCTTCCTTGCCAATGTGGATGCCTTTTCTTTCTTTTTTTTTGCCTGATTACTGTGGCTAGGACCTCCAGATCTGTGTTGAATAAAAGTGGGGAGAGTGGGCATCCTTGTCTTGTTCCCCATCTTAGGGGAAAACTTTTGGCTTCTCGCGGTTAAGTATAATGTTAGCTGTGGGTTTGTCATATATGGCCTTTATTATGTTGAGGTACTTGCTCTGTATACCCATTCTGTTGAGAGTTTTTATCATGAATGGATGTTGAATTTTGTCAAATGCTTTTTCAGCATATATGGAAATGATCATGTGGTTTTTGTCCTTCTTTTTGTTGATGTGGTGGATGATGTTGCTGGATTTTCTAATATTGTACCATCCTTGCATCCCTGGGATGAATCCCACTTGATCATGATGGATGATCTTTTTGATATATTTTTGAATTCGGTTTGCTAGTATTTTGTTGAGTATTTTTGCATCTCTGTTCATCAGGGATATTGGTCTGTAATTTTCTTTTTTTGTGGTGTCTTTGCCTGGTTTTTGTATTAGAGTGATGCTGGCCTCATTGAATGAGTTTGGGAGTATTCCCTCCTCTCCTACTTTTTGGAAAACTTTAAGGAAGATGTATATTAGGTTTTCACTAAATGTTTGATAAAATTCAGCAGTAGCTTGGTAGACTTTTGTAAAAGTTTTCCCTGTACACACAGTTCAGAACTTTTCATTCTCAATCTCTAACAGCAGAGAGAAGAAAACCAACTCAAGGAGGCATTCCACAAGTCGCAGACAATTTCACACACAAAATGTCACACAGTTCATAAATGCCAACGTATAAGTAAACATGATCGGAAAATGCAGAGATGAAAAAAAATGTATTGATCATTCAAATTGGTGCATGTTTAAAATCTAAAAATAAAAATGTTTCCCTGTTATGGAGCAAAGAACATGGCCATATTCTGTCAATAAAATTATGAGCTATCTGTGCTTTCAAAAGTGTGGTACTTTAATGATGCAAGTGCAAGCAGGTTGGAGGTAATGGCCTAGAGGCCATCAGAGATGGGCCTGAAGCCAGCATCTGTGTGCACGAGGTAGGTGTTCTCTTGTTCTGTGCGATAGTGTGACCAGTTAACAACACTTGAAGGTGCTGCCCCCTTTGGATAAATATACCTTCAAAGCAGGAAAACATGGGATAAATATTTGGGCTAAGTTTAAGTTCTAGCTAAGATTCTAATAAAATAGTTTCACTATGCCTTTATTCTTTTTTTTTAATATGTACTATTGACTTCATATCTCTATTATCTATTCTTCCCGTGTACTACCCTAGAATATCTGCCCTTACTATATGCTGTTTACTTTCCTTACCAACATGCATCTCATTAAGGAATTTCTCTAAAGGTTTTATCTTAAAATTAGAAATTCCTCTAAACTTACTATGTGCCTTTATTCTTACTTGTGTATATTATTCACTAAATAACTTACATATTTGTGTGTGTGTGTGTGTGTGTGTGTGTGTGTGTGTGTGTGTGTATATGTGTACATATTTTTTAGGGGTAAAGTGGACCCAGAAAAATGGAAGAGAGAAAGAGGGACATGTGCAGCTGCCACCAATGAGACACACAGCCCACTGAGGAGTAGATGGATGGGTGATGAAAACAAAACAACTCTCCTGGAGGGCAGAAGCTAGTTCTGGCCATTTAAGATTCTCCACGGAGCCAGGTGATCAGAAGTTATTTGCTAAATGAATGAAAGATATAAAAAAAATGTCTGGGCTCTCCTGGTAACCCACAAAATGCTGCTACGCCTCAAACTGGGTTACCAATTATGCCTGTGCAAAATGCTGTCACATCACCAGCACTGCCTGCATGGTGTTTAGCTGCTGCATGCACACTAAAGATAAAGCCGGTAATAAATTCCACAGTAATACGAGTGCAAGTTTCAGAACAAAACCTACCAGCGTTCTTGACCCCAGACTGGAGCTCCTTAAAGTCTCAAGCTCCTCGGTCATCTTAGAAGCAAGAGCCTGCAGGTAACCCCGGGCATCCTTCTCGTCGCTGACCCTGGAGGAGGGACATGCTGTGAGTGGACAAGATGATGTGCTGCTGCCCACTGCAGTTCAGTGACGCCACATCCTGTTGGCCAGAATGCTGGCCAACATGACAAATGAGGGCCTCTCACTATTTAGCAAGCGCTGTGCCAGTGGCTCTTCTGGCCTCCAGGCCCTCTGCATGGTGTGTTCTGCGGAAACACTGCCCATGATTCACTGAGAACATGAGGGGCCATGCACAGCCTGATCCACACCCTCAGTGACATAATCATTGGGATGACTGCTACACAGAACTGCTGTCTCCCACCCCCACACCATGAGCAATTCAGGGGAAACGGTGGTGAATCCGCATGGAGACCTTAGAGAAACAGCGGGAGGCGAAAGACAGAATCAGACAGGCAGAGACAGGCGGCGTGCAGCCCCCACAGCCCTGTCTGCTCACTCCCTCCCGAGGCGCCTTGCTGCCCTCTGGCCCCAGACCACAAGCAGTCTGGGCACACGGCAGGCGTCCCGTGGGGCTTGTGAGACGTACCACTGAATGATTTCTGCGATCTGAGCCTCCCAGTGTGCGACCGACTCCTTCTTGGCCGCCAGGTCCTGAAGCTCGTCCTCCAGCTGCCTGTTCTGAGCTGAGAGTCTGTCCACGAAGGAGCAAAGCTGAAATTGAACAATGCGCCACTCATTATAGGTGCCCTTTAAAGATGATGTTTGCATTATTACAATGACCAGTTCTTTTGAATATTTTGAAAGTTTCCCTGTAATTATTATGAGAATTACATCCAAACTCAGTTTCTGATATGGAATTTTATTGCATCTAACAGAAGTCACATTTTAATACATGTCAACACACATGTGCTAACAGCTACTGATTTCTGGTAATTAGAAGCGTTTAACCAATGAAAACACCCCACGTAAAGATCAAACACACTACTTCATGTAAACATTGAAATACTTAAAACACCAAATTTCCAACACTCAACAATGAAAACCCCAGCTTCCTCCGTGGGGCAGCTTGGGCCCTGAGTTACCCTTTCGTTCTCAGCGGTCAGCTTCTTGTTCTCCTCAGACAGCAGTGCTCTTTCCCGTTCGTATTTATCTTTTATTGTGCCGACAGCCTCCTCCACCTCGTTATGCCTGAGAGGGTGAAGAGAGGAGTCTTAGGAGCCTCTTGCCGCCGGCACCCCCTCTCTGCGGCCCGGGGAGAGGCCACACCCCCACACTGAGGGGCCTCTGAGCACTCACCGCTCTCGTTTGGACTTTTCTAATTTATCTTTTAACATTAAGATTTCCTTCTGGAGGGCTAGCTGCTGGCTTTCAGAATCGTGTGCCTCCTTTTTCACATTTTTTACTTCTAGCACGTGGGAGGCCTCACGTCGGACCAATTCTTCTTCATAAAACAAGACTTTCTTCTCAAGCTCAGACTTTATTTTGGAAATCTCCTGCTGATGCTCTAAGGTGGCACCTGGTCCCCGGCTTCCTTGCTTTGTCTGAAGATAAAGAGTGAAATAAATGACAAACCTCTGTCCCCGCTCAAGGATTGCGCCACCCGTCGTCCCCACCATGTGCACGCACTTATAAACGCGGCCACATGGCCACTGTGCCAAGTGACACAGCTGGCCTTGGTCATGGGGTCCCTCCGGCTGCAAGGCCGACGTTAGGGGTGATGGGATCTGCCTGGTGCCCCAAAGGCCCTCACATCCTGGCCTGAGCAGTCCTCTCCTAAGGGCTGAGCATGGGCCGGGCATTCTGTGGTAACAGGTGACACCCAGCGCTCTGCTCTCGAGGGGCAGAGGGGGAGGGCCGGCAACACACCAGGGAAGATGCGACAGGACAGCCACACATCGTGACAAAACGCATCGGGACGAGGACTGGGCGGTGACATGAGGTGTGACGCAAGCCTAGAAGACCTCAGGGATGCCCAGCAAGCACAAAGGCCCTTGAGCAGCGCGGCGCAAACCCGTGAGGACAGGAGGCGCTAGGCACCAGCTGGACCAGGGTGCCAGCACTGAGGACATGTGGCTTCAGGAGCACACGCCAGTGGCTGTTCGGGGAGCAGACTGCTGACTGTCATCAGGGACAAGGAGACTCATCACAAGGGAGCACAAACCAGGCTGGACCAGGCAGCGGGGGTGATGGGAACGTCTGCTGGGAGGTGGGTTCCCTAGTGAGGGGCCAGGTGTGGGGTAAGGGAGAGAGGCCCAACCTCTCCTCTTCATGGAGGTAGACCAAGGCTCAGGAAGGTGGGGTTCACACCTCAGGTCGCCCTGGACTGACAGGGGGCCTGCCCCTATGGCCCTCTCTGCTCACTCCCTCCTGAGGCACCTTGCTGCCTTCTGGCCCCAGACCATAAGCAGTGGCAAGGATGTGGACATGAGGAACTTTTCCAGAAATGGCCTTCACTGAATTGAGAAACCTGGAATGTATGGAAAATATCAGTTTCCATACTGATGATGGGGCCGCCTGTAAACTGCTGAGGCTTTTATACAAAGAAAAAAAGGAGTGAACTTGTTTCTAATAGGGAAAAGCCTTCCAAAGGCAGGTTCATGGCCTGACCCTCCACCCTGTCTCGTCTGGAGCTTCCTCGTGTGACGCTCCCCACCGCGACCAGCACGTCACTCAGGACAACGTGCGCTTCCCGCCACAGAGCCAGCAAGGACGAGCAACCTGCTCCCACAGCAAGGACAGAGAGAGGCCCCAACCAGGCGCTACCTTGAGGGCCTCAAGCTCACTTTCTATTTGCTTGGAGAAGTTCTCACTGTGCTCACGAAGCTTGCGCTCCTTGGAAGCCTCAGTGACCGCATCCTCGAGCTGAGCTTCCAGCTGCAGAAAGGAGACACGGGCTGTGCATGGACACAGAGCTCTCCCGTGCGTCACACCTTTACCCCAAGGAAGTCTGAACAAAGACCTGAAGGATCTCTGACATCTTTCACTCTTCACCAGGTATTACGACAAGTTAGAGGCTGAGAAATACATTTCAGGGCTTAACTGGAATGGCTGATCAATAATGATCAGTTTAAATTAAAATTTAAATAAATAATTTTACATTGCGTTTCAAGAACAGATACTGACTTCTGAAAACAAGTACTTCTGCTATGAACATAGATTCTGTTTTAAAGGGAAAATTTCATATGTAGTAAAGTGAGAGCAGCGCAGCGACTCCAGCCCAGCACCCCCAGGCCCCGCCTTCCCACCAGCCCCAGACCCCGACACCCCACCCACAGCCAGAATGCTGATGCCACACCAGGGGCTTCACTGACTTGAGTCAGAGCTGGGCACAACTACACATGTATTTGGGTTGCAAAATAAGCAGTTTAAGAAGAAAAAGAGGGTTTTGAGGCCAAATGACAAAAAGCTGTGAACATAAAAGCAGCCCAGATGTGTGCTTCCCGGCTTTCCAGGTGACCTTCAGGAGGCAGCCAGTGTGAGGCTGCTCCAGGTCCGTGGCCACGCAAGGGGCGGCACACAGGGCATTTCCAGGGTGGCATTCCTCACAGTGGGTCCCGAGGCCCTCTGAGGCCCCCACAGGCCCTTCCTGTCCAGTTCGCTGGGTTTTCCTTGGATACTTTACAGAGCAGTGTGTCACAACAGACTGAAAGCAGAAAGAGATCTGACGGCCTGAGTGTTTTCTATTAAGCCAGTTACTAATGAGAAACATAAAAATGGGAAAGATGCCACTCTTACCACTACTTTGGGTTGGGGGATAGTTACTTTTCATAAAATGTTATTTATGTCACACATAATGGGTTTATTGTTACACTGAAAAAAGTCTCAGTTTTAATTTCTAACATGGTAAATATTAAAAGCTATAACCTACACAAACAAAAGCTCTTTGAGGGTCCTCAATAAATGTTAAGCGTAAAGGAGTCCAGAAACGGAAGTTTCAGGATCTCTGGCTTGAGGTGTGCCAGCTGAGGCTTGTCTTCCCGCTCCTGTCCTCTTGGATGCGCCTGCCCATGTGCTCCAAAGCCACGCGCTGTATCACATCACGTCACACCTACTTTGTACTTGTTGGGCACAAATACCCTCTACTTGCTTTAAAAGGGAATTATACAAAGCAAGTATTACAGGGTCTCTTAATGATTTCACAGATATCAAAGGCTGAGAACTAGAAAATAACTGCTTTACAGATCAACTTACTTGGGCTTCACATAAAACTTAAGATCCATTTAGAAGTAACTTTTGCATCGCAGTCTGAGTTTGCCAAGATGCTGCATTAAGATCATACTAAGTTCAATCAAACACAACCCTTAGAACACTTATACAGCTACCTCTTTCCTCCACTTCTCGGATCTGCGGATCTCCTGCCGCATTGAGTCGATTTTCTGCATGGCCACCTCCACCTCCTCCTCTTTGTCCCGGAGCTGCCGGGACACCTTCTGCTTCTGGGAGCGGAGTTCTGCCATGCGCTCATTGAGCTCTGAGAACTCCTGCAGGGCCAGCTTTCGCTGCTGGCGGGCATCTTTAAGCTCTCTGGCCTGGGATTTCAATCGCTCTGAAGCTTCAACCAATTGCTGAACAAAAAGAATGACAGATTTTTTCCATTTTCTTAATAAAGATGGGAAAAGCCAGAAGTTTGGCCTCCCCCTGTATGAGGAGTTCAAAGCAAGAGCAGGTGCTGGTCACACTACACCATGCACCCAAGAGCTTGTCTTTGGGACAATGGCCCCAGCTCAGCAAAACACGCGGCCTGGAGGATGTCCACCAGAGCTCACGTATGGAGCACCACCCACCCAAACTTCTCTCCCACAAACCCAAATCCTTGACTACCTTGTGGAAATCCTCCTTCTCCTGCCGCACCATGCGGTACTGCTTTTCCAGGCCTTTCAGCCGATGCGCAGAGTCATCGTGTTCATGGCGAAGTGTTATGGTGTCCTCAAACCTATTTGAATCTGAGCAAAAGAGAAAATTGTGTTCCCTTGCAGGCAAAACTTTATGCTATCTCACTTACTGATAGTGAATTATTTAACAGTTCCTAACACTTACCACTTAGAGGCTTTCTGACTCTCTCTCTCTCTCACCCACACGTCCTGCCCAGCTACCTCACATGTGAGCAGATGCACTAGCATTGCTCCGACCACCAGTTAACAGCTCCCTCCCTGTCCTGCGAGCCCCAGGGCAGCACGCACCCTTCTACCTGAGTCCCTGCTATCTGTGTGTGCTGGCACAGTGTAACCCAAGGGTGCAACAAGGTGTTAGTGAATAGATCAGGATGGGGGCGTTCTAGATAGCAAATGGAAAAGAGGTAACTCAGCCAGAGAAGACTTGAGAGGAGAGTCAACTGGGGGGCTGAGCCACGTGTCAGGTTAAGGGTAGGCTGAGAAGTGATTTGAGTCTTTAGGAAGCTTTCGATAATGTAGGAACCACAGATCTAGCACCTATAATATTGACAAGCAGGCAGTCACTGATGAGAGCTGTGGAGAAGTTATGACAATCCTGTCTCAGCTACAAAGCGGAGAATGAAGATAAAGGCAAAATATGCTGAATTTATGGGTAAAATACTAAGAACTGATTCTAGCTCTAACTATAAAATTCTATTATTAGAGCTAAGCAAATTGGAAAAATAATTTTAAATAAACTGGTAAGATACCAGCACTCTAAATAGTTTTGCTAAAGCTTAAGTTTTATCTTATGAAAAGGACTCTGAAAATTTTCTTTGAAGAGATTAATGTCCAAGAATAGACTAAAACACTTGCCTGCTATTTTATTCTTCAAACGTTCAATTTCTTCGTTGAGCTTTTTGATTTCTTTATCCCGGGCTGAGCTGCCCAAGGCCCGAACTGAGCCGTGAAGGGACTGTACGGTCTGGGTGGACTCTGAGGGGCAGAGACACTGCATGAGCACAGGCTGTGCGTGCAGAGGGCCAGCAGACCCAGGCTGCAGAAAGCTGACAGCCACTCACCTTGCAGCTTCCTGCTCAGCTCCAGTTTCTCCTGTTCCAGCCTCCGGATCCTCCTTTCATAAGCTTCAACTTGCAAGCTGTTCTCTAAATCCCGCTGCACGCCCTCGTCTTTGGTTAATGTGTTGGACTGCATCATGCTCTTCAGAGAGCCTCGATCAGAAAAACAACTGCAAATACAGTGACAGAGTTTTATGATCTAATGAGAATTCACAGCCATTTCACTAACATTTAAACACTTTCTGGGGTAAAAGGCGACCAAAGTGCCCACGAAGACTTTACTGTTTACAGAGCCAGATGGAGAGTCCCCCTCACTGCTGGTGGCTGCATGGCAACTGCTTGTGAGAAGGTTGCGCCCCGGCCTGGCAGACACCGGGGAAGGCGACTTCTAGACTGCTGCTCGCACGTGACCTAAAGGAGCTGGGCTGCAGAGGGCTGCCAGGCTGCAGGCAGAGGCTTCTCTAGATGCTCACGCCAGAGGCTGCAGTGTGGCGAGAGCAGCCAGAGGCTTCTGGGTTCTGCTGCTGACTTGGCTGAGCAATCCAGGGACAGTTCCACTAACCCTCTGGGACTCACCTGTAAGGTCCCTTGATTCCAGCACTCTGAGATTGGCTAAGCTACTTGCTAACAACCAGCCTACTTAACAATGCACCTCATGTGCAAGCACGCGACGTACACATAGGCTAAAGCCAAAGACAGTTCTCTCATTCAGTATTCAATTCCCTTGCACGGAAGCAAACTCAGACTGCTTATCCACCCCAAGGAAAGGCTTGGCCGGGACGATAAAGCTAGGTGTACCTTTCTGTGGTGAATGTAAAGCCGATGAAAGGGAGGTGTAATCCTGAGAAGCCTGGATGAGAGCCAGGAGGTAGTATTTCCTGCACAAGAACACAAATGAAACCTGTGTTTAAGCAGCAGGAGAGGAGGAGGAAAGACTTCACCATGATTGGAAGCAGGCTGCACCGGGAGGACTACACGGCCTTCTGGAAGGTTGGCTCTGTGTGTACGGTGCAGTTAAGAGACAAACAGGATGCCTCTGACAACGGCAGCACAGGCTGGACTCAGTACACGCTAGTGACATTCAGACTTTAAAGCCACAGCTGCTCAACACAATCCTGAGCAGAGGGGCAGTGGGGGCACTTGGGGGACGTGGGGCAGACGCTGGGGGCACTATGGCTCTTGCCTGAAACAGAGGCCAAAGGCAGAAAAGAGGTTTGGAACCCAAAGGTAGACTACTTTAGACTGTTCATTACAACTCTGTTTTTCAGTTTCAGGATCCTTTTTTATTAAAAATAAAATCAAAGTTATCTGGGAACTTTCAGTGTGGAAACAGTTTCTTTGGAGTCTAGGGAAACTCCTTTCCACAATGACACACTCTTGTTCATGTGGCCTAGAGGTCAGCTTTTCCTTTAGTGAGAGAAATTCTCTGAAGTAGGGAGTGAGTAAGAAGATTCTTTTATGTGGTTAAACTTGAGTTTCTCTACCCCCAAACCAAGTCACAAGTTTGGTCTAAAAAGGCTGGATAGGATAAGAACAAAGTACTTCTACAACATTTTACAGCAAAACTGTCTGGGGCCAAAGGCCCTGCCAAGTGCGTCAGGGGCCCTATCGGCCCAGGTGGACACCTGAGGCCCCTGAGCCAGGCCCCAACCTGAAGAGCTCACCCGTGAGCGTGAGCACAAAGACTCAAGATGTGCAAGTCCCTGCTGAAGCGCCTGCACTGCCGCTGCACAAGAAGCAGGCATTCAGACACCGAAAACACGGGACATGCTCTCAGACACAGGGACTGTGCGAGGCCGGACCCCAAGAGGCTCACACACCCTGTGGGGCCACAGGCCAGGCTCCTGGCCTGCTCACAGGGTCCCCAGATCTAGAAGGGGTAACGGGTGCCGCGGAGTAATATCTGAGACACTGCTTTGAAAAGGTGGAAAGTGTCATGAAAATAAAAGCAAAAGTATTTCTGATGAGTTCCAAGACAAAAGAGCTATTAACTCCATTTTACTCAAACTGAGCAATTCTCATTTTTTAAAAGGGACATTAAGGACCAAGTTGATGTGCATTTTCTTGAACAACTGTCAAATTTTAAAAACCACACAGTTCTCAGATTTATCATCTTGGTAAGCAACACCTCCCCCATAACACTGCTAACATTCAGCCCTATGGAGGCGCGATACTGAGGCCTAGGCAGCTGCCGCACTTACAACATTTCTTAGCACATCATCATCCACATCGAAGTTAGACGTGTCCGAGGGACTGCTCACATCAGGGATGTAAGGTGCCTCTAGGTTGCGTATATTTTCCCAGTTTAGGCCTTGGAAAAACGCGTGCTTCTTGAAGTCCTCTATCCCATTCTGCCCCAGCCGGCGCTCTCTGCTGCAAATGAGTCTCTGAATGAGGTCTTTGGCTTCTTCGGACACATCCGCAACGTGGGATGGGAACTGAAACCGCTCCTGGGGGAGGGGTAGGAGATGAGTGGACACCGATGAAAACTTACTCAGAAAACTTGGAAGGGTACAAACATTACAGGGAGCGAAGTAGGAACAGCAGCCCCCTCCAAAGCAACAGTAATGTTTTATCTAATGGTAACTGAATGCAAACGAAGGAAGTTGAATTCCAGAAAGCAAACAAGAAAATCATCAGTCTTGCTGCTTTTACTCATGGCAGACTTATTTCCACCTCATGCAAAACCAAAACGACAATAAGCTGTCACCTATCAAAGTGCAGTCCAAGCCTTTGCAGAGCACAGATGGCAACTCCACGTCTAAAGACTTATTCTACAGAAACAGTCAAAAAGAGAAAACATAACATGCTCGGGACAGCATTACATGCTGACCAAGAAAACTGCAAATGAGCTAAATGCCCATCAAAAAGGGGCTTGTTAAGAACAGATACAGTACAGACACAGACACACACAGGAAGGCCCATGTCTGTGTGCTGAGCAGAAGAGGTCAAACAGCTGGCCATGTGTTATTTGAACACAGTCCCCATATTAAACCTGCAAGGCCACACACCACACAGCAGAGGTGCTGAGAGCTGGAGCTGTGGTCCAGATATCACCTCGGTGATCTCTACGGGGACAGCAGCTCTGCCTCACGGCTGCTGTGGACACTGACTAGGACACCCGAGAGGCCCAGGGCCACACAGCACCGGCACCGCAGGCTCTCAGAGGTCTGGCGTCCTGCTGCCGCCTCATCAGCGCCTCACACTGAGCAGCCAGGCTGCCCCTCACCAACCACCACATGAATGTTTGCACAGTCTGAAGTGTTCGCAGTGACTACAGACTAATTTATAAGTGAAAGAATTTATTTTTACTCTGCAAAAGTGCTTTATGAAAGTGTAACTGGCTCTGACTGGGAGTTAGAGGGAAGAACATTCGCCATGTCAGAGTTCATCTGCTCCCCACCACGAGCACAGATGGGGAATAGGTCAGCATCAAGTGGGAACACTGGGGGGCTGGGTGGCAGAGCAGGTGGGGAAAGAATGTTGCGAGCATACTGGCAGGAGGGGTGGGGCTGGCATTAGAAAAATGCATGTAAGAATAAAGAAAAAATGACAAAAATATTAGATGGAAGAGGAAAGAATAAAAAACAAGAAAATAGAGGAAAGATAGAAGGCAGGCAACATCAAAATGAAAATGAACAGCTGGGAAAGGGAAAAGGTAAAAATAAGAGGCAAAGAAATAGGACCCAGAGAGGATTAAGGAACCCACTATGTTGAGATGCGCAATCCATATATGAGAGCTGATTTCTGGGAAAACAGATTTGGGAATGACAGTTGGCAACTATCTGATCAATCTACACCCACAGGTCAAACCGCCCAACTGCTCCTGCCCAGGGCCCAACCCAAGGTGCCTCACACGCGGCACCCACGCCTGCCTCTCCCTCCCGCAGCACTCCCTCAGGGACTCTGCCCGAAGAACCACATCCTCCCCAGGGAAATGGGGTCACCCTGAAGGCCTCCCACCCTCCTCCTCACAATGCCACGTCAGCAACCTGTGCTCGGTCTACCTTCCGACTCTCCTGAAGGCCTCCGCCCTGCCAGGTGGCCCCACCCCCTCCTCCCACACAATTCCCACGGCTTGCCAACCTCCTCCCTCCTCCAGGCTGCTTTCTGCCTCCAGGCCTGCACCTCAGCACCAGAACAGGGCAGGCTGTACAAACCCAGTGTCTTACTTCGTGGTTCATAATCTTTCCATAGGTCTCCACAAGGGATTCTGCATAAAATGGTGTTTCTCCATACAGCATTTCATACATGCAGACGCCCAGGGACCACCAGTCGCACTCGGGGCCGTACTTGCCCATGCCATCCTCCATCGCCTGTAGAATCTCCGGCGAGATGTAGTCAGGTGTGCCCACTGCCACTGAGGACTGAACCTTAGGGAAGAGGGTGGGGTTAAAGGGCAAGTCTAGGGCGCACCTAATGCCAAATGCCTAGCCGCTTTCTCTAAAATGGGACACAGGTAATGAAATAATCATAGAGTAAAACGGGCACATGATCACAACTTAAAAGCCTAACAACTTAAAATTCAACTAATATAAATGATCTCTTGCAGCACTAAACATTGGGCAGTTTCCAGAATGCATGAGTCCCTTGCACACCTGGTCTCTCCATGTTTAAGTGCCCTTCACAGCCCCCAAATGGCATCCTAGTCCTGCGAGGGGTGGCACTTTCCACTACTCAGTGTGTGGTTCAGAGACCAGCCTCTCTCAAGACTTTCAGTTGCATAGAGACCTCCTGGGTTCTTATAAAATGTAAGCTCTAGGGTAGGGCCTATGACCCCAAATTTATAACCCATGCCAGGGATTGCTAAGGCTGCTCATAGACAGGCCCACCCTTCAGACTCCCAAATGGAACATCTGTGGGTAGATCCTGATACTAGCGGGGTGCTACAGCATTCCCCGGACAGGGAACCAGGAGGCTAAGGCCCCTCAACAGGGAAGAACAATTCCTCAGCTATTGAAGTCAGCAGCAAAAAGCCTCAAAACAGTCACACCTCTACGGAAAGCTGCCATCAGCAAGGGCAGCCATCTTCAGAGAAAGAAGGCGGACTGGGTAAACTGAGAATCACTGATGGGTCTCAGAGCACATGGAGAATATGAGTCTACAAGGCCAAGGGTCAGGAAGGATGTGGGGAAAAAGCCATAGGAGGCCTGCCCAGGGAAAGGCCAGACTCTCCCTTGGGTCACGCCAGAAAAGAAAGCCTGGGGTACAAGGCAGCACCGTCAGTCGGTCTGAATGAATTGGCAGGAAGTTCTGTCTTTGTCATGTGACCAGAGTCACTTCTAGGCATCCCGTGCTTCCCAGCTGCAGTTCTACAATCACCATGGGAAGAAGGGGGCATAATTAGGTGGTAACAGGTGAGTAGCCACATTAGAGAGTAATGCGCAGGTTAAGAAAGGTAACCAACCAGGGCTCTGGATCCTGTTCTGTCATTAGGAGACAGGACTTGAGGACAGCACCAGTTATCAATGAACCAACACACAGTCTAGACTTTCAGAAACAAAACTGGCTCAGGGGAAGGCTTCACTCCAAGAACAATGATGTCAGCTTCACAGCTTCTTTCGCTGATGCCTGAAACTCGCCAGCAGGAAAGAATGGGCCTGCTCTCTCCCGGACGAGACTTCCAAAAGTCTAAAAGAAGACTGCAATGGGGACTGTAGGAGAAATGCCGACTGTTTCCTGAACAGTGAAAGCAGTTCACTGCAAGCAGCTGCAGAGCAGCGGTGAGCTGAGCCAGGGCAGCCCCACATGAGGTCCCTAAGCCACGATGCTGGTCTGATGAAGGCCCAAGCCAGGTCTCCTGGTGATGGCGGGAACAGCGTGTCCTCCTGCTTTGCAGCAGGCGTGCTGGCTGGCCCTGGAAACTGAGTACCAAGGGCCCCTGTTTCTAGATCTGTAACACCCACAGAAAGAAAATCCCTGACTATCAGGGAGTTTATCTGTTGTTAGGCAGAAATGAGGATGTACCGTTTCAGTTCACTTCTGTCCCCCTGACAGCCTGGACCCCACATTTTAGAAAAGGACCCAAGACCTGCTTCTCTTTTGCTGCAATGTTGGCATGCTCTTGGCTGCCCAGGGATTTGAAGAAACCTGACAACCCTCCACTTTAGAAAACATATGCATTACTTTTGTAAATACCCAAAGCAACAAAAATGTTTTAAACTTAAATAGAAAATTTCGGCTGTCTCCTTAATGGGTTTATCTTAACTCCTATTTATAAACTTAATTTCTGAATTGTAATCTCAAAATGATAATTTAAGCCCCTTCTAATTGTAAGCAAAACCCAAAACCAAATAGAAAACAAGCAAAACCCAAAACCAAATAGAAAGTCTCCAACAAAAATACCTACAGTTCCATCATCATTCATCTTCAAACATGATCCAAAGTCAGCCAGGCGGATATGACCATTCACATCCAAAAGGACATTGTCAGGTTTAATGTCTCTGTTAGTAAAATAAATACATAAGTTAACCATTTCCACGCAACACAACAGGCAGGTCAAAGCCCTTAGACTAGTCGTGAATCAGCTGAGGACATGCTAGTGTGATTTCATGACAGCACTAGCCACCCAGAAGGTCTCCCTGTGAGGACGGGCAGGACACCAGCTGTTGTCCCCACCATGCACTCCTGGGCATCAGTTGACCCCCAACTAGCCGGGGAAAGGCTGGTGCCGCTCTCACCCTCCTGCCAGCCCCCACTGTCCAGCACTTCACGAGCGCCTCCTTGGCTGGCACTGCCCTCGACCCCAGGTTCACAACAGTGACCAGTTGACACTTCCCCTCCCTTCACAAAGCTCCACACAAGCCGAGGTGTCAGAAAATGAACATGCAAGTGCACAAATGTGCACGTGGGCTGAGGAGCACAGAATACAGTCCGTGTGCTACGTGTGATGAAGAACATGAAATGAGGTGCAAAGGGTGGCCAAGCCTTGAAGAGCACAGGCCATCAGGTGAAGCTCTGGGGCAAGACCACTGCAGGCTAACAAACCACCACATGTCCAGATTGCACTTCACAGATAAAGACACTGAGGCTTAGGAATCGTGTTACCTGCCTAATTATACAGCAGCAAGCGGAGAGCGGGAAGGTAAACCTGGGTCTGCCTCACTAAACCCACAGTCCTACCTACTGTTCCGTGAGCTTGTGAACACTGGCAGGGAATGGGGGGCAGCATTTAAAGCATAAGCCCTCCTTCCCAGCAAAGCGAGCTTCTATGACTACAGAATGAAAGAGAATACAAACTATAAAAACAAAGAAAGATGTTCCCCAAGGGGATTGCAGGTGGCAACTCAAAAGGCCAAAGAGTGGATTCCACCTCATGTCCACGTGCAGGAGAATGGCTAAGTAAACCGGACCAGCCTTATGTGACAGGTGAACACCTCAAGGAAGACAAATGGGCTTGTCAACAACTCTCAGCAACAGGGATGAGTCCCACAAACGAAGGTGAGCAGAAGATGACACGTCTACCCCAAGAAAGATCCACAAAGTGAAAGAAAACCCTAGCACAGCACTCCCAAGCTAATCTATAAATATCCTTTAATAAAACAAATAATCCTAAATAAATGAAATAAAACATAATATACATGTAAATAATTAGTAATATTTAAATATTTAATATAATATAAATATCCTTTAAAAATGAAATGAATATCCTTAAATGAGCACTCAGGAATATGAAAGAGAAAACAAAACAATCCCTCAATCAGTCAGAGAAACAAAAACTAAGAACAGAACTAGACAAAAACAAGAAGAAATTAAGTGAGCTAATTTAACTCAGGAAAGCAACAGAATAAAAGAGACAAAATCTTATCAGAAATGAAGATTAAATTATAAGATGCCCAAAGGAGACTAAACTCAAGTGAAAATCAAGTACTAAAAGGCACTGAAAAAAGGGAGGAAAAGATCTACAATAAAAATCTGCCAAGTAAAAAGGGTCAAAGAGAAATGGTTGGAAACTGAATGCAACAGCAAAGAAGGCCCAACATATATATAACCAGAGTTCTTTAAGAAATTAAAATAGAATATAACTAATATTTGAAACTGTAATCCAAGAGAACTTTCCAGAAGTCAAAAAAAAATGTATAGATGAGGGGCCCATCAAATTAAAAAAAAAATCAATGTCCTGTTTTTTTTGGAGCCAGATGAGTTGAAAGTGAAGCCCCTGTGGATCAATTAACACCTAAGTGTAGCCAGAAAAACACTGAGGTTAAAGAGGTGTGATGAGGGTCGGCCACATGATTCCAGCCTCCATGAGTAAAGCAGTAGGAGCCCAGGCATGGACAGACGTGAGGACAACAGGACAGAGTGCAGCGTCCAGGCCAGACCAACAAAGATGTCATGTCAAATCAAGAGGGCAAAGGTACATTTACTAAGCAAGTAAGTTGGTGTTGGGACAACTGAGGAGCCCTTCAGGTGAAGATAAACCAGATCCATTCCTTGGGAGGCAGTTCAAGAGCCACTGTGACCACCTGACTCGTCCCACTTCTCTACCTTTGTCAGATTTCCCTACTTCCCCTTCACCTCTTCTACTCAGCTCTCTACTTTTTCTAGTCTCTCTTTTCTAAGACCTTTTTTGTTCTCTGAACAGTCCTTCCCTTAAACTTGTCCCCCATTCCCATTTCTTTTATGAGATGTACAATCCACTCTTCCGGGGTGTGATGTTCCCCATCCTCAATCCTTCGTGTGCCTGTCACCTTTGGTTTCTGCCTCTGCTGGTACCAGGGGCAGACCTCTCAGGTGCCCACCTGCATGGTGTGCTTCTGGCCTTAGCTTCCCACTGCCAGAGCCAGGAAGCAGCCGTTCTGCCCACAGAAGCTCAGCTGGTGAGCAGCGGGCACTGCCCCAAGTCACCAACGGCCACATTCAACAACAAGGAAAGGGCCCGAAGCTATGGCACAGGGTCTGAAAGCATGCCTGTCACACGCACTGGTGATATCACTCTTGTGCTAATGAAACTCATTCATTTCTGGCCCTACTGAATGTAGTTTCCACTTACAATGTACCCACCGAGACTGGGGTAGGGCCGACTACCTATAAAACCTGACTTCGTGAACTTTCTAGCAAAAACACAAAACTTTCTGTTGTTAGACTGGGTCATTCAAGTGCTTAGTCTAAAAACTGAGTTGATGGGGGGAGGGTTAGAATTACATAATGTCTCCTAGTATGCCTGGAGGTCAAATGACAGAACAAAGCTTCTACAAAGCCAATTAAGAGAATGAGGAGAAAGCTTTCTAATTAGGGAATATAGGAAAAGAAGAAACTACTAAAAAGGTGGTCAAATTAATTTCCCTGGAGATCTGAGACAAATCCAAAAACATTTATCTCTGTTATGAATTAGGCAGAGTTCTGTCAAAAAGGTAGAGTGTAGATCTAACGTTAAGAACAATTACAGTAACTGTGACAGAAGCAGGTGTAACTACACTAAAGAGTGTGAGAAAACAAGTCTGACCTGACCTGATAACCCCAGAAGATACAGCTACTACTTGGGGGCAGCTACCCTGGCTTGCCCGTGCAGGGACCCGGCTCTCAGCTCCCTCTCAGAGCAGGAACCCCATCTGCGCAGGAAAACGACAGGCTTTAGAGGCTGGGCCAAGCAGGTTCTGTGGCCCACGCAAGGCAACGCCAGGGAAACCGTCATGGTTGCAACACCAAGGGGGGAGGCAGGCGCAGTCCCGCGCCTTCTGGCAGCTCCTGATCTCAAACTGCACACTGCAAGAGCTATCAGTCACCACGTGGGGCCCGAGATGCTGCTGTCATAGTTTTCTCACAAGCCCCCTCTTCCTCCCATGCAGGACATGTGCTACCAAATCGAAAGAATAAACTAAGAAAGGGCAAGATGTGTGACTCACAACAAGGGCCCAACCCCAGAGGCAGGAGGGGAATCTTTCCACTTGAAAAGAAACCCCAGAAAGAGAATAGCACAGTGAGTCTGGAGAGTACTGGCCAGGCGGGAGGGGACAGCGCCCGGGAGAGATGAGGGGCACTTCCTGGCAGTCCGAAGCAGAGAGCTGTTTGATCTGGCCACCATACTGGGAGATCATCAGTGGTGGTACACAGAAGCTAGCTAATAAAAAAGCAGGGCACTTAATAACTCCAGAGAAGACAATTCACCGAAGTGTAACTACTGTACACTACCAGGCTCATCCGTGAGTAACAGTTACAGTCACTGTATCCCAAATAGCAAACACTGATTTAGCCAAAAGTTGTTATTCTACTAACTGCGACAGTGAGAGAGGGGTCTGGAGTACATGTGGGAGATGCTTGAGGCAGGAGAGTACATATCCACTTTGGCAGCTCTAACCCTGTCCTGTTATTTGGACAGACGAGGTCAGGTCCCAGAGAAGCAGCTAAGTGACAGGTGCCATCCGTGGCGAGCGGCATCAGGGCAGGGCTGGGACTCCCATTTTGTTACAAGCCCTATAGAACTACTTAGACTTTTTAACACTACTGCCATGGAATTACTTTGATAAAAATAAAACAAGTCAAACAAACAGCCCCCAGGGCCACTGCACCAACATTAAGGTGCTGCCCCCAAGGCAGAGTGGGTAGGGTGCCGAGGGGCCCACCTCACACCTTTACCCCACAGTCACACTCTTACTCGACTCAGGCCCCTCACGCTGCTGTGATGCGAGCCTCCCCCTCACCCCAATCTTTCTTCGGAGTGTTCTGTGGGGTGATCAAGGCTGTAGCCCCTGGGGTCGGTATGGGACAGAGAGAAGGCGGAGCTGAGATCAGAGACACAGTGGGATGGGAACCCACATGGGCTCAGGGGGAGGGCAGGCATCTGGAGGAGATGTGCCAGCAGGGGAGAGGGCGTCAGTGCCAAGTAAGGTGGCTTCAGGTGGCGGGAGTGACACCATCACCACAGTCACAACAAAGCTGGAATCTCCTGGGGGCGGGGCCAGGCACTGGTCCACAGAGGGGGACCTGGGTAAGTCATTCTACGCTGTGGCAGTTCAAGGTGAGGACAGCTATTGTATGACTTCTCTAGACAGCTTGGTATCTGGGTCCATGGGTCAGGGAACTCCGAGAGGAATAGTTTAACACATTACATGGGGTTCCATAAAATTTGTAAGGCGATTACCTGTGCACATAATGAAGCTGATGGATGGAGTCAATGGCCAGCACCATCTCACCAATGTAGAATCTTGCCATATCTTCTGGGAGTTTGTCTTCAAATTTACTGAGCAGGGTGAGTAAGTCACCACCCACGTAGTAATCCATGACCAAGTACTACAGATCAGGAGAGGGGAGAGAGCACAGAGTTCAGTCGCCACCACGCCTGACCACTGAAGGCCCGAACTCTTCACACGGAAGCTGTGCCCCAAGTTGGGATGGGCGGCTCCCCTGGCACTGCTATCATCTAGGATCTCCCCTCCCAGAACACAACCATGGAGCGTTAAATGATACTGAGATTATTTAAAGCCATGCATCTGGCAGAGAACAAACTTGAACAAATAACATTTAATCAATGGAAAAAGGGTTTGCTGCTAGAGAAGGCACTTTAACTGCCGGTGACCCACAGTGGAAGCACAATTAATAGTTGTCAAGTGCTACTGTGTTAAAAATGATTCTCTAGGTCCTCACGTCACAGGAAGACAGTGGCCCAGAGAAGGCAGGTGAACTGTCTACAATCCAGTGAAGCTAGCAGCTCTTAGAAGCGAGCTGTAAGCTAAGTACTTAGGGCTCACCTCCAGGGAACCATGAGAAAATCTACTGCTTCTGTGGGAATCAGAGCCCCAGGAAAGAAAATGCTGAGGGGCTGGGTGTTCCGCTCCTGGGAGCAAGCTGGTCCCACCACTCAGAGCCGTCAGCTCCAGGGCCAGCAGCCGCATCTCAGAGATGCTAGAGAAGCCGGCAGCCCTAGATGGTCTGGTCCGAGAAGTTAACTTTTAACTAACCAACACAGAGAGGAAATAGCACCACCCTGTTGACTCAGCCAGACAAAAACAGTCATTTAATGTTCACTGAGCAGCTACCACTCAGCGAGCAAGTTGAGGAGCTGACCATGATCACCTCAGCCAGTGCTCAAGCACCCTGGCCACAGCTGCTCCCAAGAGGCCACTTTGCAGGTGAGAACCCGGGGCTGAGGACATGCCTGGGCACCCTGCTAGAGGCAGAGTTACGATTCGAACCCAAGCAGCCAGACCCCAGGCCCGGATCTTAACCCAAGCGCTACGGCCCCGCACAGGAAGGAGATGGGCCACTGTACCCCTGAGCTCATCTGCACGAGTGGCCTTCACTCTAGGCCCCTGTTCTCCAGCAGGATTTTTTTTTAAGGTATTATTGTTATACACTCTTATGAAGGTTTCACATGAAAAAACAATGTGGTTATTACTACATTTACCCATATTATCAAGTCCCCACCCATACTGCAATGCAGTCACTGTCCATCAGTGTAGTAAGATGCCACAGATTCACTACTTGCCTTCTCTGTGCTACATTGTTTTCCCCATGAACCCCCACACCATGTGTACTAAACATAATACCTCTCAATCCCCTTCTCCCACCCTCCCCACCCGCCCTCCCACACCCCTCCCCTTTGCTTTGGTAACCACTAGTTCCTCCTTGGAGTCTCTGAGTCTGCTGCTATTTTGTTCCTTCAGTTTTGCTTTGTTGTTATACTCCACAAATGAGGAAAATCATTTGGCACTTGTCTTTCTCCACCTGGCTTATTTCACTGAGCATAATATCCTCCAGCTCCATCCATCTTGTTGCAAATGGTAGGATTTGTTTCTTTCTTATGGCTGAATAGTATTCCATTGTGTATATGTACCACCTCTTCTTTATCCATTTATCTACTGATGGACACTTAGGTTGCTTCCATATCTTGGCTGTTGTAAAAAGTGCTGCGATAAACATAGGGGTGCATATGTCTTTTTGAATCTGAGAAGTTGTATTCTTTGGGTAAATTCCAAGGAGTGGGATTCCCGGGTCAAATGGTACTTCTATTTTTAGCTTTTTGAGGTGTGGAGAGCCATGAGAGCATAAGCATAACCATCTTAAGTTCAGCAGCCATTCTAGATGTGGGGAGCCGTGTTTGGTTACTGCTTGACATAAGTGAAGCCATGTTGTGAACTTCCTCCATATTGTAGAGAGAACTTGTTTATCCTGCAACTTCTGTCCTTGAACAAGTTGTTTTGAGACATGAATGTCTGGGAACAGAGTAACCATTCCTTGGTCCTGGGAATGGGGAATTTGATTAAGAAAACAACTCTCTGTATGATAAGGTAGTGTCTTTGCTGTAATGCCAATATACTTTGGATAGTTTCATAACAAGACTGCATATATACCAAAGAGAAATAAAGCATTTTGGCTTTCTGCACCAACAGACTGCCCTCCTGTGATCTTTGTACATACAATCCTCGCCCCCCCCCCCATTCAGGTACTGTTTGACTCCTGCCGGCAGGCTCCGGCAGAAAATGGCGCCCGAACAGGGACCTGAATACGGGGTACAACGGCGAAGGGCCACTGCAGGAAAAGGACGCGTCCGCTTAGAGGCCACAGCGAGCCGGGGGTGGAGCAGTGAAGCACAGGATCGGTAAGAAGAGCATCAGACACAGTGAGTACTCATGGGGAACGGAAGTAGCAGGATGCTCTTTGTAAATATGCTCCGGGCCCGTGGAGCAAAGGTAGGGCAGCAACAGTTAATCCAGTTTTTAGAATTTGTAGAGAAAGTTTGCCCTTGGTTCCTGGAAGAAGGGACCATAGACCTTCAAGTATGGGCCCATGTAGGAGAAAAGTTACAGGAGCATTATGATGTTCATGGACCAGAAAAGGTCCCAGCAGATACTTTTGGATTATGGACCTTAATTAGAGATAGCCTCAATCCTAGGCATGAGAGATACAGATTAGACATAAAAACCACCAAAGGAGAGGACGCGGGGCTTTCTGCCCCGCCTGAACCTGTTTGTGCGGAAGTGGCAGAGGATGCTGAATGGGACCGTGAGCGAGAGTCTTTGATTGATTCAGGAGAAGACCCTCCTAGCCATGAACCTCCTTCTCCTCCTTTGCATGAATTTTGCCTGTGCAAAGCATTTAGCAAACTTATGTGCAAACCCATGAGAAATCCATCTTCTGTAGTTGCTGGGCTGGACCTGAAAAAGGGACCTGGCGCCTGGCCAGTCCTGCCCTTGCCCAATATGACACCTCCCGAACAAAGGCAGGGGAGCCAGTGAAGCCAGAGCATGTGCTGAGCCGTGAGCTCACCCCACTTCAAAAGGCTGTAAAGAAAGCTGATGAAAGAGGGGAGGGCACTGACGGGTTTACCTTCTTCCCCGTTTTTGATGATCCAAATCAGCCAGCAGGAGCCAGGCACAGATTCCATGTCCCAGTACCTTTCAATCAGTTAAAAGAACTTAAATCTGCTTGTGCCTCCTATAGGGCGACAGCCCCTTTTACACAAGGTCTGCTTGAGGCATTGTCTGCTGATGCTCTTCCACCCTCAGATTGGAAGAATATTGCTAAAGCATGCTTGTCAGGTGGTGATTACCTGTTGTGGAAGTCTGAATTTGCAGACCAGTGTCTAAGAACTGCAGATATTAATAGAGCACAAAATATTCCAGTGAATTTTGACATGCTTGCAGGAGAGGGCCCGTTTAGTGATGTTCACGCACAGCTTCAGATGGAGCCAGGTGCCTATGCTCAAATAAATGCAGCCGCTAAACGGGCCTGGATGAAACTGCCTATGGGTGGGCCTCGCTCTGAATATCTTTCAAAAATAAGGCAGGGTCCCGATGAACCTTTCCAAGATTTTCTCTCCTGCTTATTGCAGACGGCAGGAAGATTGATAGGAGACTCTGAAGCAGGACCTTCGGAAAATTAATATAAAATGAGGAATGTCCTGTCACAGGAACTTGAGTATAAGCAATTGCTACAGGGATTACTCCTCTCCACAGGAGTGAAAATGAAAGAAAAACTTTTAGTTGACTTATTTGCTTTGGTTAAACAACATTGTCCATGGTTTAAATCTCAATTCCACTTATACCACTTATAGTTTAACTCTGAAGCTTAGAGGTAGAAGTATAAAAGTCACCAATGAATAATCAGCAAAATTTTTGCACTTTGTGCAAGAATGTTGTCTTTGGTTCCCTGAAGAAGAAACTTAATTGGCAGATAGGGAGAAGTTTGCTTTTACTGTACCCTCCTTTAATTTTCAAACTCCTTCAGAAAGATTCCAATAGAAAGTACTTCCTCAAGGAATGTTATATGGCTCTATAATTTGTCAGAATTATGTGCACAAGGCTCTCTTATCCCCTCCCTGCGTGAGCCAGGAGCTGTCTCTCCTCTCACTGTATTTCTAAATAAAAGCCTCCCCTTAGCTCTCCTACCTTAACTGTTTGTTAAGTTCATTCTTCAGCTCTGCAAACAAGAACCCCGGCATCATTTTCAGGAGCTCGTCTGAGATAACCTCAGAGTTGAGTATTGGCATCCAAGCCTGCCTTTTCTTTCACTGTCCTTATAGAAGGAAGCCGTCTGTGGCACACAACATCGGGCGCTCGTCAGCCATTTAAATGGGACTAGCCCGGCTGCCGATCTCAAAGTCTCGAGCGACAGGTTCCCCTGCGTCTCCCTCAGTTGATCCCCCGTCTCCCTTGGAAGCTGGAAAAGTCACCTGAGTGGAGGCCAGGATTCCCTTTCAGAGGCATCTCCTTGGATGCGAGGGACTGAGGAAAGCCGTGGGCAACTGTGAGGGTCTAGGCTGAGGCTACACTTCAGCGGCTTCTCAAAGGCCCACGTGCCTGGAATCAGACCCCGACAGCCTGACTGGGTATCCATGAGGAGTGACTCTCTTTCTGTCTCTCTGACTTCCAGCCTGCTTCTTCAGGCTGCCCTGGCCTCTGAGTGAGGCAAGGGGCGTTCCTAACTTTCTTCTAACTTCGTTTCATGGAACCTGATGTCCACCACTGTAAGGTAAGAAATTGCTCTTATTCCTGGCTAAATGCTGTCCTCTTTCTCTCATAAAATGTGTCTGAGCACTCGTTAGCCACTTAAAAGACGATTAGCGTCGGCTACCAGTTTTAAATCTCTGATTAGAGAGGCTTGGCCCCTGAAAGAAGTATGCAATATAATGTTATGCAGCTAAATATATTTTGCCACAAGGAAAGAAAATAGTCAAAAGTCCCATGAACTACTACAATATGGAACTAGTTTTCTAAATTCTTTTAGTGAAAATCTGTTCTACTTATTGAGTTCATCATTATCTTCAAAAATTTGAGAGGTTTTAAAACTAGACTCCCTGAAAAGGAAGAAATTTATCTTCTGCAATACAACCTGGCGTTAAATAACTTGTGCTAGAATTGTACTTGCATTTCATTTCCAGCCCCCTGGACAAACACAGTCCCTATCAGTACAGAGCCTTCATCGGCTCCTTTTAGTCTGAGACCATCTAAACCTTAACCCAGTTATGTGAACTTCTCACCCTTAAAATGTATTCTTGCAAACTGAAATACTTTTAATCAAGTAAGCTAAAAAGAAAGAGGGCAATTGAATATTAGTAACTCAAATCTTTGTATCAGTTTATCTATCTGAGTATATATTCTTTTATGAAAAGTATTGCTAACTGTAATCATTATGTCTCACTCAGCCTGTATGTTTGCTTGTCTAAGTGTGTAAATAAAAAATGTTTTTCTGCCTCCGGATGATTTAATACAAATTAACTTAAAAACAAGCGCTTGTGAAAATTGGACATTCTAAAACTTCCAAGAAATTCTAATAAAAGATATTAAGCATTAATGCTAATTTAAGTTGAACTGAAACGGACATGTCCTATGGTTATCAGCTGCCTGTTTACCTAAAGTCATTTCAATTGATCTTATCTGTTAAATCTTTCAAGAAAAAATGCTTAAGCTTAACTCTGTGTAATGTAAAAGTTTTTATAAGTAATCTAGCATAATTGCTAAACAGTGTGTAAACAAGTGTAACAAATATCTTAATAATAATAATAGTATATTAATGTATAACTGTGTATATCTGCAAACAGCCTGAGAATTTTTGTGGTAACCAAAATTCTGAGTTTTGCTAAGTTATATGAAGATGTTTTGTGCTCAGTAAAAATTGTGCTGTAAGGCACATTTCCAGAAATGATAAAAGGTGTTCATTAAAAGTTAAAGTACCTAATGTTTTAAGTCCTAATTAAAACTACTTAATATAATAAAGAAGACATCTCTGCTTGCTAGAAAAGATGTGTGTTTAATAAAAAAAAAGTATAAAGAGTAAAAATTCATTTTGTTGAGGGTAAAAGAATGTAACTTCTAAAGTACAGCTGTTTATTTAAAAGAAGAACTCTGAATGTAAATAGAAAGTTGTAGAAAGTTTGTGGAAAAATTGACATGGTCGTGCTATGTAAAGTTGAAGCAAGTGAGTCTTGATATCAAGTGCACAGCAAGATTAGAGTTTTGTTTTCAGTTGAAAGACAAAGTTGTTTTAGACTGTTAGCCTGCTCTTAATGTTGACAAATTGCAAAGAACTTTCTAATTGTTTTAATCAAAGCAGTTTCTCATGCTTAAAGTCTCAATGAGTTCTCTGACTATTTAAGAAAATGAAATCTTCATATTAAAAGGACTGTAAGCCAAGTGTTGTTAACAACTAAGTAACCTGTATTTGCATTTAAGCCTTTTTATTGTCATTCTGGTTAAATACCTATAATCCTATTTAAGCAAGTGCCAAAGAAACTTTGTTCTGACAACTTTCCAAAATCAAATTCAAAAAGGTACTTTTACCTGTAAGTAACTGATATTTTCCAGAGGGCCCCTGGAAAATGTCAGAGAAATTTTCTCTTCATTAGAGAAAGTATGCGGCTAATTCGGCTTATTTATCGATATATAATCACTTGCTTAATTACCTGAAAAGCACTGTCAAAGAGAATGATGCCAAACTTTGTTGCTGGATGTTCTGTTACAAAAATATCCAAATTTCCTTATGTCAACTGTCTTATACTAAGCTCTCATCAGATCTTTTGCCATTGTCATTTGTAAGTCTTGTCATTTATAGTCACTGTTTTATTACTTCTAAACTAGTAAAGAACTAGATGTCAGCAAAACAAATATTAATTACATAAGATTAAGTAAACTACAGAAGATGGTTTCGTAGTGTGGAATGCATCCTTCCTGCTCTAATAGATTATCCTGAAAATAATCATGAAAGACTTCTCCGAGCTCTGCCGTCTGATTGTGACAACAACTTGAAGCTTTGAATTCCACCTCTGAGGCAGTTACAGCAGCATTCATCCTGCTGGACTTATCATTGGAATGCAAAAAGAAATATCTAAGCTGGCCTGTGTGTACAGTGAGACAACGAATTTGACTGCTTCTGTATTATCTGAACTCAATCAAGAGCTAGGAGAAGTGCGAGTTGTGGTGCTTCAGAATCATGCTATTATAGATTATCTGCTGTTAAAAGAACATATGAGATGTGAACAGTTTCCAGGAATGTGTTGTTTTAATTTATCTGATTTTTCTGCTTTTGCTATATATCTGTATTCCTGTTCTGTTAATGTGCGTACTTAATTAGTAGTTTGTTACAACCTATACATACCTCATTCTTAAAATTCTTGTGTATCATAATCCTTTCAACAGGTACAGTCGCAGAGAGGCCATCAAGTGAAAAATTGAGGGCCAACAGACATGAGGCTTAGAACCTCACCCCCTAGTTTGGAGAGAAATCTTCTGCACCTGTGAATATTTTGTTGCCCTTGCCCAGCTAAATTCTACTTCACGTAAATTCAATAAATAGACTTATTTTATACTGCAGAATATAGGGAAGTAAACTTTGTTAAAAGCCTCCTGTTAGAAACTATCTACTTGCTATATTCTCTATTATATCTATGTATTACTTAAAACAAAAAAAGAGGGGGGGGGAATGTTGGAGTTCTCACAGAAGAATGTGCAGCTGTTAATTTGGAACTTTTTGTTTTGTGTCAGCCTGAGTCTGCAAACAGCTCAGGCTGCAGACCTGTTATTTCAAGCAAAGCAAGTCTAAGGAAATTGGCTGCACACCCCAGACTTCAGGGGACGGAGCTGAACCACAGTTCAAGGAACTGTATCAATGTAGAGACTGCTCTGTGTTCTTTTTCTCTCCCTGGGAAAGAATAATTTAGCCTTGAGGTCTGAGAAAGAATGATTTAGCCTCCTTCTTCCATGCTTTTTAAAATTAGTTCTAAGAACCTGGCTTACAGTTGCCGGAGACTTACACGGCTTGCAGCTATATGTGTCCCCTCCCCGAGTGCCAGAATAGAGGCTGGTTAGTCAAAGACGGGTGAGACTGGCAAAGGGAGATACCAACCTAAGACAGGACGCAAACCATGCTGTTTGAAGTCTGATGACGGGTAAGGATCTCCTTTGTGCCTCTCAACCTAAGACAGGCACAGTCTTCTATTATGACAATAGAGTTTGTCATAAAAAATAAAAAAGGGGGAGATGTGGAGAGCCATGAGAGCATAAGCATAACCATCTTAAGTTCAGCAGCCATTCTAGATGTGGGGAGCCGTGTTTGGTTACTGCTTGACATAAGTGAAGCCATGTTGTGAACTTCCTCCATATTGTAGGGAGAACTTGTTTATCCTGCAACTTCTGTCCTTGAACAAGTTGTTTTGAGACATGAATGTCTGGGAACAGAGTAACCGTTCCTTGGTCCTGGGAACGGGGAATTTGATTAAGAAAACAACTCTCTGTATGATAAGGTAGTGTCTTTGTTGTAATGCCAATATACTTTGGATAGTTTCATAACAAGACTGCATATATACCAAAGAGAAATAAAGCATTTTGGCTTTCTGCACCGACAGACTGCCCTCCTGTGATCTTTGTATATACAATCCTCGCCCCCTCCCCCATTCAGGTACCGTTTGACTCCTGCTGGCAGGCTCCGGCATTGAGGGACCTCCATATTGCTTTCCACAATGGTTGAACTAACTTACATTCCCACCAGCAGTGTAGGAAGGCTCCCCTTTCTCCACATCCTCACCAGCATTTGTTGTTCTTAGTCTTTTCGATGCTAGCCATCCTTACTAGTGTGAGGTGATATCTCATTGTGGTTTTAATTTGCATTTCCCTGATGATTAGTGATGTGGAGCACATCTTTTCATGTCTGTTGGCCATTTGAATTACTTCTTTGGAAAATTGTCTCTTCATATTCTCTGCCCATTTTTTAATCGGGTTATTTGCTTTTTGGGTGTTGAGGCGTGTAAGTTCTTTATATACTTTGGATGTTAAACAATTGTTGGATATGTCATTTACAAACATATTCTCCCACACTGTAGGATGCCTTTTTGTTCTGTTGATGGTGTCCTTTGCTGTACAGAAACTTTTTAGTTTGATGAATTCCCATGAGTTCATTTTTGCTTTTGTTTCCCTTGCTTGAGGAGATGCGTTCAGGAAGAAGTCGCTCATGCTTATATTCAGGAGATTTTTGCCTATGTTGTCTTCTAAGAGTTTTATGGTTTCATGACTTACATTCAGGTCCATGATCCATTTTGAGTTTACTTTTGTGTATGGGGTTAAACAATAATCCAGTTTCATTCTCTTGCATGCTGTCCAGTTTTGCCAACACCAGCTGTTGAAGAGGCTGTCATTTTCCCATTGTATGTCCATGGATCCTTTATCATATATTAATTGACTGTATGTGGTGGGTTAATATCTGGACTCTCTATTTGGTTTCACTGGTCTGTGGGTCTGTTCTTGTGCCAGTACCAAATTGTCTTGAGTACTGTGGCTTTGTAGTAGAGCTTGAAGTTGGGGAGTGTATTCTTCCTTCTCAGGATTGCTTTAGCTATTTGGGGTCTTTTGTGGTTCCATAGGAATTTTAGAACGATTTTCTCTAGTTCGTTGAAGAATGCTATTGGTATTTTGGTAGGAATTGCATTGAATCTGTAGATTGCTTTAGTCAGGATGGCCATTTTGACAATATTAATTCTTCCTATCCATGAGCATGGGATATGTTTCCATTTATTGGTATCTTCTTTAATTTCTCTCATGAGTGTCTTGTAGTTTTCAGAGTATAGGTCTTCCACTTCCTTGGTTAGGTTTATTCCTAGGTATTTTATTCTTTTTGATGCAACTGTGAATGGAACTGTTTTCCTGATTTCTCTCTCTGCTAGCTCATTGTTAAGTGTATAGGAATGCCACAGATTTCTGCATTATTAATTCTGTATCCGGCAACTTTGCTGAATTGAGATGTTAGATCTATTAGTTTTGGAGTGGATTCTTGAGGGTTTTTTATGTACCATATCATGTCATCTGCAAACAGGGACAGTTTAACTTCTTCCTTGCCAATCTGGATGCCTTTTATTTCTTTGTGTTGTCTGATTGCCGTGGCTAGGACCTCCAGTACTATATTGAATAGAAGTGGGGAGTGTGGGCATCCTAGTTTTGTTCCAGATCTTAAAGGAAAAGCTTTCAGCTTCTCGCTGTTAAGTATGATGTTGGCTGTGGGTTTCTCATATATGACCTGTATTATGTTGAGGTTCTTGCCTTCTATACCCATTTTGTTGAGAGTTTTTATCATGAATGGACGTTGAATTTTGTTGAATGCTTTTTCAGCATCTATGGAGATGATCATGCGGTTTTTGTCCTTCTTTTTGTTGATGTACCATCCTTGCATCCCTGGGATGAATCCCACTTGATCATGATGGATGATCTTTCTGATGTATTTTTGAATTTGGTTTGCTAATATTTTGTTGAGTATTTTGCATCTATGTTCATCAGGGATATTGGTCTGTAATTTTTGGGTTTTTTTGGTGTCTTTTCTCCAGCAGGATTTTTACGGACAACTCTCCCATCCTGCCTCTGAAACTCAGCTTTCGAAGCTCACTTCAACTGATGCCTCCTTTCAGGAGCCTTCTCTGGCCTGGTCTCACAGTGCTGGCCCTCCCACCCTCCAGTCCACTGCGAGTTTACAAGCATGAGTCCCAAGTATTCGCTTCCTGCCCCCACCCCCTGCATGGCTCCTGTTCTGCAGCAGGCTCTCAGCAGGTGCCTGTGAGTTCCTCCTCTCAGCCTCCCACTCATTTCCTTGGTAAGAAGCTGTTGGCACCCCTCTGGGTGATAGGCCCCACTCTACAGAGCTGACATCAGCACAGGGAGAAAGCACAGCAAGCGTGGAGATGATCGTGGTGACGTCTGAGCAGTGCCTGCCAGGACGTGCGCTGAGCCGCACAGCATGGCTGCGGCCTTGACCATTACACAGATAGATGTGTGGGGCCTGGATGACAGGCAGGCACTGGCCTTAGTAGGGCCAGGGGTCCGGTTCCAGACAAAGGGACGTGCGCAGAGGCTAAGGGAGAATGAATGTGGCCTGCTGGAGGAATGGAAAACTGACTACAGCAGTGCATGAGTGAGGAGGGGATAAGGCCGGACCACAGGGGCCCCTGTAGGAGCAGGGGAAGTTGCAACCTGATTTAGGTGTATGCACTTCCTCTGCCTGCCCTGTGAAGGAGGAGCTGGAAGATGCAGGCAAGAGCAGGGTGGGAGGGGCACTGGGAGGTCAGTGTGGTCCAGGCAGGAGGTGAGAGTGACAGGCTGGTGAGGGGTGGAAAGCATGAAGACATGGGCCACAGGCACTGCAGGTGTCTGGGGAAGAGGCCACAGCACCTGCCGATGGGTGTGAGCATGGAAGGGGAGGTCATGCAAATGAAGAGCCAAGGTCTCTCAGCCCGGAGCACAGAGAGGAAAGGGGCCAAGCACCTCATCTAGCGGGCCCTCCATGGTTTCTGTATCTAACTAGAATCTAGACAGAAAACTAAAAAACATTAAATATGATTGATGGGCTTCTGGAAAACTTGAACGGCTCATAAGGTAGACAGGCAGAAACTAATTTTTGGTAAGAACCAGACTGATTACTTCCTCTGTCACATGATACAGGATTCTGAACTAAGTCAGTAAGGCAACACCCACTTAGTTACTGGTGAAACAGGTTTAATTTTTATACAATGCCAAGTTTAGAGACCTTCAACAGAAAGGGTAACGCGAAGTGGCTCTGCAGGGCAGCCGAGGACCCTGACTCAGCTTGCATCTTGTGCCACCTCAGCGCCACCCACAACAGGGTAACTGCCGTGGCCCCAGGAAGGTAAGAAGCTGCCTCAAGGCACTGCCTGTGGGCGGCACGGACCGTGGCCAGGCCCGGGCCTGCTGATGCCCAGAACAGGGCCCAGGCCGCCTGCCTTCTCTCCTTAACTGTCACTGGGCTTCCATCAGGCGACTCCAACAACTCGAGAGGCTGGCTCCTTCCCTGGAATTCCAGACGGATCGCCTTCACACACAAGCAGCCTGATAATGGCTGAAATTACAGACAGGAATGTGCCATGCTGATTTCAGGAAACACATTAGAAGCAAAAAATGTGGCTTTCCTTCTGTACAGACCCATGTTTCCCAGCACTGCTGGGGCAACTCCACTGGGCTCTCACCAGAACAGGAAGTGAGCTGCAGACAGCTCACCCAGAGCAGGGGATTTACACAGAGACGGCCCCAGGGCATCGGGATCCACTGCTGCTGGAGGGAGGGCTCGGGCCTCCCGTCTCTGTGCCATAACCTCAGGCAAATGACTTCCTCTCTCCTCGGCCCAGATACCCCATTTGAAAACGGTGACAATCATGAATGCCCACCTCACTGGGTCCCTAGGAAGACTGAGATAACCCATGGGCTTGTGCTCAACAAATACCAGCAGCCCCACTCTGTCGGAACAAACATATATAAATTCTAAATGAAGAGCATAACAAACAGTTTTACCTAATCCTATGTATTTGTCCAAGGGATTTCTTAGATGTCTGAAAGAGATTATTTCAAGATGAATCAAATAAATCCTCCATTACTCTGCTTGTAAGCAAACGGAACACATGACCAAGAAGGAACTTACAAATCAGTCACAGGAACAGAACACAGCCTAGATCCCTGCCCCGAGGCTGCGGGACCCACACAGCCCCCAGGCAGCCACTGCTGGGGAGACGGTGCCGGAAGTGTGGTGGCCAGAGCAGCCAGGCTGAGACGGACTTCTCCAAGGTCTGTGCCCGCACCCGCCTACCCAGAGCTCCATGGTGTAGACCTTGTATGTTTACTAAGCTATTCTCAAACTTGGTGTCCTAACAGAGCGGCTGTGAATCACTCAGTGCCTGACATCAAAGGTCTGCTTACCTGTCACTTCTGAACTGATTGTGTCTGCTCTACTGTGCACTCAAGTCCATCCCTACACCCAGCTGTGAATTGCAAAGCTAAGCAGTCAGTACTGAAAGCAAGCCCCAACTCAAGCCAGAAGAATAAATAGGTGACAAGGACATGGAAACCAAGAGTCACCCCAAAAATGGTGTCAAAGGCCTCACAGAGCCCAGCTCAACCACTGGGAAGGTTACAAAGCCTCAGTTCTCTGACCTGGCCACCAACGAAGTGAAGGCAGAGACACCCACTCAGTGTACTTGGCGGCAACATTTCAAATCCACACAGCAGTTTCTTACCCTTCCACACCATTCAAGATGGAAATGCCCTAAAACCCCAAATCTACTTAAATGTAATAAACCCAGTAAACAAGGAAGTCAGGTTATCTAGTGCTTAGAGAAAAACAAGGTATATAGTTTCACAGGTCTCTTCTTAAAAAATCCCACCTGATGATTACTACACTAAAACAGGTCCCTTGGTTTTATCTGGTCAGATGCACACTTAAACAGCGTCACTTCCCGCTGGTGGTGACAGCACAGAGGATCGAACGCCAGCCAGCGAATGCCATCTGCCTAGATCATCCCGTTTTTGGCGGCAACATACCAGGTAGTTCTCGTCCTGAAAGGCGTAGTGCAGCGTGGTGATCCACTGACAGTCGCCATTCACCAGCACATCACGCTCTTCCCGGAAGCAAGCAGTCTGTAAGAAGCAGGGGAAACAGTTATGTGTCCGTCTGTAGGCACACCTGCCAAGCGCAGTCCTGAAGGTGACATCTGGAGAGTGTCACCTGCCTTCCAGGATGCAGGGAGCTGCTGCCTCCCTCACCTGGAACCAGACACAATGCATCTCCCCCAGGTGGCGCCCACTGCTCCTTGCTCTTGCCTGTGCCGGCAGAAAGGCTGGGTGCAAGTCCCTTCCTGCTCCAGGGTCCCACACGAGCGCCAAGCTGCTGGTGACCCATTTCTTCATGGCAGTGCACTTGCCACTTCCACACATGCTGTTCCTATGCTGACACCTGGGGGTCAGCTGGCTCTCAGCAACAGCCCCCCAGCATCACTGCCTTCTCTTTGCCAGAGCAGCCTCCTTTGGGGAGCCTGTGGAGTGGCCACCCTGTGCCTGCCCCTCCCCATCACACACCTACAGTTTAGCAGCCATGGGGCTGGCAGGAAAGGGTACCAACCTCCTTATCTATCTGAGTTATTTTCAAGAAATGTGCCTTATGCACAGCGCACTGACACACACGATCATAACAGGACTCCACTGAGAAGCCCTGCAGCATATGGGTAAAAGGCTCTCCTTTAGGCTGCTATGGTTCTGCTTTTTTTTAAAGAGCTGTAATACACAGAAACATCTGTATTTAAACCAGGTCTGGTATAATTATAATAAAACTTCCTCTTCATTGAGCATATAATGTAAGATTTTAACTCCGTCTCATATTTGAAAGGTGCAAAGCTGAGCAAAAATAAAAGTACTACTGACAGAGGGCTTCCTATGCCAGGTACCACATATGTGCCCCCATCTCTCCTCTGAGCCTCAGTGACCTTCAGAGCTTGGTTTTATCTACAAGTGTTTCTATTCCATGCTTTTCTAAAAGTTTCCCTTCAGAAGAAATGATAGATGGACATGTCCTAATCTCACTAACTGGAAGCAGACAGAGGGACCCAAGCAGCCAACCATCAGCTTCCCGGGTCCAGATGCAGAGAGGCAGTTCTGAAACCCCCACAACACCTCAGCCAGTGGCCCCAAAACCTCAGGGAACTGGTGAGGGGTGGCTGGAGGCAGACCTGAGTATGGGGGCCATGGCCAGCCCGGGACCTACAACATCTGGAACATTGTTTTCACGAGATGTTCTGTGCTCTCCATCATCTATCTGTCACCCTTGAGGATAAAACCCCTTATTAAACTGGGACTTGCCGCATGGTGGCCCACAAACAGGAGTACACGTATCACCCAGCAGTTCTGTCTAAGAGCAGACAAGTTTTCAGTACTTTTTTATGACCCAAAAAGATGAACAAGAAGCCTGGCTGGCCTGGTCTACAAGGTGTGAACTGCTGCCTCCTGTTGACTTCACACTTCCCAAGAAGACTGCAGAAGTCAGCATTCTCACCTCCAGTGTGTGAGGTAATGGCCACGGAGATGAGCAGGCAGCCCCGGGCTTCTCTCAGCATGCCAATCAACTAGGGCTCACGTAAGCAATTTAAATTAAATTAAGCAATATTTACTCTTTTAAAATGTGCTCACTCACCATGACACTTGGGTAAATACTGGAATGACAAGGTGAGAATTGCCTCTCCCTAACCTTAGACTTTTACAATTTTTAAAATTTAAACACACACACACAGACTGCACTCTGGAGGTTAGTGTAACAAGTCAGAGTAGACATGGCTCAGCTATCTTCCTTCATAAACCAGTCACTCCTACGAAAACAAACTTGCATGGAATTTGCTACAGTATTTCCTTCCCAAACACCTTATTCCTCCCCAAACATTCATGTAATAGCAGCTACTATTCCCTGATGGAAGAACTGCTCTGGTGAGTCCCTGCCAAAGTGCTGGCGGTGACGCAGAGAAGGGCTGCTGGGCCCGGCAGCTGACGTACCCAGAGGGGAAACGGAGAGGTGGGAGGAAGGGACTCCCAGAACTGAGGCCCACAGGCTGAGGTGCGACCTGGAGGCTGTGGTGTGTAGGTGGCTGGGACAGTTATGGGCCACCAACATCTTGAGGCCAGGTAACTATAAAAATGGTGATGAGTCAGTCAACCAACACACACTCACCGGGCAATAAAGGGTGCCTGACTGGAAGAGGAAATGGGTACAGATGGAAAGAAGTCACCATGAAGGCCTCAGACCTGATGAACCTGAGATGTCAGTGGGACGCTAAGAGAGAAGGCCCACCCAGCAACTTAACGCAAATCTGCAGCTCAGAGCAAGCAACCTGGCCCAGTGAACAGTTTATACTGTTGTCTGTCAAGGTGGCAGCTATCACTAGCAGGTAAGAATTCCAGACCCAAATAGGAAAGGATTGCCTAAAATTACAAGGAGGCTTTAGATTGACAGGATGAGAGCGCTAGGAACCACAGAAGGGGTTTCCACAGGGAGGGGTGGCCGGTCCTAGGGGATTCCATCCTAGAGGGCAGCAGCCCAGCAAGCAAAGGCCTGAGGGGAGGCAGCTGAGGGGAAGCAGAGGGGAAAGAGACCCTCCAGAGGGCTGCCTGGACTGGGGTGGGTGCGTGCTGAGGGCTGGACTCAGCTCTCCCAGGAGAAATGCAGGAACACAGTGGCGGGGTGGGGTTGTTCAAGACAAACTGTGGGGCATATCTGAGAGGGCCAGAGGGTGACTTAGGGCTCTGACAAGCCTCACCTGACTCAGTCAGGGGCTGAGCGTGGGGCTGGCAAGAATGCAGCTGGGGCCTCAAACAGCTGCTACAGGGATGGACTCAGAACTAAGGAAAAAGAGATCAAAGATACCGAACAGGATTCACCTGCTTTTATTTACAATCTTCCCCCTCCCTCTAAGACAGAGTGTAAAGACATTTCTGTACTGAAGGAGGCCCAGTAACTCTGTCAGCACATGGAGCAGAAGGGAGATAAATGCCTAAACTCCCTGTGAAGGCTTCCAAATGCCCTCACAGCAGACACACACCTGGCCGGTACACTTGAGGGGACCTCGTCAGCCTGGTAAATGCGTCGACACCAAGGCACAGAGGAGCAGATGTCTGGAGAAGGCTGAGAAGCTGATGACGCTCATGTGAGGAAGTAAGGCCCAGGTCCCACCCAGCGGTTCTCAGTCACTGAACCCAGTTACTTACTGCCAGCTTAAGACCACACACTCACCTCTGCTCTCTTAAGCATCTCCCACTTGTTGAGGATTTTCATTGCATAAATCCGTTCAGTGTTCTTCATTTTAACAACAGCAACCTGGAACAAATAAAGAGTTTAATGAAACTTTAGTTAATGGAACAAAAGGCTGACATACTTTCATATAACTACAGTGAAATCTTAATTGCCTGGAAACTCTGGGAAATTAGCCGTTAAGGAAAGTAAAGTTTTTAATGTAAAGCTTTGCTCTTTTAAGCATCAAAACTTGATTTTAGCCATACTGTAACTTGATCTCACTTGCTCAGTCTGAAAATCTTCAATGCTGCAGGGGCACATGGGGGCTCTCCACCTTCTTAGTAGGTATATGCTTGGAGGTTTTCATAATAAAACTTTACGAATTCACCAGTGGCCCCCATGCTTCCGTGCCTGCATTCAAGGGCCCCACCCCAAAACTCAGGCCTGCTCGCCCGGCCACCACCCCTGCCCAGCTCACTCTAGCCTCCAGCCTTGGGGCCAGTTCCTGCCTCTGGGATCTTTTTCTCACAGGGCAATCAGTGACCGGGTGGGTCTGGAGTGCGTCTTGGGCAAATTCAGTCCTTTGTGTCGCAGTTTCCACAACTGGAAAAGGGGTGACAACACTAATGGCCTAAGATTGCTGTGAGGATCAAATGAGTCAATACACTTAATGTGCTCAGAATGGTGTGAGGACACAGCACTCAGTATGGTGGCTGTCAGTCATATTCTTCAAGGTACAACGCAAACACCGCCTCTTCCAGGAAGGCCTCTTGGACTTTCCAGTGCCCACCAAATCTTGAATGAGCTCTTCTATCGCTACCAACATCAGACACAATGTTTGCACCACTGTATGGCACTAATTTGAGAAGATACATGTACCACTATTTTTACTACAGCATTCTTTACAATAGTCAAGATAAGGAAGCAACCTAAGTGTCCATCAACAGATGAATGGATAAAGAAGATATGGTACATACACACAATGGAATATAACCCGGCCATAAAAAAGAATGAGATCTTATCATTTGTGACCCCATGGACAGACCTAGAGGGCAATACGCTCAGTGGAGTGAGTCAGGCAAGGAAGCCGAGTACTATACAATCTCTCATATGTGGGATCTAAAAAACAAAATGAATGAGCAAAACAGAGCAGAAACAGACTCACAGACATAGAAAACGAACTGAGGTGCCAGAGGGTGGGAGGGAGTGGGTGAGACAGGAAAAAACTACACAGTATTTTACTGTAGAACTGGTCTAACTTGGAAGGAATGGAAGAGTTAGTAACTTCTGAGGAAAACAATGAAATTCTGCTGATGACAAACCTTCAGATCTTGCTGAAAACGAGATGAACACTCTGACCTCTTGCTGGGAACCATAATCCTTTAGAGAAGGCCTATTAGGGCAACGACTACTTCTAGGAAACACGCAAAATGATTCTGATAAAATACACAGAAGGAAAAAGAATGCTAACTGTCCATAGAAAAACACTTGTCAAACCAAGAATACATAGAAGTGAAATACAGAAGTAAAACTTAATGCAAAACACCCCTGTATATATTTGAACAAACTTTCTCCATTGCACAACTTACAAAGTAAACAAGCTATAAAAATATTTCTGGTTTACCATAACTTCTTCCTGGCCAAAAACTCAGTCTCAATTACTTCCAAGGGAGATGGTGAGCCTACAAATATCTACACATTCAGACATTTCAGTAAAGAAATACAAAACAAAATAATTTTATGGAACATTGAAAAGTGATTTTAGGACATAACAACTAAGTGTAAAGCTGATGCAGCCCAGACCCAGTGCCAGGGAGAAACCGAAGCCAATGTGCCACAGAGAACATCACAGGGTCAACTGACAAACCTGGTAAAGACAAGATATTAGATAAAACATATTCCATTAATTTAAAATTTAAATTATGAACTGTGACCATGTAAAAAGCTATCCCTATTAGAAAACTCTCTCTGCAGTATTAGGGGTAAAGGGCCTTGCTTGACACAGGCAGCTTATTCTCACTGGTTCAGAAAAAAATCACATACACAGACACACTGTGGGGGAGAGGAACACAGTGAATCTCATAAAACCCATGAGGTAATAAAATGTTAACTAACAAAAAGGAATTTAGTTAAGTGTCAGACTGGTGGTCTTTGGATCATTCTATTCATGCAAGTGTTCTGTTAATGGGAAAGGGTTTCTAAACAGAGCTTTCAACCCGGTGTCTTTTTTAAAGTCACTCTAGGCATGAAAGGGGGCAGCAAGGCAGAGTGGTTGGGCACTCGGGCTTAGGGTCAGGCAGGTGAGATTCAAGACTAGCTCCAGCAGGGCCCACCACTCTGGGTCTCCACTTGTCTCCAGTGGAGCAGCATGCAGGCAGTGGCTGGAAGGGTGCAGCAGGCTCAAGTTTGTGAAAGCACGTAAGACTTGTCGTGCTGTGCAGGGCACGGTCAGTCAGCTGCTACCTGCTGTCTACTGCCAACACACCCATGCGCAGTGCAGCAGATTAGCTGGGCAACTGCCCCTGAGGGTGCCAGGACCAGCTATGACCAAGATACCGAGAGGAAGGAAGTGTGTTCAAAGCCACTGTGCTCAAGGAAAAGGGTAACACCCCAATATTCTAAACCTTGTTTATATCATCATCTGGAAATGTTTCTCTATACTCTGCCTGTGTGTGTGTGTGTATGTATGTGTGTGTGTACACGCGCACAAGTGTGTGTGGGGGGGAGGGGGGTAGATTTCAATTTTGAGGTAAAAGTGTCACATGCTCATGACACAGGATGTAGACTTGCTGCCCAACGCATTCTAGACTTCACAGACCCTTTCGGGGCCGGGCCCCCAAGCACACACCCCCATCTCGGAGGAGCAGGCACATGTCCCTGGGCTCCGCTGCGAATGCACAGACTCGTGCCCCACCCTGGGTTCTCAATTTAGTTAGAACAGTATGTGAACAACACTTCTGGTCCCAGTATTCATAAAGAGTGTCCTCATTTCTGTGATCTGCTCAGTGTTCTCTGTGACAGAGACACTGAAACTGGGCACATTTCAGGTATGTGATTGTAAGAATATCCCAGGGAGGCAATGGGGGTGGTAGGGAACACTGGCTACAGAATTAAAAATTCTGTTTTGGTGGGGAGGATGGGCAAGCATGCACAGGGAACCCAGAGGGGGTGCAGACTGGCTGGGGGTTGAAGCGCAGGGCAAGGAGGGCTGGCGTGTGGAGCCCAGATCACAGGCCCAGGGAGGGAAGGCTTCTGGTGCCTGGAGAGCCAGCAGAGGCGAAGAGGACAATGCACGGCTGTCCGCAGAGGCCCGAGCAATGGCGTGTTTGACTCGGGAGGGACCTGGAAGGTGACCAATGTACCTTCTTTGAGGATTAGGTTCTGGGGCAAAAGACACTGAAATAACCGTAATAATTTCATCATAACAGTATTCTCTCATTTTTCTTCCTAAAGGTCACCCCTTTTCTGCCCTGCAGCCTCCTCCTGTCCCCTAAGCCTTGCTAATGGGTGTGGCTGTCACCGAGAGCTCTGTGGGGCCTGGCCTTGCTCACCTCTAGGCCTCAGAGCCTGGCACAGCTCCTGGTACAGGAAGACGGTAAAGGTGTATAATGAATTGAACTGAATCGGGTGTTAATTTTAAATGGCTTTCTCGTTCTTCTCACTAAACAGAAATCAACTTTACATCACCACAACCTACCTACGGCTCAGAGATGTGTTATTTCCATGCAGAAATCCACTTCTTCCTGTGGATCCTGTAAACCATGTTCCGTATTGGTGACATGTGGAAAGCCTCTGCCTGGGACAGGTGAGGCTCATGGGTGGGGCCTGGAGAGCCACAGGGGGAGCTTTCTAAGGGACAAAAATGCTCTACACTGATCGGGATGCCCCTTACACAGGTGTGGACATCTGTCACCACTCAAACTGTGCACTTAGATCTGTGCATCTTCTATGCACTTATTCCTCAATACTGAAAAATAAAAACAAAACAAATCTCCCTGCCCCACCCAGCCCACGGAAAGCTGAGTTTGGTTAGAGAGGCTCATTCTGAGGCAAACCTGGAGACCGGGTCAACTTGGAGGGGCTTTGGGAGGAGAGCCAGCCCAGAGGGCAGGCTTCCACTACACAGTCCCCAGGGTTGCTGCTTCCCCTGCACTCACCCCTAAGACTCACTCTCAGGGGTGGGCCAGAGAAGGGTGTCGTGAAGACAGAGCTGGGGCCAGGGCAGAGCAAGGGATGAAGATGAGGATGGGGCTGTCACAGGACTTGGGGCTGGGCCTGATCTGAGGCCAGGGCAGTTTCTAAGGAAGAGATCAGCATATGACACATGACTACCTGGCTTGCTTGGGCGGGCCAGAGCTTTCTCACTCAAGGGTTCAACAAAATTCTGTAGAAGTATTTTCTTTTTGTGTTGCCCTGCAGATAAAGCTGGGGTGTCATTAGGTACTAGTAGCAGGAGAATCATCAAAACCCCTGAGATGTTCCTAAGACAGTTAACAGTCTTGTTTCAACTCAAGAGTCACATGAGATCCCAGAGGGCAAAGAAGCTCTCAGAAAACACCTGCTCTGCTTTCTCCACATCAGCCCAATATGGAAGGAACTGGCCCAGCAGATGCCGGCAGATGTTGGCACCCGCCCGGCAGTGCCTCGCAGTCACGTCCAGGCAGCCAGCCGTCAGTAAGCAGGCCTGCTGCTGTGAGGTGGCACACGGTGGGTCTGTCCTCAGTCATCAAAATGCCCAGTTCCCCAGCCCGCGGGACTGGAGGCAAGGACAGCAGAGGAGGCACAGCTCCTAGGGTGGCTGACAGTCAACCCCCAAGCCTCATCGCTGAGGAAGGTGAGCCTCTGCCCTGGTGGGGCAGAGCCACCGGGCTGCACAACGAGGCCCTTGGGGAGCGACACGTGTGCGATTCACTCCTGTGCTCGGCCAGCGCTGGACAGCACGGTGCGAGCACTGGCAGGCCCCCCTTCCTCCATAATGGGAACCACGTTGCTTTACCCTTTACGGTCTTCAATTAACAAAAGGATTTTTTTTAACTTAATTGTCTATAAGAAACTATTTTGGTCCAATATTCAGGGTGATTCACCAGTTCTAAGTTTTGTTCTTATTTTCTTAATTCTATCTTGCAGATCCTACCCACCGAGACCTCTCCAAATGATACCAACATCTGCCTTATCCCAAAATCACTGTATGGGGGAAGGGCCGTGACAATGGGGAGCTGCCGCTGTTATTGGCAAACAGTCTGTCTTACCTCACCAAAAGCCCCTCTTCCGATCACTTTAATTATTTCGAAGTCTTCCCGATGAAGTTGCATTTCCCTCACCAGCTGTGTAAATGGTTTAGCTGTAAATTTAGAAAGACAAAATTAACAATTCACTCTTAATCTGACACTATATATAAATATGGGGACATTCCACTAGGTTATACATTTTTTTTACTTTTATTTAATTTTTAGATCTGTATTTTTTAAAATGTTTAATATCTGGCAAGTTTTGGAATGTCAGTATTTATGCTAACTTGATGTAGATGCTTCTCACGAGCACCTACTTCCAGATCTGTTACGCCAAATACCGATACTACGCCGACCCCTTGGTGAAATCACTGAAACTAGATCACGAACGGGTGCCAAGCAAGGAGCATGCCTGGCAGCCACTGCCACTGTAACTGGCGTGAAGCACACAGGCTGGGCCGCTGAGCCCGAGCCCAGGCCACAGGGCGGCTGCGGCCCCGAGGCCCTCCCTGGACGGCGGTCGCTAAAGCGTATCTGCACTGTCCTCACCAGGACCCTCCGCACATCCCCTCTTGGAGGCTGATTCTACTGTTACTCACGTTGTAGGGAGGACAAAACTGAGCCAGCTTTCTGTTGGATAGCGGGGTATTCTGGGTTGAACGGTGTCCACCCAGAACCTGTAACTGTGACCTTACGTGGAGTGGGGTCTTTGCGGAAGTAATCAAGATGACACAGCATATGGGAATGGGATGGGCCCTAAATCCAACACAATGGTGGCCACATAAGAAGGGGGACTCTGGACACAGAAGGAAAACCCACGTGAAGATGGAGGCACAGGCCGGAATGGCTCCAGGCAAGGATGCCAAGGACTGCACCACTACTGGACACTCAAACGGAGATGGAGGGACTCTCCCCCAAAGCCTCCAGAGGGAGCACAGCCCTGCAGACATCCCAACTGTGGACTTCTGGCCTCCAGGGCTGTGAGAGAAAAAACCTCTGTTGCTTTAAACCACACAGCCTGTGGTGATTTGTCACAGCAGCCCAGGAAACCAGCAACTTCTTTCTAAGAACAGAGAGCAGACAGGCCAGGCCCTCCAGGAGCGGCATTCTCTTCACCTCTAAGCATTCTGCCCCCGGTCTAACATCCATTTAATTACACCTCCACACCTGTCATTTCCACCTTCAGGCTTAAATTCATGTTTTATGCTAACTTTCATTTGTTCTGTACAGTTCTGTCACATCCCCCTATTACAGGTCTCCAAGGCATTCTTGGAGGAAGCGCGGCCAAGTGCACAAGGGCTCTTTCGGTATTACTTCCTACTACTACATCCGCATTTACAATGACCTCCAAACACAAACAAAACAAAACAAAACCTGCAATCTGACATCTTCTGGGCTTCTGACTGAGCTCCTTAAGTAGCTGCTTAGAACCACTAAGATTCGCTCACCAGGGTCACACCTATCTAAGAAGAGCCAGTGCACTACCCCACCATCATTAAAGGCCTGCTGGCACAGAGATTAAGGAACAGAACATGGAGCCTGAATTATTTAAGCAAAAAAAAAAAAAGTTCAGACTAAAGAAAATCTTTGAGCTAAAACTTAAAAGGGCATCTGTGGTTCACCTTTCTTTCTTTCAAACATCATCAAAAACAATATTCCCAAAATTCCTAATGGCAGTATGTATTTTAAATAGCCACTGAAGACTACAACCTCTCCCGGTACCTTGTGGGAGAGCCACATGGTACCTTTCAGTTTACTGTCAAGAAAAACAATCCCAGCAAATTTGATATGTCCTGTTTTACCACAGAAGACTGAGTTTGGGAAAGGAAGTAATGCCAGTCAGGTATGAACAAGCTATGCCATATGCCACTCAAGTGCATGCTGCAGAAACAGACGCTCTCTCTGCAGTGAGGCAACACAACATATGGACTCTCTAAGAACCCAAGGCTCACAAAACTTGCTAGCCACTGTTTTAAATGTGCAAACTGAACAGCAATATTCATGGAAATTACAGAAACTTCCAGCTGTAATTGTGCCACAAACCACTTACCTCATCATGTTCCCATTCCATTCTTGATCAGAGACACAATGTTGACATGTTTTTGTACTTTCCCTTTATTTCTAATATATACATATATATTCATCCTTATGTACTACTCAAGTATCATTTTAACAGATATGTAATATTTCATAAGTTGACACACCAATTTAAAATTGTGTGTCTACTGAACACACAGGTTAAACATTTTATTTTTTAAATTATTATTTTCCTCTGGTGAATAAATTTGCACTGAACATTTTCATGCACACAAGCTTTTTCACTATTTTGAAATAATTTTTAGGATGAAATCCCAGAACTCTCCAAAAGGCACTAACATTTTTTATGGCTCCTGGTATGCTTTCCAAAATGCACCTCCTAAGTCACACCATGCAACACGCTGGTTTCACCCCCACCCCAAGTCACAACCGAGGTCCTGCCCCCCCAATGACCCAGGAGGCTAACTTCTGGGGACCCGCACCCCAGTCTGGGTGTGTACCCTACTGTGGTCATTATCCATTCCTGATATATGCTCACTGATCACATCTTGATCATTTTAATCAACTATATAAAGTGCTCTATTTTGGCCTTCTCAGACATAATAGCTGTAAACACCATTCTCTGTTCTGTTCCTTCTTTTCACATTAATTATGCTATTTTTATTTTGTAGAAATTACTTTAATAAAACTGAATTAGTTTTCCTCTGTCATTTTATCAAGGCTTAGAAAGTTATGGACCCTTTATAGATCTGATATTCAATCCTGTATTAACCCAATACTCAATTGTTCATTTGGAGTATCCTGGCGCATGATATGTTTATCTTATTTTTAGTCATAACATCTGCATAACTTCTGTTGCTAAGAGGACACACTGGCTGTGGGGCCCGGAGGCTGAGGAGGTGGGGCCCTAGCTTCCATTCAGGAGAGCCAAGCCCTAAGTACACCACTTGGTAGCGGTGTCATCTTAGAAAGTCATTCGATCCTCTGTGACGAATTTCCCCATCCATCAAATGGGCAGGCAGGCCTCCCTGGCCACCCGGGGACCAATTCCCAGTGTGGACTAAGGCAGAGGAGAGTGAGACATGCCCTCTCCATCTCTTTTCGCTTCACATCAATTTTCTCCATTGATCTTCCTCGTTAAGTTTTCCTCTCCTTTGCTAGAAGCTACTTTGTTGCTTACCTATTTTATATAATTCTGTACAAATTTTCCAAAATAGACAGGCACAGACTTATCAGGGCCAACCTGATAAACTATGGGAACAAACTTGAGGTGAACACTTGAAAAGATAAAGAAACAAAGACAATCAAGTAAATCAGCTATGTAAATGAAAGCTGATTGTTTAACAAGAGGCACTAAAGAGGACCCAGAAGGAAAAGTCTAAGGGCAAACATTGTTTTTTTTAATGCTAAATATTTTTAAAACAGTTCTGAGGACATAGTAAAAATACTGTACTGGTGTATAAAAATTATTAAGACTGCATTAGCTAAAACCAGAACAGAAAATACAATACAATGGCAGAGCACCCTGCTAACCACCCAGGCCGGGGACTGAGAGGCCACTGAGAGAGACAGGACTTTCAAACAGATGAAAGGAGAGTGACATTTCAAATAGGGTTTCAACCACTGTCAACACAAGAACCAAGTGACCCTCCCCACTGGAACTGAGCAGTCAAGAGACAGAAACCACACCAGTTAATCAGGAAGAAAATGTTACATAAAGAGCTGATAACCAGGCACTCACAAAAGCAAGCAGGAACACTAAGTCATGCAAACAGCAGGTGCAGGAAGGACTCCACGGCCTCCAGGACCAGGGCAATCAGAGGCATAAGCTGGAATTCCTGAAACCTGGGCACAGGGATCTGAACAGCTGAGCCTCCAAGTACTGGGGTCTCTAAGCTCAAAGGCAGGGCCCAAAGAGCTAAGAGGGCACACTGCCAGCTGATGCTGGGGTCCCAGACAGTGTGGGAAAATGCCCCACTGGGACCAGCTGCTACTCCTAGAATGCACCTCACTGCCAGAGGAAGAGGAAGCAGACAGGAAGCCCCAAGTCCCCACTCCCTTCCCCAGCACCCTCCAAACTCCCTCCAGTGCCTCCTTCAGGCAGAGCCCAAAGGGGTTGGTGCTGGGGTGCGCGGAACAGGTGCATGGGGACAGGAGATCTGTTACACCCAGGAGGCCCGATCAAATAAGTAAACAGACTCAGGATGATGGGAGCCAGTTCTCACTGTCAGACAAGGGCGTTGGGACTGAGGGAGAACATACCCCACAGTGCTGGGTGAGAGCTGGAGGTCAGTGTGAGGTCACGGTGCTCAGTATGGGGGACACAGAGAAACACATTTATACATGAGTGAGAACATCCATGCAGTCCTGGCTCGGGGCACAGGCAGCAACACTCCAAGGAGAACAAGCCCATATAGAGGTAGACCTCAGGTCAGGGAAGTCCAAGGTAAGCCTGGAACGTTTTGAGCCAGAAAGTAAAGTAGCACCCAAAGAATGCTAAGTCGAAGTAAATACTGGCAGGCACAGATTATAGCCCATTACATGGAAACCAGGAGTCCATGCTGGTATTAATAAATTAATACCTCTAAAAATTCTGATGAGAAACAGTGTATCTATACAGTTTCAAAGTACACCCAAAATACTTCCCAATTACAAAGGAAGACAAGTGACTTTATAGCGAAGTTTGGCAGACAAGTGTCAATCAAGTGATCAGAGTGAACACCGTCAGTTCAAAGTGAAACTGTGTGTCAACCGACAGGTTGTAATGAGAGAATTTAGTGTCACTCCTATGATTTTCCTGCCAAAGTTACATAACCTGAATTTAATCAAGAGGAAACAGGAGGTAACCCTAAACTGAAGGAACATTCTACAAAACGACAGCCTGCAATGCCAAAAAGTTTTAGGGCTGTAAGTCAAGGAAAGGCAAAGGACTGTTCACACAAACGGGAACTAAAGACAGGCCAAGGAAGCAGTGGGGTCCCACTACAAAAGAGAACATCAGAACACAGTGACCCTTCTGTGAGGTCTGGAGATTCATTGGCAGCAGCGTATCCATGTTAAATCCCTGATTTTGCCTGATTTTGTTGGTTATGTAGAAGACCCATTTGTAGGCGAATACACTATAATCAGGGTGATGGGGTATCACAAAAACAACTTATTCTCAAATAGTTGGGGGCCTTCTCTGTAGTGTCATTTGCAATTTTTGCTAAGTTTGAAACTTTCAAAAAATTTTTCAAACGTCCTTTTTAAAGATCATCTGTTGCTATATGGAAAATGGTCTATAGGGGGGTAAGAGTGGAGTCTGAGAGCTGGGGGATGCTGCCCACCCAACAAGAGATAACAGTGGTGGCCTTGAAGTGACAGCGGGCACCCAGGAGATGTGGAAGAGGTGGCCACATCCCAGGTCTGCTAAGGAAGTACAGCCGCCCGCGTCATGGGTGAAGCAAAGACAAGATGCAAGGACGGCACTGGGTTTGTGGCCTCTGCAACCGGAGGATGCCGTGCTGCCTGCTGGACGGACGGGAGGGCCCAGGATGGTGGGTAATGGACTCAAGATACTTCAGTCCCTGCGCAGCACCGGAGACAGTGATGAGACCACACTGCTTTGTCTTACAAGAATTTACTGCTGTCTCCTATTTTCCAAAAATTATCACTCCAGAACCACCAGCTGACATGGGAGTAGAGAATCAGTCTACTGCTAGGAAAGTGGAGATGGAGCTGACTGGGAGAAGCAGGGCGTTAGCATTTTTTGAGCCATTTTTCAGTCCGCTAATGTTACCTTCTGGGCTTAACCTGGAGTTTGGGATGCTCTTCATAATACAGAATGTTACAGGCAAAATTTTAAGAATTACATCCACTGGGATGCAACACAGCTTGTCACACACTTAAAAACATTCAGCATACAAAGCAAAACCACACCCACAACGCCATTAGGAATACATCTTAAATATCGTATGTGTTAAGAGTCTCTCAGAAATGGGTGGGAAGGGAGGGATAAGGGGGGAAAAGGAGCATTACAATCAGCACACGTAATGCAGCAGTGAGGGACACGGGAAAGGCAGTATTTACAAAGACAAGTAATGATTCTATAGAATCTTACTACGCTGATGGACAGTGACTGTAGTGGGGTATGTGGGGGGGACTTGATAATAGGGGATCTAGTAACCATAATGTTGTTCAAGTGATTGTACATTAACGAAACAAAAAAAAAAAAAGTCAGAAGACAGACATGGATAGTCTGAGGAAAATGGATTGATGGTAACACTTAAAATAGTTTGATTTTCATGTTGATAATGAGCATGTATATATATATATATATATATATTTTTTTTTTTCGGTATCATTAATCTACAATTGCATGTGCAACATTATGGTTATTAAACTCCCCACTTGATCAGGTCCCCCCCCTACCAACCCCATTACAGTCACTGTCCATCAGCGTAGTGAGATGCTGTAGAATCACTACTTGTCTTCTCTGAGTTGTACAGCCCTCCCCCTGCCCCCCCCAATATTGTGTCTTCTAATCGTAATGCCCCCTTTTCTCCCTTGTCCCTCCCTTCCCACCCATCCTCCCGGGTCCTTTTCCCTTTGGTAACTGTTAGTCCATTCTTGGGTTCTGTCAGTCTGCTGCTGTTTCGTTCTTTCAGTTTTTTTTTTTTCGCTCCACATATGAGTGAAGTCATTGATACTTGTCTTTTTCCACTTGGCTTATTTCACTGAGCATAATACCCTCTAGCTCCATCCATGTTGTTGCAAATGGTAGGATTTGTTTTCTTCTTATGGCTGAATAATATTCCATTGTGTATATGTACCACCTATTCTTTATCCATTCATCTACTGATGGACACTTAGGTTGCTTCCATTTCTTGGCTATTGTAAATAGTGCTGCAATAAACATAGGGGGACATCTGTCTTTTTGAAACTGGGCTGCTGCATTCTTAGGGTAAATTCCCAGGAATGGGATTCCTGGGTCAAATGATATTTCTATTTTGAGTTTTTTGAGGAACCTCCACAGTGCTTTCCACAATGGTTGAACTAATTTGCATTCCCACCAGCAGTGTAGGAGGGTTTCTTCTCCACATCCTCACCAACATTTGTTGTTGTTTGTGTTTTGGATGTTGGCCAACCTTACTGGTGTGAGGTGATATCTCATTGTGGTTTTAATTTGCAATTCTCTGATGATTTGCGATGTAGAGCATCTTTTCATGTGCCTGCTGGCCATCTGAATTTCTTCTTTGGAGAAGTGTCTGTTAAGATCCTCTGCCCATTTTTTAATTGGGTTATTTACTTTTTGTTTGATGAGGTGCGTGAGTTCTTTATATATTTTGGATGTCAACCCCTTATCTGACATGTCATTTATGAATATATTCTCCCAAACTGTAGGAAGTCTTTTTGTTCTACTGATGGTGTCCTTTGCTGTACAGAAGTTTTTCAACTTGATATAGTCCCACTTGTTCATTTTTGCTTTTGTTTCCCTTGCCCGGGGAGATATGTTTATGAAGAATTTGCTCATGTTTATGTCTAAGAGATTTTTGCCTATGTTTTTTTCTAAGAGTTTTATGGTTTCATGACTTACATTCAGGTCTTTGATCCATTTTGAGTTTACTTTTGTGTATGGGGTGAGACAATAGTCCAGTTTCATTCTCTTACATGTAGCTGTCCAGTTTTGCCAACACCAGCTGCTAAGAGGCTGTCATCTCCCCATTGTATATCCATGGCTCCTTTATCATATATTAATTGACCGTATATGTTTGGGTTAATGTCTGGATTTTCTATTCTGTTCCAATGGTCTGTGGGTCTGTTCTTCTGCCAATATCAAATTGTCTTAATTACTGTGGCTTTCTAGTAGAGCTTGAAGTCAGGGAGCGTAATTCCCCGTTTTATTCCTCCTTCTCAGGATTCTTTTGGCTATTCAGGGTCTTTTGTGGTTCCATATGAATTTTAGAACTATTTGTTCCAGTTCATTGAAAAATGCTATTGGTATTTTGATAGGCATTGCGTTGAATCTGTAGCTTGCTTTAGGTAGTATAGCCATTTTGACAATATTTATTCTTCCTAGCCAAGAGCATGGGATGCATTTCCATTTGTTAGTGTCCTCTTTAATTTCTCTTTAGGAGTGTCTTGTAGTTTTCAGGGTATAGGTCTTTCACTTCCTTGGTTAGGTTTATTCCTAGGTATTGTAATCTTTTGGATGCAATTGTGAATGGAATTGTTTTTCTGATTTCTCTTTCTGTTAGCTCATCGTTAGTGTATAGGAAAGCAACAGATTTGTGTGTTAATTTTGCATCCTGCAACTTTGCTGAATTCAGATATTAGTTCTAGTAGTTTTGGAGTGGAGTCTTTAGGGTTTTTTATGTACAATATCATGTCATCCGCAAATAGTGACAATTTGACTTCTTCTTTACCAATCTGGATGCCTTGTATTTCTTTGTTTTGTCTGATTGCCGTGGCTAGGACCTCCAGTACTATGTTGAGTAACAGTGGAGAGAGTGGGCATCCCTGTCTTGTTCCCGATCTTGGATGAAAAGCTTTCAGCTTCTCGCTGTTAAGTATGATGTTTGCTGTGGGTTTGTCATATACGGCCTTTATGATGCTGAGGTACTTGCCCTCTATACCCATTTTGTTGAGAGTTTTTATCACGAATAGATGTTGAATTTTGTCAAATGCTTTTTCAGCATCTATGGAGATGATCATGTGGTTTTTGTTCTTCTTTTTGTTGATGTGGTGGATGATGCTGATGGATTTTCAAATGTTGTACCATATTTGCATCCCTGAGATGAATCCCACTTGATCATGGTGTATGATCCTCTTGATGTATTTTTGAATTTGGTTTGCTAATATTTTGTTGAGTATTTTTGCATCTATGTTCATCAGGGATACTGGTCTGTAGTTTTCTTTATTGGTCAGGTCTTTGTCTGGTTTTGGTATTAGAGTGATGCTGGCTTCATAGAATGAGTTTGGAAGTATTCCCTCCTCTTCTATTTTTTGGAAAACTTTAAGGAGAATGGGTATTATTTCTTCTCTATATGTCTGGTAGAATTCAGAGGTGAATCCATCTGGTCCAGGGATTTTGTTCTTGGGTAGTTTTTTGATTACCGATTCAATTTCATTGCTGGTGATTGGTCTGTTTAGGTTTTCTGTTTCTTTCTTGGTCAGTCTTGGGAAGGTTTGAACATGTATATTTTAAGACAAAGGTAACTATTATAAACTTTAGAAAGAGTTAAATTTCCTATCTTTTACATTCTATCAACAAACACTGAAAGTTGCCAAGTCAGGAAATATTCACTGGGTGCGCAGCAGGACACAAGGACAGCTCCGAGCTGGCCCCAGGCCACCAGCTGGCCCCTGTCGGGCTGAGCTCCAGCAACATCAGGGGCTGACGCCCACTCAGAGTCTGTACACGCACATCACTACGTGCAGCCGCCACCATGGCACCTGAGCACCAGCACAGACCATCCCCGCCCCTGGTTCCTGTCACTGCCCACGCTCCTGCCCCTGCAGGCCCCTTCCTGCCGAAGCAAACAGGACCACGCTGCTTCCCTGCTCGAGGTCCCAGCGGCCCTCCGCAGCTCTAGGGCCGATCTGAGCACCAGAGCTTGCAGCACAGTCAGGCCCCCCCCGTCTCACTCCACCCACTTCACCCCTGTACTCCCCTCAGTCCTGCTGCACTTGGGGTCTTTCAGCTATTCAGGCCCTCATCAAACCTGGGTCTTCCTAAGCAGAGCCCACAGTGTGGTGTTCCCGGCCCCCTGCTAGCCCCACAGCTGATGAGTCAGGAGACTGGGTCCCCCACTAGGAGGCCTGGCGGCTGCACCTACTTATCACTATCTCCCCACTGGACTAGAGGACCCAGGAGGGTAGGACCACCTCCTCCCGGTTAACCACTTCTCCCCAGGTTGCTGGAGCATGACAACAGGGACACAGTGAGTATGGCTGATGAGCAACCATTCCCAGCTCGTGTCATCAGGAAAGGCTGCCTTCTCTCTGGCCAGGGATGGCATTTTTTATAAGGTAAGAAAAGTTGAGCAGCTTCAGATATTTTCCACCAAAGACCGAATCAGCTTTAGCCTTAGATAGCTAAACTTTTATTAGGAGAAGTATTTTGCTGAGCTCTTCATTCTCCCACAACCCAAGCTTACAGCCTGCAGAACTTCTGATGCCCTAAAAGGCAGAGAATCAAGGGTGACCAGTGAACAGGGATCCTGACTGTAGGGGAAAATGAGTCCAGGAATCCCTTTGCCAGGAGCAACTGGGAGCGGAGGGAGGATTTTTGGCTGAAACTGACAGACATCACTGTGAAATGAGAGGCCAGTGCCGGCCCCCTGCCACCCATTTGTTTATCAAGGGAGGAAATAAGATCAGGGCGGCTGGAAGGAGTGCCCGGGAGGCGCAGCAGCCCACAGGAAGGTGCAGCAAGTCCCGCTCTGCCCCTCTCCAGCACGCACCGTGGCCCCCTCGGACCCGATCTACCTTGCTCACCCCTTCACCAGCAGCTCTGTGGGCACGCATTTGAACTGGAAACGGTCTTACAGATAATCCAGTCCAAAAAAACACAAGTACTAATGAAGAAACAGAGGCCCAAAGACCAAGTGACTTGCAGAGGGCATGAGGGACAACCTCCTTCCTCCCGAGTGCACAGTCAGCTCCACTCCCTGGTGTGGTTCCCCGTTCCCAGAAGGACCTCTCCTGGCAACTGCCAGCTACTGCTCTGGTCCCACCAAGAGGCAAGGCAACGGGGACCTGCTGCTGTCCAGGGCAGGAATGCCACACCGAGCCCCACGGCTGCAGGCCAGGACCACCTCAAGGTGCTACATACCTCATCTCCTGCAGGGGAGCAGAAGCCAGAACGGCACCCCAGGATCAGGGGCTGTGGCCACAGGCAGAGCAATCAAGCAGGTAGGGCATGAACTCAACCCACTGAGCTGCTCTGCACAAACCCCAAGGAGGACGGGAGAAGAGGGCAAGAGCCTGCTCAGGCTCTTCTCCGGCATGTGGCAGAAACAGCAAATGCTTTTCTACAAGGACCACCTTAGAATGAGTTTATGGTTCCAAAACAGCTTGAAATTTACTCAGTTCAGATTGCTAATGTGCCACAGAAGATTAACACATGTCATAAGGTTTTTGGAAAATGTGATTATATTACATGGGTTTTAGTTGTTTTAATAACTAAGATATTTTGTTAAATGACAGAACATTCTCCTTCACAGGGAGTCAGTCACAAAGCTCACTCATTATGAACCAAGAGTTTGAGAAAGCTGAACTTTCTGCGAAACTGCACTAACTGCCAGATAAAGTTCTCCAAATATGAACTCTTCCACATAGGCTGATAATCAGGAACTATAATGCTGTAAAGTGAACAAGCATTGAAAAGGAGGCCCTTTCAAATTCTGACTCAGAAGACAAGTGAGGTACAGACTGAGCCAGTGAAAATCTGAGAAGCCTGGGTGGGGAAAATGGATGGGAAGGCTACACTGAGTCAACAATTAACCAGAAAAGATCTCATTCCAACAGCCTTATAGGCTGGCTTGCCCCGCCTCCGCTGACCTTGCTCAGACCTAGTTTCAGGACTACTAGGAGTCAGCCACCCATTCCTTCATCTCGGCGTCCACTCAATAGTTGACTGATTGCTTTTCTCAATTTGTTTTCATGTAGTCTCTGTGCTTTGTCATCACTGAAATAAATAAAATCCTACCCCCTCACTGCTGTGTATCACTTAGAAATGTCTGTCTTCCTGCCCAAGAGCGGCAAGTTACCCTCAAAGCCCCGTTGAGGAGGCTGCACGCCTCCTCACCAGCTGCCGTGGTGCAGATCCAAGCGCACGATGGTACACTATGGAGGCCGGAGCCAAGGGGCTCCTGCGGACAAGCCGCAGGGGCAGCGACGGCACAGAGGGCGCCCTGTGCCTTCGCGCTCACCAGTCCCTGAAAACATCCAGTGTGTGGACGTTCCAGATTAAAACACAGGAAATCCGAGGTGCAGAATGAGTGCTGGTCTTTAGGCGGCGGGGCGGGGGAGGGGCTCTCCCACGACCGCGGCCCCAGTCCTGTGCAGAGGACAACCCCTTGGCCAGGCTGTGGGGCCGGGTGTGGCCCGAACAACACTGGGCCTCCACCTGGCCTGCCTGAGGCTGTCTCCTCACCTGCTAACCGAGACTAACACTGCTCACCTGGGAAGGCACTGGCACTCTTAAATTACATAATCCCCACCAAGCACTGAGCAATGTGCCCACCATACAGTAAGTTCTCATTGAAAAGTACTACTGCCATTATTATTGGGTGACTTTGTTTTCTAATCTGTTATGTTAGTATTATTATATTATTTATATGCCATATTTAACAATAAGTAAATAAACTGTACCACCAAAATTATCCTGGAATGCAGCTAAATTAGCAACCAAGGTAGACTTGTCACAAACAAGTTCTACCAGACAGCTCACACAGGGATGACGCCTCGGTAGCACTCAGTAACTGCCCCTAAGTAGCGCTGTAAACCAGGTGCCCACAGAAGGGCCACATGCAGCCCTGGAGGACGCTCTCCGCCGAGGAGGGCACAATACAGCCCTAGAGCACACTTCACAGCAGGGCTGCCCCGGGGCAGGCTCCCCGACCTGCCAGGTCTGGGGAGGTAGGGAAGCTAACGTGCGAGGGCCAGGCCCCCAGAGAGTCTCCTTTCTGCCCCCATACACCTCCAGTGAATGCTCCACCACTGATCCCCTACTTAAAGCACCATTTCTACTGACTCCAGACACACGGCAGAGAGGGCAGTGATGCGCGGAGGGTTGATGGTTCTCATGACTTCACATTTTGACACACGCAGCTACTTTTCTTCAGAGATCCCCAGTTTAAGAGTGTCCTTATATATGTAAAACAAGGAGGTCCGAAGTGAAAGTTCTGCCTCAGGCAGCCTGTGATAGGTGCCCAGCACATTGGGCCTTTTCACTGGCGTCTGCCTCCCAATCTTGGTGAAAGGCTCACCGCTAATTACAGCGCAGAGCTCGGCAAACACGGGGGTGGACACATCCTGCAAAGACCACAGGCGTGTTTGTTGCCCTACTGCCTTGTGGGGCACCAGGGCAAACGCCCTTAGGGAGAGTCATGCCACTCTCTGCAGGAAGAAGGTCTAATGTGAGAGCTCAGTTCCCTTTCCATTGTGTGTCTGACCTTATTTTATAAGACAGGGACAAGGCAAAGTTCACAGAGCCTGACTGTGAAACAGCGACCTGCAAATTCAGAGCCTTTCCTAGTGTGCCTGCTACAGAAACGCCCGAACACTGGAGGGGACCACTCGGGCTCGAGCTACATTACTGTGCTGACCACCCACCCACAGCAACCCTGCACGGTTGGGGGCCTTATCCCCATTTCACAGGCAAGAAAACTATGGCTCCGCGGCCCCGACCGCCTTTCTTGAACCCATGGCTGCCACAGCGTCTGAGGCCTGAGCCTTTTCAGGGCGTGGGGTCAGGTTTCTGTGACTGGAGGGACATGCTCGCTCACCTTTCTGCAGCCTGAGGTAAGAGTGCAGGGGAAACGGGCACCAGCTACCAGCTCTAAAGGCCACTTCTAGTTCTCTTCCCCTAGGAAGTCACCTAAGTTGCCTTCTTGCTTTTGGGATTATACTACAAACAAGTTTTAGGTTTCTGTTACCCCTAATGTACCCCATTCCAAAATCTTACTCAGAAAAATAAGAATTTAATATGACAGCTTACCTGTTGCTGTCACCTACACTTGTACTGAAGAAGCACTGACCGTGGAGGGAAGGGGCAACAGCTCCTCCTCGCCGGGAACAATCACAGCTTGCTGCTTTCACCACTGCTCCATTTCTAGGACCTTTCAGTAACCGTCATTTTTCTTCACACTATGAGTCTTCCACACCTTTCTTTACCTATACTGCTCTTCAAATGCCATGGTTCTGAAGAAATTTTACTTTACCATCTGCAAATATTCACCAGAAAGGTGAATTCAAAAGGCCTGACCATGTGAGCAGATAGCTCCTCCCTGCCCCCATCACATTCCCCGTTTCCCGGCTTTTCTTCCATCCAAGGATTTACTATTTTCGGTGTAGTCTACTTGTGCCTTATATACATGATCTCTTCTCTGTTTTAAGTTCCATGAAGGAAGGGCTTTTTGCTCACAGATCCATCCCTACTACCTAGAAGAGTTCTGGCAGAGAGTAGATGCTCAATAGATACTTGTTTAATTGACTCTGATGTGTTTCAGAACCTGTATATTAAGCCTTTTGGGTGGCAGTCACTTATCAGTGACAACAGCGTTTTTATACAGTACTGCAGTCTGCAAAATGCTTCCACAGCATCTCTTTTCACCGCTTATTCAGGCGACACAGACTGCAGTCAGCTGTCAGCCCCTGGACAAAACCCCTGGCTTCCACACTTCATTGCCCAGGTGAGATCAAGGCACTCTGCCTGTGTTCACGCTGGCCTGTCCCACTCCTCAGCCCACCCTTCTCCACAGCCCACGTGCGCTCATGCTGCAGCCGGGCTAAGCTGTCCATTCTCTCAGACCCTCTGTGGGTCCCTTCTCCACGCCTTCACTCAGGTTGCTCTGTTCTAAGCTATCCTGACGGAGGCCTGCACACATACCCTTCCATATCAGGCAGCAGAGGTATTCCTCATTTTTTCCCTCTACCTTGCTAGTCAGTTTGTAGAGCCAAAAGGAGTTTCTGCTGGACTGGAGGCATGGTGTGAGAATTATCTGAGGTGCTATGATTCAAGCAGCTGGGAGGGTGGGTGCCAACAAGTGGGAGGGAAGGCAGGGAAGGAGGGTCTAGTGGAATCTCAGATCCTCAGGAAACAGCTGGATATGCAAGTCTGGGTCCGGAGGAGCCAGGGCTTGTGCTGTGAATCTGGGTACCCGGTATGCAGCTGGCATCAGAGACAGGGGCCTGTAAAAGGTCCCCGGGGCATCAGCAGAGGTCGAGCAGGGGACCCAGGACAGATGCCTGGGGAGCACTGCTGTCAGGAGGCAGAGGGAAGACCTGGAGCCAGCCAGGAGCCTGGAAGAGCAACCAGCATGGAGTGTCCCGAAGGCAGTTAGGCCTGAAAATCAACTACTGGTTTTTGCCATGTGGAGACCACAGGTGGCCTGGACAAAGGCCACGTTCCGAGGGCACGGTAAAGGGGTGAAGGGCAGTTAAGTGCACTTGAGGACAGAAGAGGAGGAGTGGAGACTGAGAACACACTGCTCTGAAGTTTTGCTGCTTAAAAAGAAGTACATGGATTTTAGATGCCAGAAATCGTTTTCATCAAATGTTTTGTTAAAAAAACCATGCACCATTGAATGGTGGCGTGGCAACCCACTCCAAACCTGTGCTCATATCACACCATCAACTGAGCCAACAGGGTACAGGGGTTGGGGGGGAGTGATATTACTGATGTCACAGATTAGAAACAAGGAGTTCATTTTCACTGGCTTACATGCTAACGGTAAGCCATAATTTTGGGGTTAACAAATAGATGTCCCAAGCCTTAATAAGCAACCTACAGAATACAGTCATTTCCTTAAAACAAGCGTCAAGGGCACTCAGCCTCCTGCGGCCATGCCCAGTAACTCAGTGGTGTCTCCCGGGCTGGGTCCACTCACCAGAAACTACCACTTGTACACGCAAGTTCTTTGTGGCTATTTTTTTGTTGTTATTGTAGAAATTAATGGTTTTACTCACTGGTTTTTCTTCAGTTTTTCCTGATCTTTCTCTTCTGAATTTTAACAAAGAAAATATACTTACAGACATACATAGTGCTTCATCAAGTCAACTACTGGAATCATATACATGTATTCTGATGATACACAAACGTCACAGCATGCCACACCAAGGTATTTAAGACCATCTATGAAAACGGAGTATGGCTTTGGTTCATGGCCACTTGAGAAATGGTTTTGAATTCCAAATCTTACTTGGTTACCTAGATATCTAGGAATCTGAGTAACTGATCAGTTTTACCTTTACCATTCTGTTTAGTTACTTTAAAGACAAAAAGCACTGCCCGGTGCAGGTGCTCGATGGTCACAGATGATGCCCTGAGAGCAGGTCAGCTGGGCAGGACCCGGCAGCACCTGGCACACCAGGAGGGGCACCGGGAACTGTGCTCAGCTGCTGTGCTGCTGCAGCGGGTGAGAGACCAAGGGTGTATGCCTCGCCTCTTCCCCCGCGTGGCCAGGGCCGTCCTCGCCAGACCCGGGGACACCCGCCCCCACGCCATGACAGGGCTGCAACCAGCCTGAGCAGGAAGGAGGCCATGAGCAACCGCGAGGAAGGGAGCCGTCTGCATCAATTCCTCCCTGAACGCCTGGTGGTCACACACCTCCATGTGACTGGGACTGAGGACAAAAAGGAGCCCCGAGGCTCTGGCCACGTGGGTCCCTGGAAGAATCAGGTCCCGACTCACTCCTCTTGGTTCCTGGGCTCACCAGCCAGAGCCAGGCCAGCATGTTCTAGAAGATAGTCACAGGGCTTGTAACAAGGACACTGATAATAGGCAGGCATCTAGAAAGGAAACTGCAGCTGAGAAGGGACTGCAGAGAGTGACACAAGAACCCAAGAAGCTTGCAAAGCACCAGCAAATTAATACATCCAAAGAAGGCAACTTAATCTCAGTAATGAGTGATTTGGGGGTATAAATAATACCCACCAACCTCCTGCTATGATAATTTCAAGCTCATGACACGGTCCTGTAAGAGACATGACAAGGAGGCATCTTGACTCAACACTTTAAATTTGTCTTTTACTCTCTTCTACCCCATATATTTGATGAAATATTAAATCCACCCCATTGTTAATGGCAGCTACCCACTTTCTCAACATCTTTATATGTGTCAGGGATGTCACGTACAATCTCTAAAACCCTGACTTTACCTTTATCTTTCCTGTAGTTATTTATGTTCCCTTGTTATTTATCTTTATTTCCCACGTTATTGACTCTTCATCTTTCTTATAGCATTAAAAAATTTCAATTATAAAAACCACAGGAGATGGGCGTGGCACAGAGACGGGAAAAACTTTCGGAACGCTGCAAGTACGGGCCTGCCTGCAAGAATGGGGATGAGTGAGCATTCCACTACCCCGTCTCGCCATGCAAAGCCTTCCCCAATTGTAAATTTGCTGAAAAATGTTTGTTTGTTCAGCCAAATTGTAAATATGATGCAAAATATACTAAACCAGATTGTCCCTTCACTCATATGAGTAGAATTCCAGTAATGCCCCCAAAACCAGTAGTTATACCAGCACCACCCTCTACCAGTCAGCTGTGCCGTTACTTCCCTGCTTGTAAGAAAATGGAATGTCCCTTCTATCATCCAAAGCACTGTAGATTCAACACTCAGTGTACGAGACCTGACTGCACGTTCTCATGCTGTTACTGTAAGGCCATGACACACCTTGAAATGGATTCGACCTCAGACCAGTGACTGACACCCAGGCCTATCTGGCAGAAGACTGAAAGTTTCCATCTACCAATGAAAGATGTTCTACAGAACTTGTCAAACCTCTGAAACTTGGAATATATTGCTTTCATAATATGAAGTTTATTGCCTATCTGAAGTGACTAATTTTTCAAGTTCATAAGTTTATTAAGTGGTTTTAACACTGGGTGTTTTTTTGTTTTGTTTTGACTATGGAAAGACATTTTAAGGAAAAGCTAAATTCTATTAAAATCTATGACGTTTATTTGTAAAAAAAAAAAACAGAGGAGAAAATTAACTCTGCTTACCTTTCTTACTTCTGAACGTTATCAACTAGCCATAGTTTCTCATCAACTTTTGTGTTTGCCACTGCTGCAAATTCAGAAAATGCCTGGTTTTCTTTCTGCACAGTAAAATAACAGCTATTTCTGGTTTCATGATTAGTAACTGTTGGAGGAACTAAAGGTCAATGGTAGCTAGGGTCATTTTAGTTAAAGGCAAATTGTATCATTCAAATTCTCTGATATCCGGTAACCTAAAGTAAACAATTCTTCCACTCTCCTCTAAGCAGGCCTTTTCATTCCCCTGTTTGTGTGTGTTTCTCCTAAGCTATTTGTACCCTATGACTCAGTATGTCTACCCAAAAGATACCTAAATGTTCAGAGCAGCTTCATTCATAACTGTCAAAAACCATTAACAACCCAATTGTTCTCAAACACAGAATGGATAAATAACCTGTAGTGTTCATGCAATGGATTATTACACATCAACTAAAAAGAATTGACTATTGCCACACAAGCACTGATGAATCTCAAGGACAGTGTGACATTAAAGACACCAGACACAAAATACTCGTAATTCCATTGCATCATGCTCAAAAACAGGCACAGCTCCAAGATAATTCAACAGGAAAGCACAGTCTCTTTAACAAATAGTGCTGGGACAACTAGGCACCACATGCAAATGAATAAATATGGGTAACACCTACCTCACACCATATACAAAAGGTAACTCAAAATGGGTCAAAGACCCAAAAGAAAGAGCTGAAACTATAAAATTCTCAGAAGAAAACATAGGTATAATCTCTTCTACCCTGAATTAGGCAATGGATTCTTAAATATGAAAACAGAAGCATAAGGAAGAAATTTTAAAAATTAAATTGGCTTTCATCAAAACTAAAAATGTTTGTGGTTCAAAGGACACACCACTACGTGAAACAACAAGCCACAGCACGGAGAAAATATGTGCAAATATGCAAATATGGACAAATTAATGTATCTGATATGGGGCTTATAGCCAATATACACCAAAGAACTCTTACAACTCACTAATAAAAAGACAACCCAATCAAAAAAAGGGTAAAGGATCTGAATAAATATTTCTCCAAAGATATACAAATGGCTAATAAACACATGAAAAGATGCTCAGTATTATTAGCCATGAGGGAAATGCAAATCAAAACCATAATGAGATGCCACGGCACGCCACTAGAATGGCTAGAATAAAAAAGGCAGACAATAACAAGTGTTGGTGAGGATGTGGAGAAAAAGGAACCCTCACACACTGCTGGTGAGAATGTAAAATGACGCACTTTGGAAACCAGTCTAGTAGTTATTCAAGACGCTTACTGTGCACTGACCACACAATCCCACTCCCAGGTACACACCCAAAGAAATGAAAATACATGTCTACACAAAAAACTTCAACACAAATGTCCACAGCATTATTCATAGTAGCCAAAAAACAAAAACACCCAAACGTCTGTCAACTGATGAGTGTACAAAGAAAATGTGGTACATCCATACAATTATTAAGCCAAAGAAAGGAAATACTGACACAGGCTACAACATGGATGAATCTTAGAATCATTATACTAAGTGAAAGAAGCCAGTCACAAAATACCACGTATCATATGATTACATTTACAGAAAATGCCCAGAATAGGCAAGTCCACACAGTCAGAAAGTAGAGTAGTGGTTGCAAGGAGGAGGAGGAGTGAGTACTGAAGGCTACGGTGACCTCAGGGTCAGTGAACATGTCCTAGCATGGGTGCACAACTCTGTGAATATACTAAGAACTACTGAATTGTCCATGCGACTAATAATAAACTTTAGAAAGATGGTGGCGTGAGAGGTGAGACAGAGAACTCCTCCCCAAACCACATATAATATGAAAATATAGTTAAGAAAACTAATCCTAAAAGAGCAACAGGAAAGAAGGCTGCGCCAGACTGCATACACCTGGAGAACAGAGCAGACCTCACAAAACAGGGTAAAGTACCAAAGCCTTGATAAAGTGGGACCGAAGCCCTTCCCCCACCCCAGCTCACCAGCAGGAGGAAGAGAAACGGAGCAGGGAGGGGATGGAAGCCTAGGACTGCTGAACACCCAGCCCTGGAGATCTCCTTTGGGAGCAAAAACCTACATTGCATGGTGCTCTGGAGATTACTGGGGTTGGAAAGCTAAGACAGGTGGAATACATGGAGAGACTGAGATTCCAGCCATTAGTGGAGGACAGGGATCCACATCCAGCTGCTCTGGGACAAAGGAAAGGAGGGCAGTCTGAAAGGCTTCCAAGCAGCAAGAGGGCTGTTGAAGGGGTGGGGACTGCACGGAGCTTCTTGCTCAGGAGAAGGATAGGTGGACAACGTTGTCGGGGTTTGCTCTGCCAAGCAGGTTGGGAACTTCCAGGAGCTTCAGGGGCTCCATCTCCTTGGTTGGCCACTCAGCTCTGAGGAACCCACTGTGATAACCAGCCTGCTGTACCTTCCTCCGGGCCTCCTGGCACCAGCTTGCAAACTGGTAGACCCTGCCCTGGCATGACGCCAGCCAGAGGAAGGCCCCACCAATGGCATCTACAAATGCAAAGCACAAAAGCTTACACCTGTCTGCTCGGCCCACGGGTTCTGACAGTGGAGACAGGCACTACAGCCGGGAAGCAGGAAACAGCCCTTTCCTCCCCCCCAGGCACCGCCGCCACTCCACCACGACCGCCGACATCACTCCAGGGGCTGAGCAGCTCCAGAGATTAAAGTTTCTGGTCACTAGAGGGCGCCACATAGAAATATGAAACTTCAAAGGAACCTGCATCAAACCAAAACCTCACAAACACCAGAAATAGGGCCAAGTGAAACTGAACTCACCAATCTTCCAGAAAGTTCAAAATAGAAATCATAAACAAGCTCATGGAGGTACAGAAAAATATTCAATAACTCAGGGACATATTTAGGATGGAGATTCAATCATAAGATATTCCGTATCTGGCCGGGAAGATGGCGGTGTGAGTAGGGCAGCAGAAATCTCCTCCCAAAACTATATTTATCTACGAAAACACAGAAACTACATCTATTCCTAAAAGAGAGACCAGAATACACAGGAAAGCGCACAGCGTGCAGCTACACCCGAGAGGACTTGGCACCCCGAGAGGTGGGTAAGATACGGAGCCGCGAACCGGCGGGACCCGAGAAATCCCCCACCCCAGCGCACCAGCGGGAGGAGAGGATTCAGAGCCGGGAGGGAGTGGAAGTACACCCCGCGAAGTAGCCAGCCCCGGTGATCTGCGCGGGGAGCGCTGACCCACATTGTGCAGTGCTGCGGAGACTGGAGAGACAGACGGGCAGGATCTGAGCAGGGAACGCGCCAGGGTGCTTGCAGCCAGCTCCCGGGAAGGAAAAAAAAAAAAAGTGCATGCTTTCTTCAGCGGTCTTAAAGAGACAGGAGCCCAGCGGAGGAGCCGGATCGCCCCAGCACACTCAGCCCAGCAGGCTGGGAGTCCTGGGGAGTTTCAGACGCCTTAGCTGGCGACTGAGGAAGCGTAGCCATACTTAACACTTCTCACTGAGATCAACAGCCTCCTACTCGTTCCCACCCCTGCCAGAGCGATAAAGGGCCCTGCGGAGCGGCACAGTCACAGCTGTGGAATAGTGGGGCAACAGCGCCACCTAGAGCATTCCCACAAAATCTATGTCCGGTGGGCATTTTTTTTGTTTTCCTTTGTTTTGTTTTTGTTTTTTCTTTTCTTTCTTTTATTTCTTTCTTTCTTTTTTTTCTCCTTTTTTTCTCTTCTCTTTTTAAAGTCTTAAAGAGCCCAGCTGACATACGTGGCAACTATCAGTGACCAATTATACAGCCATGAAAAGACAGAGGAATATGGTTCATTCCAGATAAACAGAAGTTAAGAGAGTTTGCCTCTCATAAACCATCACTACAGGATATCTTAAAAATGACTGCTCTAGATGGAAGCACAACACAGGCTAAAAAGATGTCACTAGAGAAAAAAAAAATCATAGCAAAGAAAGCAGACCATCCAAATACTAACTAAAGGCAAAGACTAAAACATTTATTATAGAAAGAATGGAGGAAGAATAAGAAGGGAGAGAAATAAAGAAACATCAGACTGTGTTTACAATAACTTAACAAGAAAGTTAAGTTAGATTGTTAGATAGTAAAGAAGCAACCCTTGAACCCTTGGTAACCACGAATCTAAAGCCAGCAATGGCAATAAGTACATACCTATCAATAATCACCCTAAATGTAAATGGACTGAATGCACCAATCAAAAGACACAGAGTAACAGAATGGATAAAAAAGCAAGACCCATCTATATGCTGCCTACAAGAAACTCACCTCAAATCCAAAGATATACACAGACTAAAAGTGAAGGGATGGAAAAAGATATTTCATGCAAACAACAAAGAGAAAAAAGCAGGTGTTGCAGTACTTGTATCAGACAAAATAGACTTCAAAACGAAGAAAGTAGCAAAAGATAAAGAAGGACATTACATAATGATAAAGGGGTCAGTCCAACAAGAAGATATAACCATTATAAATATATATGCACCCAACACAGGAGCGCCAGCATATGTGAGACACATACTAGCAGAGTTGAAGGAGGAAATAGACAGCAATGCATTCATCTTAGGAGACTTCAACACACCACTCACTCCAGAGGACAGATCAACCAGACAGAAAATAAGTAAAGACACAGAGGCACTGAACAACACACTAGAACAGATGGACCTAACAGACATCTACAGAACTCTACACCCAAAAGCAACAGGATACACATTCTTCTCAAGTGCACATGGAACATTTTCCAGAATAGACCACATACTAGGCCACAAAAAGAACCTCAGTAATTTCAAAAATATTGAAATCCTACCAACCAACTTCTCAGATCACCAAGGTATAAAACTAGAAATAAATTTTAGAAAGAAATCAAAAAGGCTCACAAATACATGGAGACTTAACAACACTCTCCTAATTAATCAATGGGTTAACGACCAAATCAAAACAGAAATCAAAGAATATATGGAGACTAATGACAACAACAACACAAAGCCACAACCTCTGTGGGACGCAGCAAAGGCAGTTCTAAGAGGAAAGTATATTGCAATCCAGGCCTATTTAAAGAAGGAAGAACATTCCCAAATGAATAGTCTAAAGACACAATTACTGAAATTGGAAAAAGAAGAACAAATGAGGCCCAAAGTCACCAGAAGGAGGGACATAATAAAGATTAGAGAAGAAATAAATAAAATTGAGAAGAATAAAACAATAGAAAAAATCAATAAAACCAAGAGCTGGTTCTTTGAAAAAATAAACAAAATAGATAAACCCCTAGCCAGACTCATTAAGAGAAAAAGAGAATCTACACACATAAACACAATCAGAAATGAGAAAGGAAAAATCACGACGGACCCCACAGAAATACAAAGAATCATAAGAGAATATTATGAGAATCTATATGCTAACAAGCTGGAAAACATAGAAGAAATGGACAACTTCTTAGAAAAATACAACCTTCCAAGACTGACCAAGCAAGAAACAGAAAAACTAAACAGACCAATCACCAGTGACGAAATCGAATTGGTAATCAAAAAACTACCCAAGAACAAAACCCCTGGGCCTGATGGATTCACCTCTGAATTCTACCAGACATATAGAGAAGAAATAACACCGATTCTCCTTAAAGTTTTCCAAAAAATAGAAGAGGAGGGAATACTTCCAAACTCATTCTATGAAGCCAGCATCACTCTAATACCAAAACCGGGCAAAGACCTCACCAAAAAAGAAAATTACAGACCAATATCCCTGATGAACGTAGATGCAAAAATACTCAACAAAATATTAGCAAACCGAATTCAAAAATACATCAAGAGGATCATACACCATGATCAAGTGGGATTCATCCCAGGAATGCAAGGATGGTACAACATTCGAAAATCCATCAACATCATCCACCACATCAACAAAAAGAAGAACAAAAACCACATGAACATCTGCATAGATGCTGAAAAAGCATTTGACAAAATTCAGCATCCATTCCTGATTAAAACTCTCAACAAAATGGGTATAGAGGGCAAGTACCTCAACATCATAAAGGGTATATATGACAAACCCACAGCTAACATCATAGTTAACAGCGAGAAGCTGAAAGCTTTTCATCTAAGATCGGGAACAAGACAAGTATGCCCACTATCTCCACTGTTATTCAACATAGTACTGGAGGTCCTAGCCACAGCAATCAGACAAAACAAAGACATACAAAGCATCCAGATTGGTAATGAAGAAGTCAAATTGTCACTATTTGCAGATGACATGATACTGTACATAAAAAACCCTAAAGATTCCATTCCAAAACTACTAGAACTAATATCTGAATTCAGCAAAGTTGCAGGATACAAAATTAACACACAGAAATCTGTTGCTTTCCTATACACTAATGATGAACTAACAGAAAGAGAAATCAGAAAAACAATTCCATTCACAATTGCATCAATAAGAATAAAATACCTAGGAATAAACCTAACGAAGGAAGTGAAAGACCTGTACTCTGAAAACTACAAGACACTCCTAATAGAAATTAAAGAGGATACTAACAAATGGAAATGCACCCCATGCTCTTCGCTAGGAAGAATAAATATTGTCAAAATGGCTATACTACCTAAAGCAATCTACAGATTCAACTCAATCCCTGTCAAACTACTAACAGCTTTCTTCAATGAACTGGAACAAATAATTGTAAAATTCATATGGAACCACAAAAGACCCCGAATAGCCAAAGCAATCCTGAGAAGGAGGAATAAAACAGGGGGAATTACGCTCCCTGACTTCAAGCTCTACTACAAAGCCACAGTAATCAAGACAATGTAGTATTGGCACAAGAACAGAACCACAGACCAGTGGAACAGAATAGAAAATCCAAACATTAATCCAAACATATACAGTCAATTAATATTTGATAAGGGAGCCTTGGATATACATTGGGGAGATGTCGGCCTCTTCAGCAGCGGGTGTTGGAAAAACTGGACAGCTACATTTAAGAGAATGAAACTGGAGTACTGTCTAGCCCCATACATAAAGGTAAACTCAAGGTGGATCAAAGACCTGAATGTAAGTCATGAAACCATAAAACTCTTAGAAAAAAATATAGGCAAAAATCTCTTGGACATAAACATGAGCAACTTCTTCATGAACCTATCTCCCTGGGCAAGGGAAACAAAAGCAAAAAAGAATAAGTGGGACTATATGAAGTTGAAAAGCTTCTGTACAGCAAAGGACACCATCACTAGAACAAAAAGACACCCTACAGTATGGGAGAATATATTCATAAATGACGTATCCGATAAGGGGTTGACATCCAAAATATATAAAGAACTCACGCACCTCAACAAACAAAAAGCAAATAATCCAATTAAGAAATGGGCAGAGGACATGAATAGACACTTCTCCAAAGAAGAAATTCAGATGGCCAACAGGCACATGAAAAGATGCTCCACATCGCTAATCATCAGAGAAATGCAGATTAAAACCACAATGAGATATCACCTCACACCAGTGAGGATGGCCAACATCCAAAACACAAACAACAACAAATGTTGGCGAGGATGTGGAGAAAAGGGAACCCTCCTACACTGCTGGTGGGAATGCAAATTAGTTCAACCATTGTGGAAAGCAGTATGGAGGTTCCTCAAAAAACTCAAAATAGAAATACCATTTGACCCAGGAATTCCACTCCTAGGAATTTACCCAGGAATGCAGCAGCCCAAGTTTGAAAAAGACAGATGCATCCCTATGTTTATTGCAGCACTATTTACAATAGCCAAGAAATGGAAGCAACCTAAGTGTCCATCAGTAGATGAATGGATAAAGAAGATGTGGTACATATACACAATGGAATATTATTCAGCCATAAGAAGAAAACAAATCCTACCATTTGCAACAACATGGATGGAGCTAGAGGGTATTATGCTCCATGAAATAAGCCAGGCAGAGAAAGGTAAATATCAAATGATTTCACTCATATGTGGAGTATAAGAACAAAGAAAAAAACTGAAGGAACAAAACAGCAGCAGACTCACAGAACCCAAGAATGGACTAACAGTTACCAAAGGAAAAGGGACTGGGGAGGATGGGTGGGAAGGGAGGGAGAAGGGGAAGAAGGGGTATTATGATTAGCACACATATTGTAGGGGGGGTGGGCACAGGGAAGGAAGTATAACACAGAGAAGACAAGTAGTGACTCTACAGCATCTTCCTACGCTGATGGACAGTGACTGTAAAGGGGTATGTGGTGGGGAGTTGATAATGGGGGCAATCTCGTAACCACAGTGTTGCTCATTTAACTGTATATTAATGATACCAAAATAAAAAAAATACTATTTGACATGGAAACTCCACTTTTAGGAATTTACCCAGAGAAAACAACTTCTCAGATTCAAAAAGACATGCACCCCTATATTTATCACAGCACCATTTACAATAGCCAAGATACAGAAGCAACCTAAGTATCCATCAGTAGATGAATAGATAAAGAAGAGGTGGTACATATATACAATGGAATACTATTCAGCCATAAGAAAGAAACAAATCCTACCATGTACAACAACATGGATGGAGCTAGAGGGTATTATGCTCAGTGAAATATGTGAGACAGAGAAAGACAAATATCAAATGATTCCCCTCATTTATGGAGTATAACAACGAAGCAAAACTGAAGGAAGAAAATAGCAGCAGACTCACAGAATCCAAGAACGGAGTAGTGGTACCATGGAGGGGGGGGGTTGGTGGAGAGGGAGGGAGAAGGGGATTGTGGGGTGTTACAATTGGTGCACATGGTGTGTAGGGGGTCATGGGGAAGACAGTATAGCTGAGAGAAGACAAACAGGGACTCTGTGGCATCTTACTACACTGATGAAAAGTGACTGCAGTGGGGTATGGGAAGACTCGATAATAAGGGAGAATGTAACAACTACATTGTTTTTCTTGTGAAACCTTCATAAGAGTGTGTGTATCAATGATACCTCAATAAAAAAAATTAATAATAAACTTAAAAAAAAACAAGGTATAACTAATCTGTAATATGGTCACAACATACTTATTACTTGGGAAAAGCCTTTCCTTGGGAGTTCACAATAGAGACTGCTTGGGCACATGATTCATTTATTCAAAAGGTATTAGATATTTAAAGAAATTACTGAAATGAAACAACAGAAACAGGGGCGAGAAAGAAGGCACTCAGGTTAGACTCAGCTGTCCCACTGGTGTTGCAAGATGCTGAATCTCAGCTACAGTTTCTCATTGGTCTATTAGGTATAATCCCAGGATTGACGGTTACTGGGAGGATGGAGGCAGTGGACTTAACCTTGAGCACAGTGCTATCAACACCCAAAGCCATCATCACGGAAGACCCCTCGGGCTTCCTCCCACCCCGATTTCTGCTCCCACAGACAAGACATCGTAGGGACACACACCTGGGTATAGGGCGGGTATACGGATGGCACCTGTCCCCTCATCCCACACCTCTGGGCACTCTTCTGGGCACAGGGCCTGCCTTCCCATCACCCTAAACCTGGCTGCTGCTCTAAGCCCTCCAATCATTTTGCCTTCTTTCAACAGCACTTAGCAAAGGGCCACTCCTGCAAGTGACCTCACAGGCCTGCCTGAGAGCATTCCCACAGTGGCCTAGTTTGAATCCCACAAAACCCACTGCTTCTAGGGAGGCTCTTTCACCATCCCCTATCCCCTTCATCATACCCTGTGCTCATGACCTGTACATGTGGAGCAGCTCTGCTAACTGAATACAAGTATGTGGAATTCTGTTTAACAGGGCTGTTATTTACTTTTAAACTCATTCAACTAGAACCCTACACTAGAAAAACAAATTTATGCCAGGGATTCTAAAAAACTTCTAGCATACATCCTGAGACTAGCACAAACCTATTGATGCTCCTAAATCTTCTATATATAAACCGTATTATCATGTTCATAATTACTGCCCAGAGCCAAATATTGAGTGATCCAAGTCTGATCTCTCAATCTCTCTAAACCAGAATCGTCAATATGGTAGGAATACTACGGGGTTAGAAAAGCAACAGGATAAAAGTAAACCTTTTTGTAGGAAATCTCTTCTCCAAAATTCATTCAAGCTTTTACTGCATTTATTGACCAGCTCTGTATTTTCTTTTTTCAAGATAACCCGAATCATCTCCTGAAGTGATTCCTCTTTTTTATTTATTTATTATTATTTTTAAAATAATTTATTTTGGTATCATTAATCTACAATTACATGTGCAATATTATGGTTATTAAACCACCCCCTTCATCAGGTCCCCCCCAAGAATCCGAATACACTCACTGTCCATCAGCGTACTGAGATGCTATAGAATCACTAGTTGTCTTCTCTGAGTTGTACAGCCCTCCCCATGACCCTACAACATTACACCTGCTAACCGTAATGCCCCTTTTTCCCCCTTGTCCCTCCCTTAACACCCATACTCCCCAGTCCCCGTCCCTTTGGTAAATATTAGCCCGTTCTTGGGTTCTGTGAGTCTGCTGCTGTTTTGTTCCTTCAGTTTTTTTCTTTGCTCTTAAACTCCACATATGAGTGAAATCATTTGAAACTTGTCTTTTTCAGCTTGGCTTATTTCACTGAGCATAATACCCTCTAGCTCCATCCATGTTGTTGCAAATGGTAGGATTTGTTTTCTTCTTATGGCTGAATAATATTACAATCTGTATATGTACCACATCTTCTTTATCCATTCATCTACTGATGGACCCTTAGGTTGCTTCCATTTCTTGGCTATTGTAAATAGTGCTGCAATAAACATAGGGGTACATCTGTCTTTTTGAAACTGCACTGCTGCAATCTTAGGGTAAATTCCTAGGAGTGGAATTCCTGGGTCAAATGGTATTTCTATTTTGAGTTTTTTGAGGAACCTCCATACTGCTTTCCATAATGGTTGAACTAATTTGCAGTCCCACCAGCAGTGTAGGAGGGTTCCCTTTTTTCCACATCCTCGCCAACATTTGTTGTTGTTTGTGTTTTGGATGTGGGCCATCCTCACTGGTGTGAGGGGATATCTCATTGTGGTTTTAATCTGCATTTCTCTGATGATTAGCGATGTGGAGCATCTTTTCATGTGCCTGTTGGCCATCTGAATTTCTTCTTTGGAGAAGTGTCTATTCATGTCCTCTGCCCATTTCTTAATTGGATTATTTGCTTTTTGATTGTTGAGGTGAGTGAGTTCTTTATATATTTTGGATGTCAACCCCTTATCAGATACGTCATTTACGAATATATTCTCCCATACTGTAGGATGTCTTTTTGTTCTAGTGATGGTGTCCTTTGCTCTACAGAAGCTTTACAGCTTGATATAGTCCCACTTGTTCATTTTTGCTTTTGTTTCCCTTGCCCAGGGAGATATGTTCATGAAGAAGTTGCTCATGTTTCTGTCCAAGAGATTTTTGCCTATGTTTTTTTCTAGGAGTTTTACGGTTTCATAACTTACATTCAGGTCTTTGATCCACCTTGAGTTTACCTTTGTGTATGGGGTTTGACAGCAGTCCATTTTCATTCTCTTACATACAGCTGTCCAGTTTTTCCAACACCAGCTGCTGAAGAGGCCGTCATCTCCCCATTGTATATCCAAGGCTCCTTTATCAAATATTAATTGACTGTATATGTTTGGGTTAATGTTTGGATTTTCTATTCTGTTCCACTGGTCTGTGGTTCTGTTCTTGTGCCAATACTAAATTGTCTTGATTACTGTGGCTTTGTAGTAGAGCCTGAAGTCAGGGAGCGTATTCCCCCTGTTTTATTCCTCCTTCTTAGGATTGTTTTGGCTATTCAGGGCCTTTTGTGGTTCCATACGAATTTTACAATTATTTGTTCCAGTCCATTGAAGAATGCTGTTGGTATTTTGATAGGGATTGCATTGAATCTGTAGATTGCTTTAGGTAGTATAGACATTTTCACAATATTTATTCTTCCTAGCAAAGAGCATGGGATGAATTTCCATTTGTTAGTGTCCTCTTTAATTTCTATTAGGAGTGTCGTGTAGTTTTCAGAGTATAGGTCTTTCACTTCCTTCGTTAGGTTTATTCCTAGGTATTGTATTGTTTTTGATGCAATTGTGAATGGAACTGTTTCTCTGATTTCTCTCTCTGTTAGTTCATTGTTAGTGTATAGGAAAGCAACAGATTTCTGTGTGTTAATTTTGTATCCTGCAACTTTGCTCAATTCAGGTATTACCTGTAGTAGTTTTGGAGTGGAGTCCTTAGCGTTTTTTTGTGTACAATATCATGCTATCGGCAAATAGTGACAAACTGACTTCTTCTTTACCAGTCTGGATGCCTTGTATGTCTTTGTTTTGTCTGATTGCTGTGGCTAGGACCTCCAGTACTATGTTGAATAACAGTGGAGAGAGTGGGCATCCCTGTCTTGTTCCCAATCTTGGATGAAAAGCTTTCAGCTTCTCGCTGTTAAGTATGATGTTAGCTGTAGGTTTGTCATATACGGACGGCCTTTATGATGCTGAGGTACTTGCCCTCTATACCCATTTTGTTGAGAGTTTTTATCACGAATAGATGTTGAATTTTGTCAAATGCTTTTTCAGCATCTATGGAGATGATCATGTGGTTTTTGCTCTTCTTTTTGTTGATGTGCTGGATGATGTTGATGGATTTTCAAATGTTTTATCATCCTTGTATCCCTGGGATGAGTCCCTCTTGATCATGGTGTATGATCCTCTTGATGTATTTTTGAATTCGGTTTGCTAATATTTTGTTCAGTAATTTTGCATCTACGTTCATCACGGATATTGGTCTGTAGTTTTCTTTTTTGGTGAGGTCTTTGCCCGCTTTTGGTATTAGACTGATGCTGGCTTCATCGAATGAGTTTGGAAGTATTCCCTCCTCTTCTATTTTTTGGAAAGCTTTAAGGAGAATGGGTGTTATTTCTTCTCTCTATGTATGGTAGAATTCAGAGGTGAATCCACCAGGTCCGGGGGTTTTGTTCTTGGGTAGTTTTTTGATGACCAATTCAATTTCATTGCTGGTTATTGGTCTGTTTAGTTTTTCTGTTTCTTGTTTGGTTAGTCTTGGAAGGTTATATTTCTCTAAGAAGTTGTCCATTTCCTCTAGGTTTTCCAGATTGTTAGCATACAGATTCTCATAATATTCTCTTATAATTCTTTGTATTTCTGTGGGGTCCATTGTTATTTTTCCTTTCTCATTTCTGATTCTGTTTATGTGTGTAGATTCTCTTTTTCTCTTAATGAGTCTGGCTAGGGGTTTATCTATTTTGTTTATTTTTTCAAAGAACCAGCTCTTGGTTTCACTGATTTTTTTCTATTGTTTTATTCTTCTCAATTTTATTTATTTCTTCTCTAATCTTTATTATGTCCCTCCTTCTGGTGACTTTGGGCCTCATTTGTTCTTCATTTTCCAATTTCAGTAATTGTGTCTTTAGACTATTCATTTGGGAATGTTCTTCCTTCTTTAAATAGGTCTCGATTGCAATATACTTTCCTCTTAGAACTGCCTTTGCTGCGTCCCACAGAAGTAATGGCTTTGTGTTGTTGTTGTCATTAGTTTCCATATATTCTTTGATTTCTGTTTTGATTTGGTCATTAACCCATTGATTAATTAGGAGAATGTTGTTAAGTCTCCATGCATTTGTGAGCCTTTTTGTTTTCGTTCTAAAATTTATTTCTAGTTTTATACCTTTGTGATTTGTGAAGGTGCTTGGTAGAATTTCAATATTTTTTAATTTACTGAGGTTCTTTTTGTGGCCTAGTATGTGATCTCTTCTGGAAAATGTTCCATGTGCACTTGAGAACAATGTGTATCCTGTTGCTTTTGGGTGTAGAGTTCTGTAGATGTCTGTTAGGTCCATCTGTTCTAGTGTGTTGTTCAGTGCCTCTGTGTCTTTACTTATTTTCTGTCTGGTTGATCTATCCTTTGGAGTGAGTGGTGTGTTGAAGTCGCCTAAAATGAATGCATTGCTTTCTATTTCCTCCTTTCATTCTGTTAGTATTTGTTTCACATATGCTGGCACTCCTCTGTTGGGTGCATATATATTTATAATGGTTATATCGTCTTGTTGGACTGACCCCTTTATCATTATGTAATGTCCTTCTTTATCTCTTGTTACTTTCTTCGTTTTGAAGTCTATTTTGTCTGATACAAGTCCTGCAACACCTGCTTTTTTCTCCTTGTTGTTTGCATGAAATATCTTTTTCCATCCCTTCACTTTTAGTCTGTGTATGTCTTTGGGTTTGAGGTGAGTCTCTTGTAAGCAGCATATAGATGGGTCTTGCTTTTTTATCCATTCTATTACTCTGTGTCTTTTGATTGGTGCCTTCAGTCCATTTACATTTAGGGTGATTATTGATAGGTATGTACTTATTGCCATTGCTGGCTTTAGATTTGTGGTTACCAAAGGTTCAGGGGTTGCTTCTTTACTATTTGACAATCTAACTTAACTTTCTTGTTACGTTATTGTAAACACAGTCTGATGTTTCTTTATTTCTCTCCCTTCTTATTCTTCCTCCTCCATTCTTTATATACTAGGTGTTTTATTCTTTGCGTTTAGTTAGTTTTGGATGGTCTGCTTTCTTTGCTCTGATTTTATTTTCTCTGGTGACATCCTTTTAGCCTTAGGGGTGCTTCCTTCTAGAGCAGTCCGTTTAAGATATCCTGTAGAGGTGGTTTATGCGAGGCAAACTCTCTCAGCTTTCGCTTACCTGGAAATCGTTTAATCCCTCCGTCATATTTAAATGATAATCGTGCTGGAAACAATATTCTTGGTTTGAGGCCCTTCTGTTTCATTACATTAAATATATCATGCCATTCTCTTCTGGCCTGTAAGGTTTCTGTTGAGAAGTCTGATGATAGTCTGATGGGTTTTCCTTTGTAGGTGATCTTTTTTGTCTCTCTAGCTGCCTTTAATACTCTGTCCTTATCTTTGATCTTTGCCATTTTAATTATTATGTGTCTTGGTGTTGTCTTCCTTGGGTCCTTTGTGTTGGGAGATCTGTGGGCTTCCGTGGAATGCAAGACTATTTCCTTCCCCAGCATGGGGAAGTTTTCAGCAATTATTTCTTCAAAGACACTTTCTATCCTTTTTTCTCTCTCTTCTTCCTCCGGTACTCCTATAATGTGAATATTGTTCCTTTTGGATTGGTCACACAGTTCTCTTGATATTCTTTCATTCCTAGAGATCGTTTTATCTCTCTCTGCCTCAGCTTCTCTGTGTTTCTGTTCTCTGATTTCTGTTCCATTAACAGTCTCTTGCATCTTGTCCAGTATGCTGCTAATCCCATCGATCACTTGTCTCATTTCTGCATTGTCTTTTCTCACTTCCCTCACTTCCTCCCTCAGCTCTTGCATGTTTCTCTGTAGATCCATCAGTATGGTTATGACTTTTGTTTTGAATTCTTTTTCAGGAAGGTTGTGCATTTCCATCCCTTCAGGTTCCCTCTCTGGTGTTGTCTGGGTCTGGATAAGCTTTGTTTGTACCATATTCCTGTCTTTTCATGGTGATAGAAGTGGTTGCTCGTAGGTGTCACGTATGTCAGCAGGATCTTTAAGACTTTTAAAAAGGAAAAAAAAGAGAAGAAAGAAAAGAAAAGAGAAGAAGAAAAAAAAACACCTGCTGGGAGTAGATTCTTTGGAGGTGCTGTAGGTGGCACTGTTGCTCCACTATTCCGCAGCTGCGGCTGTACCACTCCGCAGGGCCCTTTGTAGCTCTGGGCAGGGCGGGAACGAATGGGAGGCTGTTGATCTCTGTGGGAAGTCTTAGTACAGCAACTTTTTCTCAGTCGCCAGCCAAGGGGTCCAAAATTCCCCAGGCCTCCCAGCTGCTGGGCTGAGTGTGCTGGGATGATCCTGCTCCTCCTTTCGGCCCCTGGCTCTTTAAGATCACTAAAAATAGTGCACGGTTTTCTTTTGTCCTGGGGAGCCGGCTGCAAGGACCCGGTGTGTTCCCCGGCTCAGATCCTGCACCTTCCATCTCTCCAATCTCCAATATACCGTCCGATGTGTGTCAGTGCTCCCAGCGCAGATCACCAGGACTGGTTATTTAGCAGTCCTGTGCTTCCACTCCCTCTGGGCTCTGAATCCTCTACTCCTGCCGGTGTGCTGGGGTGGGGGAGTACTCGGGTCATGCCGGGACCCGGCTCCGTATCTTACCCGCCTCGTGGGGTGCCAAGTCCTCTCAGGTGTAGCTGTGTGCCGTCCTATATCTTCTGGTCTCTCTTTTAGGAATAGTTCTATTTGTTGTATTTTCATAAATATATATGGTTTTGGGAGATTTCCGCCGCCCTGCTCATGCCGCCACCTTCCCGGAAGTCCCTCAGCTCTGTATTTCTACACAAGCAGTAAATGGAACGGAAAAAACTTTGTTTCAAAATGGCGTGAATCTTCTAGATCTAATCCCATGCCAGACAGGTGAGGCTGCGAAGGAACACTGGACTGCAGCCCCCAGTGGCCAGGCATGAATGTGATCCTGAAAAGAGTATTAGAAACAGCAACACCACCCATTCAGCAATCGTAATGTTTACTGACTTGCAAGACTATTCTTTCTGGACCACAGAGAAGAACCTAGCAAGCTGCCCCCACAGCGACGCACTCATTCCTCTCAAAATGCAGAAAGGAGCAGCAGTCATTCTCTGCCTGACCTCGCCCCCCAACAGGAGGCTAGCTATTACCTTTGAGCAGCTGTCACCCACTTCAGCCTCAGGGAGGCCAGCACTTCTGGGTACAGAGGCACATTCTTTGCAAAGCCTTTGCACCAGCCAATGAAGCTAAGGTGGAAATGGTGCCTTATCAAAAAACTTACAAATACCTAGAACAGTCTTTTATTTTTTTTAAAGAAGCTTATAAAAGTTGTTTGGGGAGCAGAAGTATTTTGGATGTGATAAAAATGCCTTCACTCATTTTATATGCTGTTTATTTGAACATCAATAATTAAGTCTGTCCAGACCGGACGCCACACTACCCATGTTACATGGTATGTCACATGACCCAACTGAACTTATGCATTTCTGAAGTGCATTTTTAAAATAAGAAAACACATCCTTTGTGCTTGGTATTTTTTCAGTAATAGAAAAATGTCAGCAAAAAGGAAATGGAACACAAAGGAGAACAGCCCGCCACTAAGTAGACAATTAAGGAAATGTCTGCCTGTATCTTTTATCATCAGCTCACTGCCCCAAAAATAACTTAAATAGAAGTAGGAAGGAAGAATGCTGTTTTTATGGAATACTTTATTTAAAGTATTACTCTGGCTTCCTGCAGCCATTGGTGAGCTAGATGGCCACCAATGAACCACACTACAAACAAGCCAAACGACCGGTTTCCATAAATCAACACAAGTTTTACCTAAAGGGCGACAAATGTCAGACATTTCATAGAAGGGCGCCAAGTGCTGTGAGGTCTGCATGTGCACACTCAAGGAGCAAACTGCACTCTCCTCAAACAAGTCCCTCAGAAAAAATCGAAAATTTATACAATAACTGTCACCTGATTACAGAAGTCACTTTGCCAGGACGCCTGGTGACTGAGAGCACTGAATGTTTGACCCCCACCTGGCTTCTCCTTAGTGCTGTCAGCCGGAGGTGCACGCTCCTGACCTTCCCCAGCTCAGCCTCCGGCCTTCCCTGCAGGTGGACGGTCCAAACTGGCTCACCGCTCTTCAGGGCTGGATCATAGAAAAATGAGGGCTGGGTGTCCTGGGGAGCTCAGGGCCACCCTCAGATGTCGACAGCTCTGCACCCATGCCGCTTCACTCAGTGAGCCTGCAAAACCATGTTAAGAGTCCCATAAACCACGTTAGTGTCACTGCCAACATCAGTCCGGCGTCTCCAGGATCACCCTACCTCGGGGTATGCATTTTTCATAAGACCAATGCTACTAGCCCAGCGTTTCTCTCCCAGCTACCTGATGCCACATGCTGGACAAGCCTGTGACGGAGCTAAGGGCGATGAGGCCGGCCAGCACTGCTGCCCTGCCCCTGAGAATGGCGGGCGATATGGGGCTGTGGGGCCATACTGCCACCGCTCTACCATCTCTCCAGCATGCCCCTGGCTTTTCCTGCCACCTTAGGGCTTATCCAGCCCCGGCCCCACATGTGTGGTCCCCCAAATCCTGAGGAGGCTGCTCACAGAGGACGTCAGTCAGAGCAGGAGACCTGAACATGCGTCCCCAGGTGAATGCCCTGTGGGAGGGCCCCTGCTGGCTAAGTGGGCTTGATGAAGTACGTTTTTAAGCCACCATGAGAGGTGACAGGAAGGCCAGTGTGGGCATATGGAGCAGCTGCCACATCGCTCTGTGGGGACAGACTGGCTAAAGGAGAGTTTATCTGAAGTTTTATGCAGTGATATGCAATGTAACCTCCTTTTCCATAACCCCAAAAGCATTCAGAAAAGACTGGCTGGTTAGGATGGTATTTGGAGTGAGACATGAGGGTTGCTCAGCTGCCGTGTGACAATGAGGCAGCCAGTGACTTTTAGGCTATAGCTGTCTACACCTCCTCCTGGTTCTTGGACGGCTTCTACCCCAAGCATTGTTCTCATCCCTTAGTCTGGCCCTACCTACTTTCCCAGCCTGGGCACCGACCCCTACCTGGTGCCTCTCACCACTGCCCAGTCACTCCCAGCTCTCCCTCCTAAGGCCTTGGACCATGCTGTCCACTCTGCCCTCCCATTCACTCAGCAAACTGCCACCTTCCCTGTCACCAGACTGCTCAGTGAGGCCTTTTTCCTTTTCCCCAACAGAGGAAGCAACTGTGAACACTGAGCCATGCAGTGCATCCTCCCCCTCCATGGCAGGGGCCCCGTAGCTGATGTTGGAGGAGCTGGTGAGAGAGAAGCCTACCTGCCACCCAGCACAGGGAGGGGGCACCCAACACAGGGAGGGGGTACCCAGCTAGAAAGGTACAGCACTTGAGAACTCAGATCCAGTGCCCTACACCTCAACTCGTAGTGATAAAGTCAGAACAAAACACCAGCAAGTACAGACAGAAGGCAAACTAAGAAAAACTAGAGTACAGAAAAGGGGCTAATTTCCCTAATATAAAAAGTTCTAAGAAATTAATTAGGGAAAAGCAGAATAAGTATGTGAAGTATGGAGAAAAGGGAATGATTTTAGCCAAACATTAACCAACTGTTTAAGTGTTCTGTGTTCAGGAAATGCCCCCTGAGGAGGGCGAATCAGATGTGTGGGCTTGGGGAGGAAAGCTGGGTCCCTGCTGCCTGGCTCGGGAGCTTGGTGTTCCACGGGGTAAGGGAGGGGGAGCACTGACCGAGCCCCAGCCCCAGCCCCAGCACGGGCACCAGGACAACACCCACCGGCCTGCCTCACCCAGCCCCAGCCCACACTCAGCACCTTAAGCCAGATCGGCTGCTGCTGGAGAACACGCCTCACAAAAGTATTAAAAATAAAATCACATTTCCAATGATATAAGAAATAATCTATTTTTACAACAATTTGAATCCAAAAACTCTATTTCCCACAAAATACACTGGGTCAATAGTATAGGAATGATTTGTCAATTGTCAAAAGCCAAATTTGTCCTGTTAAGAAAACAGACGTAGGTTAAAATGGTATGAGCAGGACAGGACAGTCTAGTTCCTTCAACAAATAAAATGAAAGGGGGAGAAAAAAGGAGGGGGAGGGAGCCTATAGGTTAAAGGAGGCCTGGGAGGCACACTAGCCGGACGTTTGGTTGGGCTCCCCGGGGACAAATCAACAGAAAACAAGAGGACATTTAAACTGTGACTATTTGGTTGACACTGAAGAGTCACTGTTACTTCTAAATTCCATGTTATTATGGCCATGTTTTTAGAGAAATCCCTTATCTTCCTGAGGCATACATGGAAATATTTACAAATGAGAAGGCAGCGATCTCAGATTTACCTCAAAATAGTGCTCTTTGGGGAAAGCAGGGGCAAAAGTGAATTAAGACTGGCCATGAGCTGACAGCTGTTGAAGCTGGGTGTCTGGAACAAGGGGCTCATTAGTCTATCCTCTCTGCTTTTTAATGGGCTTGAAATTTCCTATGGAAAAAAAATGTTTAATTTGGAGTAAGAAATATTACCAATTGCTACTACTTTTCTTAATACCAATCACAGGAACAAAGAATACCAACATTATGAAAAATTCAACCACTCCAAAAAAGGAACAATGACCTTTTCGTACATGGGGCCACCTACACTTTTCATGATATCTAAACAGAGGACAGCTGGAGGCATGATACAGGATACTGGGCCAGCCATTTTGAGAAATGAGTTGCCTTTTACAAAAACACTCAAACCAGGAAGACAGAATCCAAACTGCTTTATAAGCACCTGTCACAAACCACACACAGTGCTTTTTCTCACTAGAAGCCCATCCAGACATGAAAATCAGCTACATGCCCAGTTTTGTTATGACTTTGTTTGTTTTATTGCTGGCATTCCTTCTGGGTCATAAAACAATTTTATGAGCTGGTAAAAATTGTGTACAGACTCTGCAAAGCCAACAGGACCAAAGGTTTCAGTATCCAGCACAACAGACACACGTCCCAGACTCGATCAGTATCAGAGCGGCTTTACTGTCACATGACCTGTCATGTGATCCCCTTATTGCTACCTCACCTACAGGCTCCTGTGCAAATGTGGGGCCAGAGAATATTTCAGGAAAAATGAAAACAACAGTTAAATTTCTCCATACCAAACTTTACTTTCTAAAACATTTAAGGTTCATTTTACTGGAGAAGTTTTTTCTCAAATAATAAATGTAATATTTTAAGCATCATTAAATTTGTTAATACAATCAACAAGAATTCCCGTGGCAGGAAAAATAAGCCCTAAGAGAAGTGATGTGAGTGGCACTGGGAAATGGATATTAACTGAGAATGGCATGGATTTTTGAAGTTTTTATTCTTAATATTAAAATGAAGTTTCATTTATGTTATTAGCCAACTGTTATGAAAATACTGCTGGAGAAGAAAAAATATAAAATCTGATCAACTGAGGATCTAGCAGTGCTCAAAAATATCATCATTCAATAAAAACAATTAGTAATTAATTCTCTATTATTTGGGAAGAAGTTTTCTAAATACAGGCATACCTCAGAGATATTGTGGGTTTGGTTCCATACCACTGCAATAAAGCAAATATCACAATAAAGCAAGGAAAATGAATTTTTTGGTTTTTCAGTGCATATAAATGTTTTCACTATACTGTAGTCTATGAAGTGTGCAATAGCATTAGGTCTAAAAAAACCAACGTACATAGCTTAGTTAAAAAATTCTTTATTGCTAAAAAATACTAACCATCATCTGAGCTTTCAGTGAGTCTTAACCACTGATGAGAGTTCACTGTAATGAATAATGAATATAATAATACTGAAAAGTTCAAACTACTGCAAGAACTACCAAAATGTGGCACAGAGACATGAAGTGAGCAGATGCTGCTGGAAAAATGATACTGACAGAGCTGCTCAATGAAGGGCCGCCACGGACCTTCAATTTGTAAAAAATGCAGTCTCTGCAGAGTGCAGCAAGCGAGGTGTGCCTGTAAGCCACCAGGGGACAGCCAAGACTTACTGTCCTTGAAGAACATCGTTAGAAGGAAACGCTCCAAGGGGAACAAAGAGCTGACCCCAGGGAAAAAGATAAATGAGGGAGAAGAAAACTTTAAATTCTGATTAGTACCCCTCAGAAAGAGAGGAAATTACAGCCATCCACCCCTCCACCAACAACCACTTACTTCATCAGGATCGTGAAGCAGTTAACCTCTTTCAAGAGGGAGCTATTCCCACCCTAGAACTCCAGTCAGTCCAACAAGCCACCAATGAAACAAGGGCACAGTAATGTTTAGACATTCAGTGACTTGGAAAGATTATCACCCTTCGTCCCTAGGGTAGGGGAAGATGTTACATATACACACATACATGCACATGTGTGAATGACATTTACATAATCCCTCACCATGAAAAGACTCTAGTAAATTATATTAAAAAAAAAGAAGCCAAGAAATAGTGATGCCAACATAAGAAACAGTGGCAGCTGAATATGACCCAGGAGCAAAGGAAATTAGGCAGAACAGAGAGGGTCTCGTCTCTTCAGCGCTGACCCCTGATGACTGACTGACTCTCCTGCTCAGGCACAGGACCAGCGCCTTCTCTGGGTCTGGGCACAAAACTAGGATCTACACCGAGTGACAGATAGGTAACCCTAATTATTATAAACGCTATTTACTAGTTTCCAAATTATTACAACCAACTTAGACAAAACAAGGAAGACTACATTATAGTCACAGAACCAATGCTATACACTTTGACAATATAAAACTGATTAATTCCTCTAAGTAACTCGTGAAAATTAATTTTAAAACTATATATCCACAGATATAAAGGAAATTAAAGTAATTAAATTCTCTTATATACAATTCTATGTTAATAAACCAGAAATTACTGAATAAAAAGGAGGATGATTCTTAGAGAATACAAAAAAAACCAACACCAAAAGACAGAAAACCACTTTCAAAGTCATCTAAGAATATCCCCCACTGAAAGTCATTTGACTCAGGTAGTTTCATAAATGGATACTATAAAACTTCATTCTGTGACCTATTCTTAAACATAAGACTAGAAGCTTCATGATTTTTCATTAAACTCTACCATAACTCTGATACCAAAATATTCCACAGACCACACATGAAAGTTAAAACCACAAACTACAGACTATCCTAGCCCTCAATTGGGAATATAAATTAGAAATCAATACACAAAACATGAATACAACAAGCTCAACTAAACAGAGAATAAAATGCCATGGCTAAGTGTGCTTTATCCCAGAAATGCATAAATGATTCAATAGCATTATGTGTATTAATATAAACAATAAAAATGAATATCTACCAAAGACAAAAATCACAATCCTCTTCACATGCAATAACCATATTTCAACATTAATTTCTCATGCAGAATTTTTAATTATGAATAGAAATACAGGTTGATATTAAAACGTACTTCAAATCAATATTCCATTTTAATGATACTCTAGAATATGCTCTAAAATAAAAAAGAATTAAAAACAGTACAACTAGAGGGATGAAGATTTTTACTTTCTTTGGCATACCCTTCCACCCTATTTAAGTTTATTAAATCGTGAGCATGTTATTTTCATAATTTAAAAACTATTTAAAATAAAAATAGCACTGGTCTACTATAATTTCTGTGACTTGTGTTCTGATATTTTTATTTCTGGTATGAGGGGCAAACCCAAATCACAAAGAACCATGATTTGAACCATATGTGACTGCCCCCCACAAACTATCACAGAATCAAAGTTAAGAAAGAGAAACTCAATTAATCTCTGGGGATGAATTTTTAAAGGAAATGTAGATGCACTGAATTCAAAGAAATCATTAAGTCTCTCTGGAGAATTTTAAAAGCCAAACAATATCCGGTAGCAGCACTCTTCATTAGCAGCCCCAAACCAGACGACACAGATGTCCACATACAGTGAATGGATGAACTGGGGCACACATGGGCCATGGAGTACTGTACAGCAACCAGGATGAACTACCCACAGTTACATGCAACAGAAAATGTGAATAGACCTGTAGGTACTACAGACTGAATTAACAATAAAAGAAAAAAAAAATAAACAAAATACCAGATGGCTTTACAGGTGAATTCTCTCAAACATTTAAGAAATACTAATTTTTCACAAATTCTCAAAAAAACAGAAGAGAAAGCACTTCCAAATTCATTTTATTAGGCCAGTATTACCCTGATATCAAAGCTAGACAAAAACATACAAGAAAAAACCCAAGACCACTATCGTTTATGAATACAGATGCAAAAATCCGAAATAAAGTACTAACAAACCAAATCCACCAAAACAGAAAAACAATTGTACACTATGACGAAATGGGATTTATCCCAAGAATTTAAGGTTGGTTCAACATACAAAAATCATTTAATGTAATACACCACATCAACAGAATAAGAAACGAGCCACACGACTATCTCAACGGATGCAGAAATAGCAACTCACAAACACCCACACCCTTTTAAGAAAGAAAATAGAAAACCAACGAGGAATAGAAACTTTCATTTGTTTTATGACAATAAACTAGGATTAGAAGGGAACTTCCTCAAACTGATAAAGAGCATCTGAAAACCCACAGCTAATAGTATACACAATGGTGAAAGACTTCGATGCCTTCTCCCTCAGATCTGGAGTAAGGCAAGAAATATCCAATCTTGCTTCTTTGATGCCACACTGCCTTGGAGGTCCTGGCCAGGACAATTAGGCCACAAAAATACCATCCAAATTGGAAAGGAAGGAGTAAAACTACCTCTATTCACAGATGACATGACTTCATATTAAAATACTAAGGAATCCACTAAAAAACTATGAGAATAAATGCGTTCAGCAATTTTCCAGAATATAGGATCAAAACAAAATAAATTATATTTGTATACATTTGCAATGAACAATCCAAAAATGAGATTAAGAAAACAACTGCATTTATAATAAAAAAAAAAACTTGGGGGAGAGTTCCGGGAAGATGGCAGCGTGAGCAGGGTGGCGGAAATCTCCTCCCAAAACCATATATATTTATGAAAATACAACAAACACAACTATTCCTAAAAGAGAGACCAGAAGATACAGGATGGCACCCAGCCTGCAGCTACACCTGAGAGGACTCGGCACACCGTGAGGTGGGTAAGATACGGAGCCCGGTCCCGGCGGAACCCGAGCACTCCCGCACCCCAGTGCACCGAGGGAAGAAAGGATTCAGAGAAAGGAGGGAGTGGAAGCACAGGCCCGCGAAATAACCAGCCCTGTACACTGACACACATCACGCGGGGTATGGAAGATTGGAGAGATAGAGGGTGCAGGATTGGAGCCGGGAAATGCACTGGGTCCTCACAGCCGGCTCCTGGGACAAAAGAAAACCACGCGCTTTTTTTAGCGGTATTAAAGAGACAGGGGCCCAACGGAGGAGCAGGATCGTCCCAGCACACTCAGAAAGCCGCTGGGAGTCCTGGGGAATTTCAGACCACTTGGCTGGCAACTGAGAAAAAGTAGCCACACTGAGACTTCCCACAGAGTTCAGCAACCTCCCATTCGTTCCTGCCCCGGCCAGAGATATAAAGGGCCCTGTGGAGTGGTGCCACTGCGGATGCATGATAGTGGAGCAACAGCGCCACCTACAGCATCCTCACAGAATCTACTCACGGGGGGGGTCTTTGTTTTTTTTCTTTGTTTTTGTTGGTGTTTTTTTGTGGGTTTTGGGGTTTTTTTCTCTTTTCTTTCCTTTCTCCTTTCTCTTCTTTCTTTCTTTCTTTTTTTTTAAGTCTTAAAGAGCCCAGCTGACATACGTGGCACCTACCAGTGACCACCTCTATCGCCATGAAAAGACAGAGGAATATGGTACAAACAAGGCGTATCCACACCCAGACACCACAGAGGGAGTCTGAAGGGAAGGAAATGCACAATCTTCCTGAAAAAAAATTCAGAATAAAAGTCATAACCATACTGATGGATCTACAGAGAAATATGCAAGAGCTGAGGGAGGAAGTGAGGGAAGAAAGGAAAGACAATGCAGAAGTGTCACAAGCAATCGATGGGCTTCGGAGCAGACTAGACGAGATGAAAGAGACTGTTAATGGAATAGAAATCAGAGAACAGGAATACAGAGAAGCTGAGGCAGAGAGAGATAAAAGGATCTCAAGGAATGAAAGAATATCAAGAGAACTGTGTGACCAGTACAAACGGAACAATATTCACATTATAGGAGTACCAGAGGAAGAAGAGAGAGAAAAAGGGATAGAAAGTGTCTTTGAAGAAATAATTGCTGAAAACTTCCCCATGCTGGGGAAGGAAATAGTCTCACATTCCGCGGAAGCCCAAAGATCTCCCAACACAAAGGACCCAAGGAAGACAACACCAAGACACATAATAATTAAGATGGCAAAGATTAAAGACAAGGACAGAGTATTAAAGTCAGCTAGAGAGACAAAAAAGATCACCTACAAAGGAAAACCCATCAGACTATTATCAGGCTTCTCAACAGAAACCTTACAGGCCAGAAGAGAATGGCATGATATATTTAACGCAATGAAACAGAAGGGCATCGACCCAAGAATATTGTATCCAGCACGATTATCATTTAAATATGACGGAGGGATTAAACGATTTCCAGGCAAGCGAAAGCGGAGAGTTTGCCTCGCATAAACCACCTCTACAGGATATCTTAAACGGACTGCTCTAGAAGGAAGCACTCCTAAGGCTAAAAAGATGTCACCAGAGAAAATAAAATCAGAGCAAAGAAAGCAGACCATCCAAATACTAACTAAAGTCAAAGAATAAAACACCTAGTATATAAAGAATGGAGGAGGAAGAATAAGAAGGGAGAGAAATAAAGAAACATCAGACTGTGTTTACAATAACTTAACAAGAAAGTTAAGTTAGATTGTCAGATAGTAAAGAAGCAACCCTTGAACCTTTGGTAACCACGAATCTAAAGCCAGCAATGGCAGTAAGTACATATCTATCGATAACCACCCTAAATGTAAATGGACTGAAGGCACCAATCAAAAGACACAGAGTAATAGAATGGATAAAAAAGCAAGACCCATCTATATGCTGCTTCAAGAGACTCACCTCAAACCCAAAGATACACACAGACTAAAAGTGAAGGGATAGAAAAAGACATTTCGTGCAAATAACAAGGAGAAAAAAGCAGGTGTTGCAGGACTTGTATCAGACAAAATAGACTTCAAAACGAAGAAAGTAACAAGAGATAAAGAAGGACATTACATAATGATAAAGGGGTCAATCCAAAAAGAAGATGTAACCATTATAAATATATATGCACCCAGCACAGGAGCGCCGGCATGTGTGAAACAAATACTAACAGAATGAAAGGAGGAAATAGAAAGCAATGCATTCATTTTAGGCGACTTCAACATACCACTCACTCCAAAGGATAGATCAACCAGACAGAAAATAAGTAAAGACACAGAGGCACTGAACAACACACTAGAACAGATGGACCTAAGAGACATCTACAGAACTCTACACCCAAAAGCAACATGATACACATTGTTCTCAAGTGCACATGGAACATTTTCCAGAAGAGATCACCTACTAGGCCACAAAAAGAACCTCAGTAAATTCAAAAATATTGAAACTCTACCAAGCAACTTCTCAGATCGCAAACGTATAAAACTAGGGATAAATTTTAGAAAGAAAACAAAAAGGCTCACAGATGCATGGAGACTTAACAACATTCTCCTAATTAATCAATTGCTTAACGACCAAATCAAAACAGAAATATATGGAGACTAATGACAACAACACAAAGCCATTACTTCTGTGGCACACAGCAAAGGCAGTTCTAAGAGGAAAGGATATTGCAATCGAGGCCTGTTTAAAGAAGGAAGAACATTCCCAAACGAACAGTCTAAAGACACAATTACTGAAATTGGAAAAAGAAGAACAAATGAGGCCCAAAGTCACCAGAAGGAGGGACATAATAAAGATTAGAGAAGAAATATAAATAAAGTTGAGAAGAATAAAACAACAGAAAGAATCAACGAAACCAAGAGCTGGTTCTTTGAAAAAAGAAACAAAATAGATAAACCCCTAGCCAGACTCATTAAGAGAAAAAGAGAATCTACATACATAAACAGAACCAGAAATGTGTAAGGAAAAATAACGACGGACCCCACAGAAATACAAAAAATTATAAGAGAAAATTATGAGAATCTATATGCTAACAAACTGCAAAACCTGGAAGAAATAGACAACTTCTTAGAAAAATACAGCCTTCCAAGACTGACCAAGCAAGAAACGGAAAAACTAAAGAGACCAATCACCAGCAACGACATTGAATCGGTAATCAAAAAACTACCCAAGAACAAAACCCCCGGACCTGATGGATTCACCTCTGAATTCTACCAGACATATAGAGAAGAAATACCACCCATTCTCCTTAACGTTTTCCAAAAAATAGAAGAGGAGGGAATACTTCCAAACTCATTCGATGAAGCCAGCATCACTCTAATACGAAAACCGGGCAAAGACCTCACCAAAGAAGAAAATTTCAGGCTAATATCCCGGATGAACGTAGATGCAAAAATACTCAACAAAATATTAGCAAATCGAATTCAAAAATACATCAAGAGGATCATAATTCATCCCAGGGATGCAAGGATGGTACAACATTCAAAAATCCATCAACATCATCCACCACATCAACAAAAAGAAGAACAAAAACCACATGATCATCTCCATAGATGCTGAAAAAGCATTTGACAAAATTCAGCATCCATTCATGATTAAAACTCTCAACAAAATCGGTACAGAGGGCAAGTACCTCAACATCATAAAGGCCATATATGACAAACCCACAGCTGACATCATACTTAACAGCAATAAGCTAAAAGCTTTTCATCTAACATCAGGAACAAGATAGGGATGTCCACTCTCTCCACTATTATTCAACATAGTACTGGAGGTCCTAGCCACGGCAATCAGACAAAACAAAGAAATACAAGGCATCCAGATTGGTAAAGAAAAAGTCAAATTGTCACTATTTGCAGACGACTTGATATTGTACATAAAAAACCCTAAAGACTCCACTCTAAAACTACTAGAACTAATATCTGAATTCAGCAAAGTTGCAGGATACAAAATTAACACACAGAAATCTGTTGCTTTCCTATACACTAATGATGAACTAACAGAAAGACAAATCAGAAAAACAATTCCATTCACAATTGCATCAAAAAGAATACAATACCTAGGAATAAACCTAACGAAGGAAGTGAAAAACCTATACTCTGAAAACTACACGACACTCCTAATAGAAATTAAAGAGGACACTAACAAATGGAAATTCATCCCATGCTCTTGGCTAGGAAGAATAAATATTGTCAAAATGGCTATACTACCTAAAGCAATCTACAGATTCAATGCAATCCCTATCAAACTACCAACAGCTTTCTTCAATGAACTGGAACAAATAATTGTAAAATTCATATGGAACCACAAAAGACCCCGAATAGCCAAAGCAATCCTGAGGAGGAGGAATAAAACAGGGGGAATTACGCTCCCTGACTTCAAGCTCTACTACAAAGCCACAGTAATCAAGACAATTTAGTATTGGCACAAGAACAGAACCACAGACCAGTGGAACAGAATAGAAAATCCAAACATCAACCGAAACATATACAGTCAATTAATATTTGATAAGGGAGCCTTGGATATACATTGGGGAGATGACGGCCTCTTCAGCAGCTGGTGTTGCAAAAACTGTGAAACTGGACTGCTGTCAAACCCCATACACAAAGGTAAACTCAAGGTGGATCAAAGACCTGAATGTAAGTTATGAAACCGTAAAACTCCTAGAAAAAAACATAGGCAAAAATCTCTTGGACATAAATATGAGCAACTTCTTCATGAACATATCTCCCTGGGCAAGGGAAACAAAAGCAAAAATGAACAAGTGGGACTATATCAAGCTGAAAAGCTTCTGTACAGCAAAGGACACCATCAGTAGAACAAAAAGACACCCTACAGTTTGGGAGAATATATTCATAAATGACATGTCAGATAAGGGGTTGACACCCAAAATATATAAAGAACTCATGCACCTCATCAAACAAAAAGTAAACAACCCAATTAAAAAATGGGCAGAGGATCTTAACAGACACTTCTCCAAAGAAGAAATTCAGATGGCCAACAGGCACTTGAAAAGATGCTCCACATCGCAAATCATCAGAGAAATGCAAATTAAAACCACAATGACATATCACCTCATACCAGTAAGGAAGGCCAACATCCAAAACACAAACAACAACAAATGCTGGCGATGATGTGGAGAAAAAGGAACCCTCCTACACTGCTGGTGGGAATGCAAATTAGTTTAACCATTGTGGAAAGCAGTATGGAGGTTCCTCAAAAAACTCAAAATAGAAATACCATTTGACCCAGGAATCCCATTCCTGGGAATTTACCCTAAGAATGCAGCAGCCCAGTTTGAAAAAGACAGATGTACCCCTATGTTTATTGCAGCACTATTTACAATAGCCAAGAAATGGAAGCAACCTAAGGGTCCATCAGTAGATGAATGGATAAAGAAGATGTGGTACATATACACAAATGGAATATTATTCAGCCATAAGAAGAAAACAAATCCTACCATTTGCAACAACATGGATGGAGCTAGAGGGTATTATGCTCAGTGAAATAAGCCACGCCGAAAAAGACACGTATCAAATGATTTCGCTCCTTTGTGGAGTATAAGAGCAAAGAAAAAAACTGAAGGAACAAAACAGCAGCAGACTCACAGACCCCAAGAACGGACTAATAGTTACCAAAGGGAAAGGGACTGCGAAAGATGGGTGGGAAGGGAGGGATAAGGGGGAAAAAGGGGCATTATGATTAGCAGATATAATGTTGGGGGGGCACGGGGAGGGCTGTACAACTCAGAGAAGACAAGTAGTGATTCTATAGCGTCTCACTATGCTGATGGACAGTGACTGTAATGGGTTGGTGTGGGGGACCTGATGAAGGGGGTAGTTAAATAACCATAATATTGCACATATAATTGTAGATTAATGATAACCAAAATAAATTATTTAAAAAAAAACTTCCAAAAAAAACTTGGAAATTATTTAGTAAGCACAAGTCTTGTACCTGTATTGTGGATGTAATAAATGCAACCAAATGAACATTTAAAAAGTTAAAATGGCAAATTTCATGTAATTTATATTTCACCACAATAAAAAAGTAAAAAGGTCAACTCTGAAAATTACAACATATTTTCGAAAAAAATTTTCAAGACCTAAATAAATGGAAAGACACATCGTGTTCATGAACAGGAGGACTTAATATTGCTAAGAAGGCAACACTCCTCAAATTGACCTATGGATTCAGTTAAATCCCCATTAGAATCCCAGAAGGCTTTTTTTCATAGAAATTGAAAGCTGATCCTAAAATTCACATGGAAATTCAAGGATCCAAGAATAGCCAAAACAATCCTGAAAGAGAACAAAGTTGGAGGACTCACACTACCTGAATTAAATCAAAGGAACAGCGATCAAGGCAGTGTGGTACTGGCGTAAGGACAGGCATACAGTTCGACAGAACAGAAGTGAGAACCCAGAAATAAACCTTTGAAAAAGATGCCAAGATTACTCAGTGGGGAAATAATCACTTCAACAAATGACGCTGGAACAACAGGACATCCACGTGCACAAGGAGTGTGGATTCCCTATCTTATACCATACACAAGAGCTCATTCAAAATGGATGAAATACCTAAAGGTGACAGCTAAAACTATAAAACTCCTAAAAGGAAATTTAAGCATAAATCTTTGACACCTTAGATTTGGCAATGAATTCTTACATATGACACCCAAAAACAACAAAAGTTAAACGGGACTTCATCACAATTTAAATCTTTTGTGCCCCAAAGGAAACCATCAGGAAAGTGAAATGACAACTCACAATGTAGGAGAAAAAAATATCTGCAAGCATACATCTGATGAAGGACTTGCATCCTGAATAACATAAAGAACTCAGAAAAAAATTTTTTTATTTTGCAATCATTAATGTACAATTACATGAAAAACATTGTGGTTACTAGACTCCCCCCATTATCAAGTCCCCACCACATACCCCATTACAGCCACTGTCCATCAGCGTAGTGAGAAGCTACAGAATAACTACTTGTCTCCTGTCTGTTATACTGCCCTCCCCTGTCCCCCACGCATACACTGTACGTGCTAACCGTAATGACCCTTTTCCCCCCTTATCTTTCCCTTCCCACCCATCCTCTCCAGTCCCTTTCCCTTTGGTAACTGTTAGTCCATTCCTGGGATCTGAGAGTCTGCGGCTGTTTTGTTCCTTCAGTTTTTTCTTTGTTCTTATACTCCACAGATGATTGAAATCATTTGATACTTTTCTTTCTCTGCCTGGCTTATTTCACTGAGCATAATACCCTCTAGCTCCATCCATGTTGTTGCAAATGGTAGGATTTGTTTTCTTCTTATGGCTGAATAGTATTCCATTGTGTATATGTACCACCTCTTCTTTATCCATTCATCTACCGATGGACACTTAGGTTGCTTCCATTTCTGGGATATTGTAAATAGTGCTGCGATAAACATAGGGATGCATATGTCTTTTTCAAACTGGGCTCCTGCATTCTTAGGATAAATTCCTAGGAGTGGAATTCCTGGGTCAAATGGTATTTCTATTATGAGTTTTTTGAGGAACCTCCATACTGCTTTACACAATGGTTGAACTAATCTACCTTCCCACCAACAGTGTAGGAGGGTTCCCCTTTCTCCACATCCTCACCAACATTTGTTGTTGTTTGTCTTTTGGATTGTTAGCCATCCTACCTGGTGTGAGGTAATATCGCCTTGTGGTTTTAATTTGGATTTCTCTGATGATTAGGGATGTGGAGCATCTTTTCATGTGCCTGTTGGCCATCTGAATTTCTTCTGTGGAGAAGTGTCTGTTCAGCTCCTCTGCCTAATTTTTAATTGGCTTATTTGCTTTTTGTTTGTTGACATAAGCTCTTTATATAATTTGGATGTCAACCCCTTATTGGATGTCATTTATGAATATATTCTCCCATACTGTAGAATGTCTTTTTGTTCTACTGATGGAGTCCTGTGCTGTACAGAAGCTTTTTAGTTTGATATAGTCCCACTTGATCATTTTTGGTTTTGTTTCCCTTGCCTGGGGAGGTATGTTCATGAAGAAGTTGCTCATGTTTATGTCCAAGAGATTTTGCCTACATTTTTTTCTAAGAGTTTTATGGTTTCATGACTCACATTCAGGTCTTTGATCCATTTTGAGTTTACTTTTGTGTATGGGGTTAGACAGTAATCCAGTTTCATTCTCTTCCATGCAGCTGTCCAGTTGTGCCAACACCAGCTGTTGAAGAGGCTTTCATTTCCCCATTGTATATCCATGGCTCCTTTATCATATATTAATTGACTATACATGCTTGGGTTTATATCTGGGCTCTCTAGTCTGTTCCCTGGTCTATGGGTCTGTTCTTGTGCCAGTACCAAATTGTCTTGATTACTGTGGCTTTGTAGTAGAGCTTGAAGTCAGGGAGCTTAATTCCCCCTGCTTTATTCTTCCTTCTCAGGATTGCTTTGGGTATTCGGGGTCTTTTTATGTTTCCATATGAATTTTAGAACTATTTGCTCCAGTTTGTTGAAAAATGCTGGTGGTATTTTGATAGGGATTGAATTCATCTGTAGATTGCTATAGGCAGGATGGCCATTTTGACAATATTAATTCTTCCTAGCCAAGAGCATGGGATGAGTTTCCATTTGTTAGTGTCCTCTTTAATTTCTCTTAAGAGTGTCTTGTAGTTTTCAGAGTACAGGTCTTTCACTTCCTCGGTTAGGTTTATTCCAAGGTATTTTATTCTTTTGGATGCAATTGTGAATGGAATTGTTTTCCTGATTTCTCTTTCTGCTAATTCATCGTTAATGTATAGGAAAGCAACAGATTTCTGTGTATTAATTTCGTATGCTGCAACTTTGCAGAGTTCAGATATTAGTTGTAGCAGTTTGGAGTACAGTCTTTAGGGTTTTTTATGTACAATATCATGTCATCTGCAAATAGTGACAGTTTGACTTCTTCTTTACCAATCTGGGTGCCTTGTATTTCTAATTTTGTCTGATTGCCATGGCTAGGACCTCCAGTACTATGTTGAGTAACAGTGGAGAGAGTGGGCATCCTTGTCTTGTTCCCATGGTAGCTGAGAAGCTTTCAGCTTCTAGCACTTAAGTATGATGTTGGTTGTGGGTATGTCATACATGGCCTTTATTCTGTTGAGGTACTTACCATCTATCTATACCCATCTTGTTGAGAGTTTTTATCATGAATCGATGTTGAACTTATCCACTGCTTTTTCAGCATCTATGGATATGATCATGTGGTTTTTGTTCTTCTTTCTGTTGATGTGGTGGATGATGTTGATGGATTTGCGAATGTTGTACCATCCTTGCATCCCTGGGATAAATCCCACTTGATCATGGTGTATGATCCTCTTGATGTATTTTTGAATTCGGTTTGCTAATGTTTTGTTGAGTATTTTTGCATCTATGTTCATCAGGGATATTGGTCTGTAGTTTTCTCTTTTTGTGGTGTCTTTGCCTGGTTTTGGTATTAGAGGGATGCTGGCTTCACAGAATGAGTTTGGAAGTATTCCCTCCTCTTCTATTTTTTGGAAAACTTTAAGGAGAATGGGTTTTATGTCTTTTCTAGATGTCTGATAAAATTCACTGGTGAATCCATCTGGCCCGGGTGTTCTGTTCCTGGGTAGCTTTTTGATTACCGATTCAATTTCATTGCTTGTAATTGGTCTGTTTAGATTTTCTGTTTCTTGCTTGGTCAGTCTTGGAAGGTTGTATTTTTCTAGGAAGTTGTCCATTTCTTCTAGGTTTTCCAGCCTGTTAGCATATAGATTTTTATTGTATTCTCTAATAATTTTTTGTATTTCTGTGGCATCCACTGTGATTTTTCTGTACTCATTTCTGATTCTATTTATGTGTGTAGATTCTCTTTTTCTCATAATAATTCTGGCTAGGGATTTATCTATTTTGTTTATTTTTTTAAAGAACAAGCTCTTGGTTTCATTGATTTTTTTCTATTGTTTTATTCTTCTAAATTTTATTTCTTCTCTGATATTTATTATGTCACTCCTTCTGCTGACTTTGGGCCTCGTTTGTTCTTCTTTTTCCAGTTTCAATAATTGTGACTTTAGACTATTCATTTGGGAATGTTCTTCCTTCTTTAAATAGGCCTGGACTGCAATATACTTTCCTCTTAGAACTGCCTTTGCTGCGTCCCACAGAAGTTAGGGCATTGTGCTGTTGTTTTCATTTGTTTCCATATATTGCTTGATCTCTGTTTTAATTTGGTCATTGATCCATTGATTATTTAGAAGCATGTTTTTAAGCCTCCATGTGATGGTGTGGCTTTTTGTTTTCTTTGTACAATTTATTTCTACTTTTATACCTTTGTGATCTGAGAAGTTGGCTGGTACAATTTCAATCTTTTTGAATTTACTGAGGTTCTTTTTGTTGCCTAGTATATGATCTATTTTTGAAAAAGTTCCATGTGCACTTGAGAAGAATGTGTATCCTGTTGCTTTTGGATGGAATGTTCTGTAGATGTCTGTTAGGTCCATCTGTTCTAATACGTTGTGAGTGCCTGTGTCTCTTTATTTATTTTTTGTCTGGTTGATCTGTCCTTTGGAGTGTGTGGTGTGTTGAAGTCTCCCAAAATGAATGCATTGTATTCTATTTCCCCCTTTAATTCTGTTAGTATTTGTTTCACATATGTAGGTGATCCTGTGTTGGGTGCATACATATTTATAATAGTTATATCCTCTTGTTGTACTGACCCCTTTATCATTACGTAATGTCCTTTTTGTTTCTTGTTACTTTCTTTGTTCTGAAGTCTATTTTGTCTGATACAAGTACTGCAACACCTGCTTTTTCTCCCTATTAGTTTCATGAAATATCTTTTTCCGTCCCTTTACTTTCAGTCTGTGTATGTCTTTGGGTTTGAAGTGAGTCTCTTGTAGGCAGCATATAGACAGGTCTTTTTTATCCATTCAGTGACTCTATGTCTTTTGATCGGTGCATTGAGACCATCTACATTTAGGTGATTATCGATAGGTATGTACTTATTGCCACTGCATGCTTTAGATTCATGGTTCCCAAAGGTTCATTGGTAATTCCCTTACTATCTAAGAGTCAAATTTAACTCACTTCCTATGCTATTACAAATACAACCTAAAGGTTCTTTTTTTCCTCCACTTTCTTTTTCGTCTTCCTCCATTCTTTGTATGTTATGAATCATATTCTGTACTCTTTGTCTATCCCTTAAGGTGACATCTATTTAGCCTTAGGTATACTTCCATCTATAGGAGTCCCTCCACAATGCACTGTAGAGGTGGTTTGTGGGAGGTAAATTCTCTCAGCTTTTTCTTATCTGAAAATTGTTTAATCCCTCCTTCAAATTTAAATGATAACCTTGCCGGGTAGAGTATTCTTCTTTCGAGGCCCTTGTGGTTCATTAAATATATCATGCCATTCCCTTCTGGACTGTAAGGTTTCTGTTGAGAAATCTGGTGATAGCCTGATGGGTTTTCCTTTGTATGTGATCTTTTTTTCTCTCTCTAGCTGCTTTTAGAAGTCTGTGTTTATCCTTGATCTTTTCCATTTTCATTATTATATGTCTTGGTGTTGTCTTCCTTGGGTCCCTTGTGTTGGGAGATCTGTGCATCTCCATGGCTTGAGAGACTATCGCCTTCCCCCGATTGGGGAAGTGTTCAGCAGTGACCTCCTCAATGACACTTTCTATCCCTTTTTCTCTCTTCTTCTTCTGGTATTCCTATAATGTGAATATTGTTCTGTTTGGTCACACAATTCTCTCAATATTCTTTCATTCTTGGAGATTCTTTTTTCTCTCTGTGCTCAGCTTTGTATTCCTCTTCTCTAACTTCTCTTCCATTTACCATCTCTTCTACTACATCTAATCTGCTTTTAAATCCCTTCATTGTATGCTTCATTTCAGATATGGAATTTCTTAATGATTGAATCTCCATCTTAAATTCATTCCTGAGTTCTTGAATATTTTTCTGTACCTCCATAAGCATGTTTATGATTTTTATTTTGAACTCTCTTTCAGGAAGATTGGTGAGTTCACTTTCATTTGTCCCTTTTTCTGGGATTTGTGAGATTTTGGTCTGAACCATGTTCTTTTGACGTTTCACATTTCTATGTGGTGCCCTCTAGTGACCAGAAGCTCCAGTCTCTGGAGCTGTTCAGCCCCTAGAGTGAGGTTGGGGGTCGTTGGGGAGCAGAGCTGGTGCCTGGGGAGAGGAAAGGTCTGTTTCCTGATTCCCGTCTGCGGTGCCTGTCTCCAGTATTACAGCCAGTGGGCCAAGCACACCGGTGTAAGCCTCTGCGCTCAGCATCTCTAGCTCCCTCTGGCTGGCCTGGCACCTGCGCAGTAACTGCCAGTTTGCAAGCCAGTGCCTGCAGGCCAGTAGGAAGGCTTGGCAGGCTGTGTGTCACAGTGGGGGGCCTCGGAGCTGAATAGCCAACCAAGGGGATGGTGCGCCTGAAGCTCCTCAAAGTTCCCAACCTGCTGGGCAGAGCACGCTTAGACAACCCCGTGCAGCTCTCCCTTCTCCTGCGCCACAAGCTCCATGCAACCTCTGCCCCCTCAGCAGTCCTCTCACTGCTAGGAAGCCTCTCAGACCACCTGCCTTTCCTTTGTCACAAAGCGGCCGATGTGGATCCCGTCCCCCACAAACGGCCAGAATGTCAGTCTCTCAGGCACTCTGCCTGTCCCAGCTCCCCATCCTCCAGAGCACCACAGAGTAGGTTTCTGCTCGCAAAGCAGATCTCCAGGACTAGGTGTTCAGTAGTCCCAGGCTTCCACTCCCTCCCCACTCCGTTTCTCTTCCTACTGCTAGTGAACTGGGGTGGGGGAAGGGTTTGGGTCCCACCGGATCAAGGCTTTCATACGTTACCCTACTTCATCATGTCTGCTCTGTTCATGATGCCTGTATGCAGTCTGGTTCAGCCCTCCTTCCTGTTGCTGTTTTAGGGTTGGTTGTATGAATTAACTATATTTTCGTACTATTTGTGGTTTTGGGAAGAGTTCTCTGTCTCACCTCTCACGCCACCATCTTGAATCCCCCTGACATAAAGAACTTTTGCAACTCAACAACAAAAAACACAAACACCACAATTAAAAATGGGCAAAGGACATGAATAGACATTTCTCCAAAGAAGTCACACAAATGGCCAATAAACACAAAAAAAGATGCCCAACATCATTAGCCTTTAGGGAAAAGCAAATCCAAACCACAATGAGATACCATTTCACATAAACTATCATGGTGGGAATAAAAAAGACCAGTAACAACAAGGGTTGGTGAGGTTGTGGAGAAATTGGGACCCTTACACACTGCTGGTGGGAATGTGAACTGACACAGCTGCTATGGAAAACACCCTGGCAGTTCTTCAAAATGCTAAGCATGGAGTTTCTAAATAACCATACGATCCCACTCCCAGATATACACTCAAGAGAAATGAAATGTATGTCCACACAAAAACTCACACATGAATGTTTACAGCACCATTATTCACAATAGCCAAAAGATGGAAACAACCCATATGTCCAAACTGATAAATAGGTCAACAGAATGAGGACAATCCATATACTGGAATGTTATTTGGAATAGAAAGGAATGAGATACAGATATATATGTACCCTTGTATCTGTATCTTTACACATAATCTTTCTAAGTGAAAAGATTCTAATCACAAAAGATCACATTTTTTTATTAAGGTATCATTGATATACACTCTTATGGACGTTTCACATGAAAAACATTGTGGTTACTATATTTACCCATATCATCAAGTCCCCGCCATACCCCATCGCAGTCACTGTCCATCAGTGTAGTAAGATGCCACAGAGTCACTACTTGACAAAAGACCACATATTATATGATTCCATTTACAGGAAATATCTAACACAGGCAAATGTATCATGAAACTAGATCAGTGGTTGCTTAGAGCTGGGGGGAAAGGAGGAATGGCTAAAAGGTACCAGGTTTCTTCATGAGGTAATGAAAAAGTTCAGACTTAAATAGTGAAGATGGTTGCACAACTCTTAATATAGTAAAACTACTGGATTATACAATTTAAACAGGTAAATGATATATTGAGTCTATCTCAATAAAGCTGTTACAAAAAAAAAACGGAAGAAGAAAAGAAAGAACAGAAACCATCCGGTAATTGTAAAAGGCAGAGAAACTTAATTATACAGCTGTGTAACTGAATTTAAGTTTCTCTCATTTTGCTGAGACACATCCGGTTTTTGCTCAATAACCTTCCTAATTAATATATTATTTCACAAGGATTATCAAAGCCTCACAAATGCAAATCTTTTTTTTTAATTTATTGAATAGTTGTAGAAGGAAATATATCCAGGCTTATCACTTTGATAATATAAAACTATAACCATGCCTGATGTTTTAAGAAGCATTTCTTGTCCAAATATGGTCTAGTAGTGAGATTGGAAACAGCAGCCCCAGTAACTTCTCAATTTGCTGTGAGTTACACAACATGCCCTACATATTTGAGAGCAGTATTACACTGACATTTTCTGAGATTCATTTTAAAGGTACATCAGACAGATGATTTCTTAATATAGTTAAAGACTCTTCAACTATCTGATTTCAAATACTAGGCATTAAAAGGAAACAAAAGCAACCTGCGACAGAGCAGCAAACATTTTAAGAATTGCTGCATACCCACCGATTATGAAATCAATATCTTTCTCAACATCCAAGAATAAATACACTCACCAGTCAAAAATAACCTATAAGTTAAAAATAAATAAATTCAGCCCAATTTAAAATTTCTAAACAAAACAAGAGAAATCCAATCATTTCAATTCAGTTATTTCACAGGAACACAGTGTAAAGTACAACAGAGTAACAGCCTTAAAATGTAATCTGGGTGTCATGGCAGGAGAGGGCTATCTACCTTTGGATTTCATTTCTGTTACTTACGTTTATAGAAGATTATGAATGGCAAGAATATTTCTTATTCTGCTCTTCATTTTAAATTACTGGTTTCTTCCTATCTGCCAAAAACTTTGGAGTCAAGCAGAACCAGCTCCGTGCCACTTCAAGAATGATGAAGTTCATCCACGCAGCCCGAGTCACAAACCCTGAGCATACGGATGTCCCCATCACACACCTGCATGGGCACGCCCTGCTCACCGCCGGGCATGCCCCAGAGCCACTGTGTCCCACACCGAAGCAGGGAGACACTTTCCAGGCCCCTTTCCTTACTCTCAATACACCCATCAGGTAATTCACCCTCTTCACATTCTGTTCCCCATCCCTTCTCTCACTTCCAATGTTGTGCAGCTAGTAGAGAAATCCTTGACCTCCCTTATTCCCATTTCTTCCTTCTATTTACAGAGGAGTATTTCCAATAAATGAGAAAATATGAGAACAGAGAGGGTAATACTTCCAAATCAAAGAAAATCATAACTATACACTCTGACTTCATACAGAGATAAAAACTAGGGTTAAGTAGAGTGTACAGAACACCCACGTTACCTCTGCACCATCCATCTGAAAACCCTACTGATTGACAGCATATGATTACCATGGGACACAGCCTCAAGGACAACATGAGTTCCAAAACAGGAATCTTGTTTGTTCACCAACACAGTACCTGGTACTTCTTAAATCCTTAAAATCAGTGACAGGGGATGACAGCAGACTAGAAATGTCAACATAATTCTGCACAGTGGGAAAAGCACATGGACAAGTGATACCTAATTTAGCAAAGGTGGAAAACCAGAAGTTGACTGTGCATGAGGTAGCAATAAGGTGGCTCAATTATCAAAGACATCAGGATCTCTAAAGATGATGGACGGAAAACAGGACTGCCACCACATCTGGAGAAGCACTTACAGCGCAGAGTCCCCCTGCCCCCACCCTCGCCCCCACCCCCATCAGCTCTCTTCCATATCACCCCACCTCCCTAGAAAGCTAGCCCTAGAAAGCTAGCTGTAGGTACCACACTGCTCTCCACCGCCTGGGCGAGAGACCAGAAATTCCCCTGCGGGAACTAACAGGCAGCATCTGTGCCCCTGTAGTGTTCCTCAGACAGGCAAGGTTTCCATCCTATATCCTAATAGTCAGACTCAACGTTTGAGGTTTGTCTGTGCACACAGGGGGTTTCCAATAAGCCTGCTCGTAACTACAAAAAGACAGCCAATTATCACCAAACATTCAGGGAAAAGCTTCTGGCATCAAAGATAAAGCCCAAAGCAGGAAAGAGGAGAAAAAGGACTCAGAAGACAGAGACAACACAGGAAACAAAGAAAATGTCTGTTAACATAAATGTGTTTGCATAAGTCAATAAAAATTAATACACAAAGAGAAATGTTTAAAAAAATTAATTGCCTTCATTAAACAAAAACAGGGTAAAAAGGAATGCTGAACAGATACACTCAGAAATGAAAGATATGATGGCAGAAATAAAACTTCAATGTAAGGACTAGAAGACAAAGTGAGGACCTCAATTTTAAAAATAGGAAAAAGATAAATGAATGGAAAAAAGCAGGAGAAAAGGAAATTCTCAGAATACTCCGGATGGTCCAACACCTAAACAAGAGGAGACCCAGGGGGACAGAATGCAGAAATCAGAGATTATCAGGAAGTAACAGAGAAAAGCTTCCCAGGGTGTAAGGACCCCAGCCCCACCAAAAAGACCCACCAAAAAATGCTAGGGATAAATGGAGACTCAGAGAGCTCCCAGAGATAGAAACAAGCTTCACAAAGACTAGGGATCCCAGCGGTTTCAGGCTTTTCATTACCAACAGTGGACGGCAGACAGCAATAGGCTAATGCTTTTAAACTTCTGAGGAAAAATTATTTCTAACCTCGGATTTAGTATCCAGGCAAATGGTTACTAGAACAGCAGAAGGAAAGGCATTTTCAGACAGGCTAGTTATCACAAAGTTTACCCGATGAGCTCTTTCTCAGAAGGCCACTAGAAGATACACTCCACCAAAAAGAGAAAGACATGAAATTCAACAAAGGACACAAAAAGGATTCCCATAAGGAAGGAAGAGAAATCCCAGGACAACTGCTCAGTACAGTAGCAGGGCTAGACAATAAACGGCCTGGGCTGGGACAGGAAGTGACAGGCTTTGTAAGGCACAAAGAGTGAGGAATGCTGGCAGGGTGGGACGACGGGGAGGTGCTCTGCTTAAAACCTGGGACTCAGCTTCACTGCCCCTGGGCAGCCAAGGGAATGGGAAGGAAAAACAATTCATTTCAATAAACGTAAGACAGAATTATCCTGCATCCTATGTGGCTTAGCTGAAATTTACCTAATGATAACAACATAAACACTGATTATTAAACAGAGGTTATTATATAACAGTACTTGGAAAAAGTGACAGACCAGATGTGTGTGTATGGGGCAGTGGGAGGAAGAAGGGATGTAAAAGTTCTGTAAACTTCTCTTTCATAGTAAGAAGTCAACAGATAATGTCTAAAATGGACAAACAAGAAATTAGCAGTACAAGCATGCTATTTAAACATGAAACTTGAGACTGGAATTGCTAAATAAATAACCAGCAACATCCAAAGATTATTCCTCCCTTCCACAGCCATACACCTTTCACCCTACTGCCTGGGATGCAGGTGGGACGGCCAATGCCAGGGGGTGGGCTAGAGCAGGACAGGGCCCAGGCCCCTGAGGAGTCCTTGATAGGAGCTGTGTACCAGCCCTGGATCACCAACACCCAAATTTCACACGAGAGAGAAACTACATTGATTTTGTTTAAGTCACTGCCATTTTGTTCTCTGTCATTAGCAGCGGAATGTGACTTCCACTAAGAGAGGTGACTAATGCAGAAATAGGTTAAAAGTGGTTGCTTAATCAGTCAGAACCCAGAGTGCGCAGGCTGGTCAAGGGGCTGCTGACCCTCTGCATTTTAACTCTGTAGTAATACCTGACATTTAAAACTAAGTAAATGCATTACTTTAATGAAGGGTAAAATGGTATTTAAAGAAAATCACCTCACAAGGAGTGGTCTGAAGCATTGTTAATTTCAACTTCCAAAACTAAAATTAAATGCTTCTTTTTAGGTCAACTTCAAATTCCAAGTTTGGATCATGGATTTCAGACCTGATTTATTAAGGTAATAGAATATGAAGTTACTGTAGAAATTTTTGAAAAGGGGAGTAATCAAATTGAGAAGTACTGTTTAAGACTCATTTGGAAGAGGTCTCACTCATTGAGGTCTGAGGATTTGAGAGCCCCAGCCAAGCCAGCTGGTAATGGGGGGGGAGAGAAAAGGCCACAACAAAGAGGTATTGCAAGGAGGTGTCAAGCAAGTGGTCCAAGGTTGGCCATGATCCTGTGGAGAGAAACCCTGGCTGGAGGGTACTTGCTCAGAAATGTCTAGGGGAAATGTCCAGAGCCTCATTTACGCAAGGAAAGGTGGGGCTGGGGGAGGGTGGGGAGTGTATGGAAGGCAGATCATGTAACCTCTCAAATCCTTAACAGTTTTCCAACCTATGACTGACTTTGGAGGCCAGAGAAGTCATCACTGTGATCTGAATACCATAGGGAGTCACCCCTAGGAGCCAGTTCCCTTCGTCTCCAAGGACGCTCCGATACAAGGACAGAATCGAACTGAAACGTATGATTCAATTCAAATCTCTCTTTGAATTTGTAATTCTTTCCCAAAGATAACAAAATCCAAAGTCTCCTGTTACACAACTGATCATTTTTGCAAGGTTTTAACCTAAAAACAATTTTGTTGCCAGTTAACAAGTCAGTAAACTAAGGAACCACAAACCTCATACACAACAGACTGTTTAAGATTGTACTGTAAGATGTGACCTTATTTCATAGTTAGTATCTGTTCTGCTTAAAAAGTCAAAAAGTTTCTCAGGTAGATTTTAAATCTATATATAGTATAGTGCACATTGCCCAAACACTTGCTTTTTTAAAATCTAAGGGAAGTGTATTTCCTTCTCATCCATTTTCATGAGTAGGAGAACATTTGTGTGAGCTTCTCCCACAAATTTAAGATACCCTTAACATACAGTCATTCTGCAACGTCCTAAGAATCTTAAACTTGGCACAGGGACTAAAAGGCATTTTGTTATGGGGGTTAGGGTGATGTGATTATAGGGTTTTTGTGCTTTTTCAAAATTCTTTCCATTTTATTTTATCATTTTTAATTTTAAAAAGATAAAATTATTTGGTCTCTTCCAACAAGGTTCGTTTATTTTATTAGTTAAAAAAAATACTTTTTGCCTCTTTACCAAGAAAAGCATTCGAAAATTTCACTGGACCGAATATGGTTTGGAATTAACAGTCCTGATTGTGTGTTTATCGAGCATCACACGTCAGCACAGACAGGAGATTTCTAAGGGCATCAGGCTCTGTCTGCAACCAGAGGCAGGGCAAGGGCAAGAGGCGTGAATTGTCAGCCCAGCTGTATTCTCACCTTTCTGTCCTCTGTGAATCAGAATACTTTGCTTGAAGAGCAATCGTTGCACATCACAAACTTTTTCAGGTAGCCATTCAGTGGTATCTTGAAGAGAGCACAACATTCCCTAAATCCAATTTTCCTTATTGAAAGTCTAGATTTAACACAGACACTGCTGTTTACTTCAGAGCTCAATTGTCAGTGGAGGAGGTTTTAGGATCAAAAAGGTAAAGCTGGCTTGTTAATATTTAATGGTCTCAACTGTCCCATCACAGGCCATGTAGTCAGCATCATTATGCATTTTATTTATTTTTATAATTTATTTTGGTATCATTAATCTACAATCACATGTGCAACATCATGGTTACCAAACTACCCCTTCATCAGGTCCCCCCCACCAACCCCATTACAGTCACTGTCCATCAGCGTAGTGAGATGCTATGGAATCACTACTTGTCTTCTCTGAGTTGTACAGCCCTCCCCATGCCCCCCCAACATTACGTCTGCTAATCGTAATGCCCCTTTTCCCCTCTTATCATTATGCATTTTAAATAGTTATTTACAAATCTAAATTATGTTAACCTAATTGTTATTATACAATCCCAACACTTCCCTACAATTTAGATATTATTCAAAAGACTTCTTACATCCATTATTTTTAAAAAGTGTTCCCATGTATGCCAATCATTCTATCTGGAGAAACCACTAAAATTAGAATCTTATCTTGAAATGTTCAGCACCATCAGTTAAGCCTGAACTTATTAATTTGGTAGTCATCCCACTGACACCTAGACTGAGCCCCCATGCTAATAGCCATAGGAATTCACAGGGATGAAGGAGAAGTCTGAGTAGGTACTGTTGTACTCACATGAAAAATCACAACTGAGAACATTAAACAGAGGACCAGAAGGATTAATTCTACTCCTTAGAGAAGAAGTATGGCAGCATGGTGAGAGAAGATGCCCTGGACTAGGAATCAAGAAACCCACATTCAAGTTTGCCTTCAAGAGGCAAGCCTGCATAGCAGCGAGAGCTGGACCTCCTGCTTGTCTGCAGGCCTCAGGAGGCTAGAGCAGGGGGCCACTGGGGGCCACCCAACGCCAACAGGCTGGGATTTAGAACATGTGCTACCACCAAATGTCACACTAGCAAGTTATATTTAAACCATGAAAAAAATTAATACATGTATAAGTATTTTTATATAACAAAGATCAAAGTCAGCAAATTCACCTCATTTATTTGTCCATATTTGTTGCTGTTCACTGGTAGAAATTTCAAAGTGTTTCATATGCTCTACTTCAAAACGGTAGCAAATCTGCATTTAAAAATAGCTTAAAGAAATACACATGCAAAGCTGGATATTTCCAAATTTTAATTCAGGATTTCATAGAGGAAATTAATGAAACTATAAACATAACCAAGGGAAAATTAAAGGCGAACTCTGCAATGAAAGCTAGGATGGACTCTTGTCCCACACAAGCACTGCTACTACAAGACTCTAGGTGCCAGAAATAGTCTTCTTTTAAAATTTAAAAACTATACTACCTATACTTTTCAAATTTCCTAAACAATTGCCCAGTACGTCTCAAAATCTGAGCTGATCAGCTAGTTTCCTTTATGAAGTTTCAAGAAGTCTACATAATTGTCATTACACATCTAGCAAGATTTGGAAGGTGGGCAGAAGTTAGCCCCCTCCAAATGACAGGACTCAACACATCAGAGGTTTCAAAGGTCACGCCGCGTGTGAATCCAAAGCCCAGTAATACATAGGTTGAAAGCCTATGTATTTCCTGAGCAGAAGTAATTCCACTTGGAAGTCAGGGGACCTAATAATGCTCCACAACAATTACTTTTCAAAGACCATTCTTTGCCTTCTAATCACAGTAAGTTATTTCAAATAACACTAAATCATGACTGCACACGTATCTTAACTAGTAACACACCACTGCAGAGTTACAATGGTGCATATGTTAACACACGTAAGATTAAATACTACTTCTAAAATATAGTAGTATATCATTAAAATACCACAGTAAATTTAAGTCCATTTTTCTCTGTAATATAAAGATTACACTTTTTGTGTACACTGAGTTCTTAGGATTATGTAATTTATTTGTAATTGTAATTTCCAAAGAGCCAGACTACAATTTTCAAAATATCTCCAAAGTATAGCACACAGCTTCTGTCTAGATTTGGAAAGGGCAAATCTCATACAGTAGATCTCCACACATGCTGGGAAGAGCTTCCTCCACTGAAGCTCACAGGTGCAGACTGGCTGGTACTGTCTGATGATGAGGAGCTGCTCAGGGACCACTGGTCCCCAGGGCACCCCACCTTCAGACTAAGCCGCCCCGCGTGCTCAGCTGCCCAGGCCAGAGGCTGCTGGACCACACCATACGGGCTGGAACCACCTGCCCTCGGCTCCCTCCTTTCAGTCGCACTTTCACTCACATACTGTGCACCAAGATCAACCTGATCATGAACTGTCTGGATGCCAAGATCAAATGCTCAGAAAGGAAATGACAAATACAATAATCAGTAGGCAAAGATGCAAGACAGAACAAGCACCAAAGACTTCATTTTCAAAACAACTTCTAAGTCAGTTAATCAGCTGAAATCATGTATGTCACTGATAAAGGACCCCAGAAAGCAAATATTCTCATTTTACTGATACTGCATGTAACCAAAAATGGTGCCCCCCCACACACACACACACCCTTCAATATGGCTTGACAAGCTGTCCCGGGACCCTGGGCCTCCTCTTGGTGCTGCTCTCACAAGAAATGTGACAACATTTCACTAAATAGCAAAACACAGAAGCCCTCTAAAGAGTATGGCAACTTAAACTGTAACCTGTAAACAAAATTCCACATCCCAGTTACCATTTTGGCAGAGGAGGCGTCACTTCAGAATACATTCATTCGTTTCTTCATGTAAATACCAGCTTTACCAGCGCCAAAGATTACACATTACTGGTTCATCCTAACCTAATAAAGCAGACGACCCAAGGACAGGACTTTCATAGATACGGCACCAACATAAGCATTGCATCCTCCTACTAAGTCCTCTTAGAAGATTCTGAGGGCCTTGTGTGCAAGTGTTAGGGAGAGGTGAGTAAAAGGTTGTAGCCAGGTTTGGGATTTTAATGACCATTAACTGGCTTAATCAAATTTTCATCTTAATAAAGCATAACAGATTCGTTGGTCTGCCTCGTATAATCAATGATTATAGTATTAGAGACCCTTGGATGAACTAGGGAAGGCATGCCCAAAGTCAGCTGAAGAAAGTTCAGTGACTTCCCCATACTACGCCCAAAGTATTACAAGGGGCTGGTGCTACTACAGTGAAAAGAATCCATTTGCTCTTACTGCAGGGCGTATTCAAAAAAGGCTTTTAACCTTCAACTCCGCCGGAAGTGCTACAGTAAAGGGGTGTTCAGGCCCTGGACATCAGGGGAATGTAGACAGGCTGTCACCTTAGGAGGGGCCGTTACAGCCCAGCTCCCTGGAGATGTCCAGGGGTGTGCAAGGCCCAAGGGGCGCTGAAAACGCACGCGGCTGTCCCCACAAGCCAGCAGGGCGCGTGCGGGAAAGAACGCGACACCGACTCCAGACCCCAAAGCCGGGGGCACGGGCGGGGCGGGGCGGATATCCCTGGGAGTGCTGCAGGAAATGATATCCAGACTCGGAGGGTGGATCTAGGAAGCGGCCAGGGCGCTGGCCCGGCGGGGGAGGGGGGAGGGTGGGAACGGAGGATGTGGCTCCAAGGAGCAGGATGAGGGGGCGGGACACCGAACGAGGATGCGCAAGGGCCGCGCAGGAGGGACCGAGAGCCGCCCAAGCACGAGGGCGCAAAGAGCAGCAGGAGAGGGCAGGGGCAGCGACGAGGAGGGAGGGGCGAAGCCTGGGGACAGGGAAAAGAAGGGGCGGGCGAGCCCGGGCGGGGTAGAAGGGGCTGCGAGGCCGGCCCGCGCGCACTTACCCCACTCGAGGAACTCGGCCACATACTTGTCGCGACGCAGGGCCGAGTGGCTGCACTCGGTGTACAGGCAGATGAGCACGTCGAGCAGCGTCTCCACGCTCAGGGCGCTCTCGTTCCGCCAGGGCCCATCCAGGAGCAGCTGCTCCAGCTTCTTGAGCCTCACCTTGGCCGACATGGTGCCGTGCGGCCCGCTCCCAACGCGCCGGCCTCTCGCCGCCCGCTCGGCCAGTCCGTCAGGGCGCGCCCTCGGGGACCCGGCGGCCGCAAGCCCCGGCAGCGCCTGGTTGCCGCCCCGTCCGCGTCGTCGCGGCCCAGTCTAGGCCGACATCTTGGGCTCGGTCCCGGCGGCGCAGCGTCTGGGGCGCCGGGCCCCGCGGGTCCATGGGCCGGTCTCCTCCCCTCGGCGCCGCCGCCGCCCTCGCCTCGCCCGCGGCGCGGCCTCGGCTCCGCCCGCGGCCGAGCCCTCACCACAACTGCAGCCGCCGACCTGGAGCGACGCGGAACCCAGCGCTGCGCAAGCCCGGCCGGTGCCCGAGCCCGACCTGCGCCCACCGACGGTCCGCTCCGCCCAGCCAACCAGGGCGCGGCCAGAGCGGGCGCAGCCAACCAGCCTGAATGTCATCTCATCCCAAGTCACTTTTAAATCTCCCTCGTCCGTGGGGCATGAACTCCTAGAAATGAGGTTTCCTAGTAACACGGGATGATGCCTTGAATATAAACTGGAGTTTTTAAGTTAAAAAAAGAAAAAACATGTTACAATTAATCGGCAATGATCTCTACAAAATATGGTGATGAAAAGGGGGAACTGTTAAGGAAATATTCTGAAACAGCACAAATTAAGCAGCAGAAGGGCCAGGGAAGGGGGAGACAAGGAGAGGATGCCACTGGCCAACATCTAAGCCGGCCAGGGACCAGGTACCTAGCTGAGTGGCCATCTTCACATTTCTGACATGCAGTCATTTTGGTCACTGTCCAGAGGGACCCCAGAACCACTGGCAACCCACACACTCCGCCTTGTGTGGGACCAGCACCTGGCCACCCCCACGAGTCGTCTACAAGCCTTCTCTATGGACTAACCCACCGACAGTCCCTGGGCTCGCGTGCGTCAAACACATGCCCCGCTGTAGCCATCCCAGGTGAGGGGAAACAACTTTCTTTCCTTGAGGCAGGTGTCCCTGGCCCCGCACCCTCTTAAACATGCCCTGTTTGTTGAGGCGGGTGGACATAGCATTCCCGTGAACCGGGCCTGCCTGCTGGCGGGGCAGACCATACCTGCCCCTGTCCCAGGCCTCAGTCCAGTCATCCCCCGGGATAGCATCTGTCACGGCTCAAGAAGCCCTGCAATTTCAAATATGCGTCCTCTCGGTCGCTCTCTAGAGAGTTTTGACCTTGTCAGCAGTGAGGGAGTTTGGCGTTGGTCATCCCCACCAAGGGCACCCTAGAAGGTTCTGTTCAGAAACACACTTCAGCCAAGGTAACCCCGGCAGATCTCCTTAGCTTGATGAAGTGGATTCTGAATGAGGCAAGCATTCCATCTAGTGATGAGAGAGGAGAGACTACAGAAAGGGAGGGTTATTTCTTCTAGGCAGGGCAAGGACGGAAGTTTTCACAGAAAATAGTTTTATTATTATTATTATTATTTTGTGTGGGATCAACTCCACGTGGGGAGAAAGGGCTCCGCCTAGGTTTGGGACTTCATCTTTTTGCGGTGGGGAGGTATCCATGTCATTCTCTGATCCATGCCCACCAGAAAATTCCTGAGTGTGTCCTTGGCCGGAGTAGGGTCGGGAGTGGGGTGGCGGAGTGCAGCGACAATTACATTAGACAGGAAGCCCCGCGGCTGTGGTGAGTCAGCCTAGCAAAAGTGACCCCGCTGTTGGGCATGTGTTTTTCGGTTTCGCAGGTAATAGAACCGATTGAGTGGCCAGGGGAAGGAGGGCGGGGCCGCAGCCGCCCTCCACCATCAGTCGCCCACCCCCATACCCACCTGGGCAGGCTGACCATAACATCAGTGTACTGCCCCCACTCCCACCCCCACCCCCTACAGCTCCCCTGCCCCTCTCCTGTGTCAGAGGTCCCTTTGTCTGAGATACGAACTCAGATTTCTCCGCGTGCACTTTCCCCACGGACCAGGGGATTAGTTCACTCCTTGGCATGAAAGCCCCAGCTTTCAGTTCCCACCGAGCCAGCCAGGGGACGGAAGGTCAGGGCGATCTAGTTCAGCAGGCTTCCTTCAATCGCTCCTTTCAATGGTAGAAAGTTCCCCGGTGCAATTCAATTGGAGCATCTAACTTCCCACTCTGGGCTTCTCTCCATTGAATGGGTCTCTCTTCAACACCGCACCCTTTAGGCTGCAGCGTGCAAACGACGGCTGGGATTGGGAGGAGGACCGGACCTCTTCAGATACGCCCCTGTTCGTGGAGACCAAAGAGTCCGCCTCCCATTCATAACCCAGGCAACCCCGTTAAACCGTTGAGAATACTGGGCGTTGATGAGGACGCCATACAAGATGTCTTCCGTTTTCGGGCCGTGGTGGTGGTGTGGGTGGGGTCTGAGTGCGGTGTGTGTGTGTGTCTGAGTCAAAAGGCTTTGGGAAGGGAGTGGGCAGACACGCTTCACAGATGACCTTGTGTGCTCGAGTTCCTAGGCCTAACACAGGCTCAGAGCGTGTGATCAGGGCCTAGGGAGGCCTGGCAGGGTGTGGCTCATCCACCCTGGTTTGTGATCCCGACGATCACACTCCTAAACCAACACTGTTCTAGGACCAGGTTTTCCATCCTCCATCTTCCAGATCGATGGAGCTCCTCATCCCATACCCCTCAACCCCAAACCACCTCCTGGCTAGTCCATGTCATTCAACACATTCACGGTGTTCTCGGGGCAGCTATGTCTGGGGAGTTCTCTCTCCCTCTGCAGTAGGTGAAACTGTCAGGGGGAAGCGTTGTGTATTTTCCTCGGTTTTTTTTTTTTTTGTCCACACCGCAACAAAGAATTGAAAGGCAGAGGCACAGTAATGAAGCACATTTAAAGTTTTATTGAAAGTTACTTAAAGAGAGAAGTGTGGACAGCCTCAGGGAGGAGAGGCACTCTGAAAGGTTTATGCTTTATTGCAAGAGAGCAACTGCACACTTGGAGAAAGGGGAGTGCAAGCTCCCTCCTAGAAGAGGCCTGCGGAAACGGTGAGATAAATTTTCAAGGCTAAGCACTTGGGAAGTGCAGGTGATGTGACAGAGAGAGAGAGAAAGAAATGGTTTCAGAATGTTCATCTTTGACAGGACATTAAGTTTATTTTTCTTTTTCTTCTATTAAACTTCACACAAGAAAGAAATACACTGCTTTGATTCCTTTCCAGGACATCAACTTCTGTGTGAAAGCACACCAATCAAGACTGTGTGCCTTGCTTCCGGTGTGGGCTGAGCCATCATCCGTTTGATAAAAATGCAATGTTAGTTTTAAGATCGAATTCCTCCTCAAGAAGCTGGGCCTTTGAGAAGGTGCTCAAGTCAATCTCACCATGGTGTGGTCTAACTGACACAGTGAAAACATACGCTATGATGAGATAGATACCTTACCTGGGGAGTATTCAAACTTCTAGGCCAAGGTGTTCCAGGCTTTTTTTTACAGTACAATTAATACACAATCCCATGAGCAACACTGGTTACTAGATTCCCCCCATTATCAAGTCCCCACCACATACCCCATTACAGTCACCGTCCATCAGCATAGCAAAATGCTATAGAGTCACTACTCGCCTTCTCTGTGCTATACTTCCTTCCCTGTGACCCCTCTGCATTGGGTGTGCTAATTGCAAAGCCCCATCATCCCCTTCTCCCCACTTCTCACCCACCCTGCCCAGTCCATTTCCATTTTGTAACTATTAGTCCATTCTTGGATTCTGTGAGTCCGCTGCTGTTTTATTCCTTCAGTTTTTGCTTTTTTTT
>JAVSCE010004005.1:0-17592 GCA_032199065.1 Smutsia gigantea | reverse complement strand
TCCTGTGTTGGGTGCATATGTATTTATAATGGTTATATCCTCTTGTTGGACTGACCCCTTTATCATTATGTAATGTCCTTCTTTATCTTTTGCTACTTTCTTCGTTTTAAGTCTATTTTGTCTGATACAAGTACTGCAACACCTGCTTTTTTCTCTTTGTTGTTTGCATGAAATATCTTTTCCATCCCTTCACTTTTAGTCTGTGTATATCTTTGGATTTGAGGTGAGTTTCTTGTAGGCAGCATATAGATGGGTCTTGCTTTTTTATCCATTCTGTTACTTTGTGTCTTTTGATTGGTGCATTCAGTCCATTTACATTTAGGGTGATTATTGATAGGTATGTACTTATTGCCATTGCTGGCTTTAGATTCGTGGTTACCAAGGGTTCAAGGGTTGCTTCTTTACTATCTAACAATCTAACTTAACTTTCTTGTTAAGTTATTGTAAACACAGTCTGATGTTTCTTTCTTTCTCTCCCTTCTTATTCCTCCTCCTCCATTCTTTCTATACTAGGTGTTTTATTCTTTGCCTTTAGTTAGTATTTGGATGGTCTGCTTTCTTTGCTATGATTTTTTTTCCTCTGGTGATATCCTTTTAGCCTTAGGTGTGCTTTCATCTAGAGCAGTCCATTTAAGATATCCTGTAGTGGTGGTTTATGAGAGGCAAACTCTCTCAACTTTCGTTTATCTGGAAATTGTTTAATCCCTCCATCATATTTAAATGATAGTCGTGCTGGATACAATATTCTTGGTTCGAGGCCCTTCTGTTTCATTACGTTAAATATATCATGCCATTCTCTTCTGGCCTGTAAGGTTTCTGTTGAGAAGTCTGATGATAATCTGATGGGTTTTCCTTTGTAGGTGATCTTTTTTCTCTCTCTAGCTGCCTTTAATACCCTGTCTTTATCTTTGATCTTTGCCATCTTAATTATTATGTGTCTTGGTGTTGTCTTCCTTGGGTCCCTTGTGTTGGAGATCTATGAGCTTCGGTGGACTGCGAGACTACTTCCTTCCCCAGCGAGGGAAAGTTTTCAGCAATTATTTCTTCAAAGACACTTTCTATCCCTTTTCTCTCTCTTCTTCCTCTGGTACTCCTATAATGCGAATATTGTTCCGTTTGGATTGGTCACACAGTTCTCTTAATATTCTTTCATTCCTAGAAATCCTTTTATCTCTCTCTGCCTCAGCTGCTCTGTACTCCTGTTCTCTGTTTTCTATTCCATTAACAGTCTCTCGCATCTCATCCAGTCTGCTGTTAAGCCCGTCGATCGCTTGTCTGATTTCTGTATTGTCTTTCCCCAGTTCCCTCACTTCCTCCCTCAGTTCTTGCACATTTCTCTGTAGGTCCATCAGCATGGTTATGACTTTTATTCTGAATTCTTTTTCAGGGAGGCTGTGCATTTGCATCCCTTCAGACTCCCTCTCTGGGGTTGTCTGGTTGATTTTGGTCTGAACCATATTCCTCTGTCTTTTCATGGCTATATAATTGGTCACTGATAGTTGCCATGTATGTCAGCTGTGCTCTTTAAGACTTTAAAAAGAGAAGAAAAAAAGAAAGAAAAGAAAAAGCAAAAACAAAACAAAAAACAAACAAAAAAAAATGCCCACCGGACGTAGATTCTGTGGGAATGCTTTAGGTGGCGCTGTTGCCCCACTATTCCACGGCTGTGACTGCACCGCTCCGCAGGGCCCTTTATCGCTCTGGCAGGTGTGGGAACGAATGGGAGGCTGTTGATCTCAGCGAGAAGTGTTAAGTATGGCTACGCTTCCTCAGTCGCCAGCTAAGGCGTCTGAAACTCCCCAGGACTCCCAGCCTGCTGGGCTGAGTGTGCTGGGGCGATCCGGCTCCTCCGCTGGGCTCCTGTCTCTTTAAGACCGATGAAGAAAGCACGCACTTTTTTTTTTTCCTTCCCGGGAGCCGGCTGCAAGCACCCTGGCGCGTTCCCTGCTCAGATCCTGCCCCTCTGTCTCTCCAATATCCGCCGCAGTGCGCGATGTGGGTCAGCGCTCCCCGTGCAGATCACCGGGGCTGGCTACTTCGTGGCGTGCACTTCCACTCACTCCCGGCTCTGACTCCTCTCCTCCCGCGGGTGCGCTGGGGTGGGGGAGTGCTCGGGTCCCTCCGGGTCGCGGCTCCGTATCTTACCCGCCTTTTGGGGTGCCGAGTCCTCTAGGGTGTAGCTGCACGCTGTGCGCTTTCCTGTGTATTCTCGTCTCTCTTTTAGGAATAGATGTATTTTTTGTGTTTTCGTAGATAAATATAGTGTTGGGAGGAGATTTCTGCTGCCCTGCTCACGCCGCCATCTTCCCGGAAGTCCCCTCCCTTTTGGTAACCACTAGTTCCTTCTTGGAGTCTCTGAATCTGCTGCTGTTTTGTTCCTTTAGTTTTGCTTCGTCTTTACACTCCACAAATAAGAGAAATCATTTGGCACTTGTCTTTCTCTGCCTGGCTTATTTCACTGAGCATAATATCCTCCAGCTCCATTCATGTTGTTGCAAAAGGTAGGATTTGCTACTTTCTTATGGCTGAATAGTATTCCATTGTGTATATGTACCACCTCTTCTTTATCCATTCATCTACTGATGGACACTTAGGTTGCTTCCATATCTTGGCTATTGTAAAAAGTGCTGTGATAAACATAGGGGTGCATATGTCTTTTTGAATCTGAGAAGTTGTATTCTTTGGGTAAATTCCAAGGAGTGGGATTCCCGTGTCAAATGATATTTCTATTTTTAGTTTTTTGTGGAACCTCCATATTGCTTCCACAATGGTTGAACTAGCTTACATTCCCACCAGCAGTGTAGGAGCTTTCCCCTTTCTCTGCATCCTCACCAGCATTTGTTGTTCTTAGCCTTTTGGATGTTGGCCATCCTTACTGGTGTGAGGTGATATCTCATTGTGGTTTTAATTTGCATTTCCCTGATGATTAGTGATGTGGAGCATCTTTTCATGTGTCTGTTGGCCATCTGAATTTCTTCTTTGGAGAACTGTCTCTTCATATCCTCTGCCCATTTTTTAATCGGGTTATTTGCTTTGTGGGTGTACAGGCGTGTAAGTTCTTTATATATTTTGGATGTTAACCCCTTGTTGGATATCTCCGTTACAAATATATTCTCCCATACTGTAGGATGCCTTTTTGTTCTGTCAATGGTGTCCTTTGCCGTACAGAAACTTTTGCGTTTGATGTAGTTCCATGAGTTCACTTTTCCTTTTGTTTCCCTTGCTCGAGGAGATGCATTCAGGAAGAAGTTGCTCATGCTTATATTCAGGAGATTTTTGCCTACGTTGTCTTCTAAGAGTTTTATGGTTTCATGGCTTACATTCAGGTCCTTGATCCATTTCGAGTTTACTTTTGTGTATGGGGTTAAACAATAATACAGTTTCATTCTCTTGCATGTAGCTGTCCAGTTTTGCCAACACCATTTGTTGAAGAGGCTGTCATTTCCCCATCATATGTCCATTGTTCCTTTATCGTATATGAATTGACCATATATGCTTGGGTTTATATCAGGGTTCTCTAGTCTGTTCCACTGGTCTGTGGGTCTGTTCTTATGTCAGTGCCAAATTGTCTTGATTACTGTGGCTTTGTAGTAAAGCTTGAAGTCAGGTAGCATGATCCCCCCAGCTTTATTCTTCTCAGGATTGCTTTGGCTATTCGGGGTCTTTTGTGGTTCCATATGAATTCAGAATGATTTTCTCTAGTTCATTGAAGAATGCTGTTGGTATTTTGATAGGGATTGCATTGACTCTGTAGATTGCTTTAGGCAGGAGCCATTTTGACAATATTAATTCTTCCTATCCATGAGCACGTGATGTGTTTCCATTTATTGGTATCTTCTCTAATTTCTCTCATGAGTGTCTTGTAGGTTGAAGAGTAGGTATTCCTTGGTTAGGTTTATTCCTAGGTATTTCATTCTTTTTGATGCAACTGTGAATGGAATTGTTTTCCTGAATTCTCTCTCTGCTAGGTCATTGTTAGTGTATAGGAATGCCACAGAGTTCTGCGTATTAATTTTGTATCCCACAACTTTGCTGAATTCAGATATTAGACCTAGTAGTTTTGGAGTGGATTCTTTAGGGTTTTTTATGTACAATATCATGTCATCTGCAAACAGGGATAGTTTAACTTCTTCCTTGCCAATCTGGAAGCCTTTTATTTCTTTGTGTTGTCTGATTGCCATGGCTAGGACCTCCAGTACTATGTTGAATAGAAGTGGGGAGAGTGGGCATCCTTGTCTTGTTCCCGATCTTAAAGGAAAAGTTTTCACCTTCTTGCGGTTAAGTATAATGTTGCTTGTGGGTTTGTCATATATGGCCTTAATTATGTTGAGGTGCTTGCCCTCCATACCCATTTTGTTGAGAGTTTTTATCATAAATTGACCCTGCTATTTAACAAGCATTTTATATGATTCCTATGTACACTGGATTTTAAGAGAACTACTCTCTTATAGATAGAATTTTCCATTATTGATTAAGTGACCACCTGTAGGTGTTAAGTGGAGCTAGCACTCCTTTTCAGGGTAGAACGATTATAGGGCACAAATGCCTATTTATGTCTATTTGCTTTATAATAAGATTGATGGTAAAATGCAGCTGTTGGGATTTTTTTGCTAGAGATCCTGTTATGTACATAATTGTAAGGAAACTATTGTTTTTTCTGCTTTATTGAAAGTTGTGTATGGTTTTTCAGGGGTTTCTGTGTGATAGTTTTAGACATTTACTTAAATACAGAGGAAAGAAACTTAACACCTCTTGTGTATTTGAAATTCACTGATTCAGAAGACTTTAAGAGCATTACTTCGTATTCTGAGGAGCTGACAATGTGGAGTATCCTAAGATGACACCTATCTATTTGTGAAACAAATAATGCAGAAGACAGGTTACGCCCAGATTTTGCCTATTAGAGTTGTGTGACCTTGGGCAAGATTCTTAACCTTTAAAAAAATACTAAGTGTTGCTGAATGTTTAGGAGAAGTTGATGTGTTGTGGAAACCATTTTGTGAAATTACTTGCTTAAGGGTCTTGATAAGACTTCTGGTCTTACCGTATGGTATGAGGGCATTTTTCTTCTACGGTATTGTAAAGAAATAACAGGGTGAACAGAAAAAAAATCCTCTGCTAACTCCTTTAAAAAAAAATTAAAGCGTATTTGGAGACAGATTAAATGTGAATAGTATAAAAAGTGTATAAGAGAGCATAGATAGTACATCATAGAATCACTGGAGAGTAGTGAGCTAGCCCAGGGATGGCTGATCTCAGAAATCGCAAGTACAAAAGATGATAATATTCTTTGTATGTGGTAGTGGGAACAGGTAAAGAGGTGAGCAGGCTGGAAGATAAAGCCCTTGTGGACAAGGTTTAGTGAGATGAGAGGTGGTAGGGCTTTATGTAATATTACTGCAGAGATGCCATTTTGGCAGGAAGTGATCTGTCTCTTTGGAAGGAGTGGAGAGAATTTGGTTTTTCAAGCCTGAAAGACTGTCCTAACACAAAGAGCTTTTTGAAGTCAACAAGAAAGATCATCAGCCTATTAGGAAAATGGGCAAATGACATAAACAGAGCAAGTTTATGGAACAGATAATGAGATTAGAGAAGTGCAAATTAAAAGTACAAGTATCTCTTCTTAGCCAGACCTATTTGATTCCTGATTTTTCATTAGTGAGAGTTTGGATAATGATGAATATTTCATTATCCAGATCTTTTGGTTTATGAGTTTTGAATAATAAGGGATTTATTGAAAATGTTTGGTTACTGAGGTTGTGAAGTGGATTTTTGTGTAGGGAGATTCACCTGTACCCTGATTCACCATTTTTTACCTTAGCAGATTGCCAACTATTTCTAAGTGTTGACAGTGCTTAGTGAATGTGCAGAAACAGACCTATACGTAGGTTGCTGGTGAAAGTACAAATTTGTATAACCTTTGTGGAGGCCAGTTTTGGTATTATCTGTTAAAATTACAAACACATGGCTTATGGACAAAATCTTCAGTCATGTGTCATTTGGTATGATGGACAGCTTATGTGTTAGTTGATTAAAATGACCAGAGCAACGTGAAATTAAATATTGTTCAAGTGCCTAAAGCAGATAGTCTTGGGGTTCCATTGTAGATGTTGAAAAAATTAATTAGAAGAAAACATTTCTATAGTTGTGGGGGGATAGCACTGATGGTCACAGATTTTACATTTTTTTATTAAGATATCACTTACATAAAGTCAGTTCACTCTTTTTAATGTATAGGTCTGTGAGGTTTTGGCAAATATATAGTTATATAGCCATTGCCACAGTAAAGATGTATTATGGTTCCAAACCTCCACCTTTAAGTCCCTCCTGTACTCATTGGTGTAGTCCATCTTTCTTCCCAACCTGAGTCCCTGGCAACCACTGATCTATTCCATCTGTAGGTTTGTCTTTTCCAGACTGTCATTTAAATGGAGTCACACAATAAGTAGTCTTGTTGAGTCTGGCTGCTTTCATTTCGCATAATGCATTTGAGATTCATCTGAGTCATGTGTATCAGAAGTTTGTTCCTTTTTATTAGTTACTGAGTATTTCATTGTATGATTGTAAAGTAATTTGCTTATCTATTCACCAGTTGAAGGACATTTGGATTGTTTTCTACTTTTTGGTGATTTATAAGTAAAGCCACCTAGATGTTTAACAATTTTAGGTTTTTATATTTGAGTCTAGCATTCATTTTGAGTAATTTTTTGCATATGATATGAGGTATGGATTAAGGAATTTATTTTGGCAAATGGATGTCCAATCATTTTAAGTCTGTGTGTCTTTCTTCATTGAAGTGCCTTGGTAATTTTGTCAGAAACCAAGTGACCATATGTCAGTGGGTATATTTCAGGTCTCTAATTCTGTTGATCAGTCTTGATCACCATTCACAGTGTCTTGAATATTAAGGTTTTAAAGGAAGCCTTGATACAGTATATAGTATGAGTCCTCCAAATTGTTCTTATTCAAAATTGTTGGTTATTCTAATTCCTTTGCCTTTTCACCTAAGGATCAGTTTGTTGATTTTGAAGAAAAAAAACCTTAATAGTATTTGATTAGATGTCTTGAAGTTTTATTTTGATATAATACTAGATTCATAGGAAGTTGCAAAAGTAGAAACCTCATGTATCCTTCAGTTTCCGCCAGTGGAAACATCTTGTGTAACTATGGCACAATATCGAGACCAGGAACTTGCATCAGTGCAATCCACAGAGTTTATGCAGATTTTACAGTTGTTAATATGCACTCATTTGTGTGACTGTGTTTGTGTGTTTATAATTCTGTTCAGTTGTATCAGATGTGTAGATGTGTGTAACCACCACCACCAAGATACAGAACTGTTCCATCATCACAAAGAGCCCTTACTACTCATTTATATATTACACTCATCCCCCTCCCTCACCTTCTGCTATTCTGTCCCTAATTCCTGGCAACCACTAATCTGTTTTCCATAATATTGTCATTTTGGAGGATGTTATATAAATGGAAACCATACAGTATATAAACTGTTGAGATTGGCTTTTTTTCTCTTAACATAATTTCTTTAAGGTGCATCAAGGTTGTTGCATTCAAACAGTTAACTGCAAAGTCATGTTTTGTGGTATAGATGTACCACAGTTTGTTTAACCGTTTACTCGTTGAATGATATTTGAAATTAGTATTGTATTGGTTTCCCAGGGCTGCTAGGAAAAAGTTCCACAAAGTGGATGGCTTAAACAACAAAAAGTTACTGTTTTGTGGTTCTGGAGGATAGAAACCCAAGATCAAGTTGTCAGCCGGGTTGGTTCCTTCTGAGGGCTGTGAGAAAAAATCTGTTGCATGCCTCCTCCCTAGCTTCTGGTGATTTGCTGCCTAACTTTGGTGTTCCTAGGTTTATAGAAGCATCACACTGGTTTGCCTTCATCTTCACATGACATTCTCACTGTGTGTATGTCTCCAAATTTCCCCTTTTTATAATGGCACCAGTCAAATTGGATTAAGGCCCCCACTATTGACCTAATTTTAACTTGATAACTTCTGTTAAAGACCCTAACTCCAAATAAGGTCACATTCCAGGGTACCGGAGATTAGGACTTCAAAATAGGAATTTTGGGGAGAACACAGTTCAACCTATAACAGTGGGAAACTGGACATAATTTCCAATTTTTATTATTACATATAAAGCTGCTATGAACATTCATGTACACGTTTTTGTGTGGACATAGTTTTCATTTCTCTGGGATAAATGCTCAAGAGCAAGATTGCTGGTTCTTAGAGTAAATGCATATATGGTTTTTTAGTTTTTAAAAACTTCAATTTTTAATTTATTGAGATAATTTACATATAACATAAATTTAAGGTGTACAATGTGTTGATTTGATATATTTATATATTGCAATATGATTACCATCATAGCTTTAGCTAACACTTTTATCCTGTCACATAATTATCATGTTTGTGTGTGTTGAGCATGTATGGTTTTTAGAAGAAACAACTAAATTCCTTTTACCAGAATGGATGCATCATTTTGCATTTGCACCAGCAGTATATGAGAATCAATTTCTTTGCATCTTTGTTATCATTTGGTTTTGTTACTACCTTTTATTTTGGCTGTTTTGATAGGTAGTGATATCTCATTGTGGTTTTTATTTGCATTTCCTTTACTTCAGTTTTAGCATGTGTTATTAAAGTTTTTTTGATCTCTTTTCTCTTACACTTGATTCTTAATATCATTAACATGATTAGTTATTTGTTATCCTGTAGTAAAAAGAATAGCTTCGGAAGAACAGAATCAGTATTAAACAACGAACTATTAAGTGAAGTTTAAATTTTCTTTATATTTCTTTTTGTCCTTAAAATTCATCCCAAGAATAAAATGTTGTTTTAAATTCTTTTTTTCATTTTAATTAATTAATTAATTAATTAATTTTATTTTGTTATTGTTAATTTACAATCACTTGAACAACATTATGGTAACTAGACCCCCCATTATCAAGTCCCCCCCACATACCCCACTGCAGTCACTGTCCATCAGCATAGTAAGATGCTATAGAATCATTACATCTCTTCAGTGTAAATACTGCCTTTCCCATGTACCCCCCGCCGCTGCATTATGTATGCTAATCATAATGCCGTTTTCCCCCCCTTATCCCTCCCTTCCCACCCATCCTCCCCAGTCCCTTTCCCTTTGGTAACTATTAGTCTATTCTTGGGTTCTGTGAGTCTGCTGCTATTTTGCCCCTTCAGTTTTTCCTTTGCTCTTGTACTCCACAGATGAGTGAAATCATTTGATACTTGTCTTTCTCTGCCTGGCTTATTTCACTGAGCATAACACCCTCTAGCTCCATCCATGTTGTTGCAAATGGTAGGATGTTTTCTTCTTATGGCTGAATAATATTCCATTGTGTATATGTACCACCTCTTTTTTATCCATTCATCTACTGATGGACACTTAGGTTGTTTCCATTTCTTGGCTATTCTAAATAGTGCTGCAATAAACATAACATAGGGGTGCATATGTCTTTTTCAAACTGGGCTGCTGCATTCTTAGGGTAAATTCCTAGGAGTAGAATTCCTGGGTCAAATGGTATTTCTATTTTGAGTTTTTTGAGGAACCTCCATACTGCTTTCCACAATGGTTGAACTAGCTTACATTCCCACCAGCAGTGTAGAAGGGTTCCCCTTTCACCACATCCTCACCAACATTTGTTGTTTGTGTTTTGGATGTTGGCCATCCTAACTGGTTTGTGGTTTTAATTTGCACGTGTCTCATGATTAGAGATGTGGAGCATTTTTTCGTGTGCCTGTTGGCCATCTGAATTTCTTCTTTGGAGAAGTGTCTGTTTCATCTCCTCTGCCTATTTTTTAATTGGCTTATTTGCTTTTTGTTTGTTGAGGTGCGTGAGCTCTTTATATATTTTGGATGTCAACCCCTTATTGGATATGTCATTTATGAATATATTCTCCCATACTGTAGGATGTTTTTTGTTCTACTGATGGTGTTCTATGCTGTACAGAGGCTTTTTAGTTTGATAGAGTCCCACTTGTTCATTTTAGCTCTCCCCTTGTCTGAGGAGATATGTTCATGGAGAAGTTGCTCATGTTTATGTCCAAGAGATTTTTGCCTATATTTTTTTCTAAGAGTTTTATCATTTCATGACTTACATTCAGGTCTTTGGTCCATTTTCAGTTTACATTTGTGTATGGGGTTAGACAGTAATCCAGTTTCATTCTCTTACATGTTGCTGTCCAGTTTTGCCAACACCAGCTGTTGAAGAGGCTGTCATTTCCCCATTGTATATCCATGGCTCTTTTATTGTATATTAACTGACCATGTATGCTTGGGTTTATATGTGGGCTCTCTATTGTGTTCCACTGGTCTGTGGGTCTGTTCTTATGCCAGTGCCAAATTGTCTTGATTACTGTGGCTTTGTAGTAGAGCTTGAAGTCAGGTAGCATGATCCCCCCAGCTTTATTCTTCTCAGGATTGCTTTGGCTATTCAGGGTCTTTTGTGGTTCCATATGAATTTTAGAACTATTTGCTCTAGTTCATTGAAGAATGCTGTTGGTATTTTGATAGGGATTGCATTGAATCTGTAGATTGCTTTAGGCAGGATGGCCATTTTGACAATATTATTTCTTCCTAGCCAAGAGCATTGGATGAATTTCCATTTATTAGTGTCCTCTTTAATTTCTCTTAAGAGTGTCTTATAGTTTTCAGAGTATAGGTCTGTCACTTCCTTGGTTAGGTTTTTCCTAGGTATTTTATCCTTTTTGATGTGATTGTGAATGGAATTGTTTTCCTGATTTCTCTTTCTGCTAGTTCACCATTAGTGTATAGGAATGCAACAGATTTCTGTGTGTTAATTTTGTATCCTGCAACTTTGCTGAATTCAGATGTTAGATCTAGTAATTTTGGGGTGGATTCTTTAGGGTTTTTTATGTACACTATAATGTCATCTGTAAACAGGGACAGTTTGACTTCTTCCTTACCAATCTGGATGCCTTTTATTTCTTTGTGTTGTCTCATGGCCATGGCTGGGACCTCCAGTAGTATGTTGAATAGAAGTGGGGGGAGTGGGCATCCTTGTCTTGTTCCCGATCTTAAAGGAAAAGCTTTCAGCTTCTCACTGTTAAGTATAATGTTGGCTGTGGGTTTGTCATATATGGCCTTTATTATGTTGAGGTACTTGCCCTCTATACCCATTTTGTTGAGAGTTTTGATCATGAATGGATGTTGAATTTTGTTGAATGCTTTTTCAGCATCTGTGGAGATGATCATGTGGTTTTGTCTTTCTTTTTGTTGATGTAGTGGATGATGTTGATGGATTTTGGAATGTTGTACCATCCTTGTATCCCTGGGATGAATCCCACTTGATCATGATGGATGATGCTTTTGATGTATTTTTGAATTCGGTTTATGTATTTTGCTGAGTATTTTTTGAGTATTTTTGCATCTATGTTCATCAGGGGTATTGGTCTCTAATTTTCTTTTTCTGTGGTGTCTTTGCCTGGTTTTGGTATTAGAGTGATGTTAGTCTCGTAGAATGAGTTTGGGAGTATTCCTTCCTCTTCTACTTTTTGGAAAACTTTTAAGGAGGGTGGGTATTAGGTCTTCAGTAAATGTTTGATAAAATTCAGCAGTGAAACCATCTGGTCCAGTCATTTTGTTCTTGGGTAGTTTTTTGATTACCAATTCAATTTCTTTAATGGTAATTGGTCTGTTCAGATTTTCTGTTTCTTCCTGGGTCAGCCTTGGAAGGTTGTGTTTTTCTATAAGGTTGTCCATTTCTTCTAGGTTATCCAGTTTGTTACCATATAATTTTTCATTGTATTCTCTCATAATTCTGTGTATTTCTGTGGTGTCCGTAATGATTTTTCCTTTCTCATTTCTGATTTTGTTTATGTGTGTAGACTCTCTTTTTTTCTTGATAAGTCTGGGTAAGGGTTTATCTATTTTGTTTATTTTCTCAAAGAACCAGCTTCTGCTTTCATTGATTCTTTCTATTGTTTTGTTCTTCTCAATTTTATTTATTAATGCTTTAATCTTTACTATGTCCCTCCTACTGACTTTGGGCCTCATTTGTTCTTCCTTTTCTAGTTTCATTAATTGTGAGTTTAGACTGTTCATTTGGGATTGTTCTTTCCTGAGGTAGGTCTGTATTGCAATATATTTCCCTTTTAGCACAGCCTCTGCTGCATCCCACAGATTTTGTGGTGTTGAATTATTGTTTTCATTTGTCTCCATATATTGCTTGATCTCTGTTTTTATTTGGTCATTGATCCATTGATTATTTAGGAGCATGTTATTAAGCCTCCATGTATTTGTGGGCTTTTTGTTTTCTTTGTGTAATTTATTCCTAGTTTCATACCTTTGTGATCTGAGAAGCTGGTTGTACAATTTCAATCTTTTTGAATTTACTGAGGTTCTCTTTGTGGCCTAATATATGATCAATTCTTGAAAATGTTTCATGTGCACTTGAGAAGAATGTGTATCCTGTTGCTTATGGATGGAGTGTTCTGTAGATGTCTGTTAGGGCCACCTGTTCTAATATGTTGTTCAGTGCCTCTGTCTCTTTACTTATTTTCTGTCTGGTTGATCTTTCCTTTGGAGAGTGAGTGGTGTGTTGAAGTCTCCTAAAATGAATGCATTGCATTCTATTTCCCCCTTTAATTCTGTTAGTATTCATTTCACATATGTAGGTGATCCTGTGTTGGGTGCATAGATATTTATAATGGTTAAATGTTCTTGTCGGACTGACCCTTTTATCTTTATGTAATGTCCTTCTTTGTCTCTTGTGACTTTCTTTGTTTTGAAGTCTATTTTGTCTGATACAAGTACAGCAACTCCTGCTTTTTTCTCACTATTAGTTGCATAAAATATCTTTTCCATCCCTTCACTTTTCAGTCTGTGCATGTCTTTAGGTTTGAAGTGAGTCTCTTGTAGGCAGCATATAGATGGGTCTTGTTTTTTTTATCCATTCAGTCACTCTGTGTCTTTTGATTGGTGCATTCAGACCATTTACATTTAGGGTGATTATCAATAGGTATGTACTTACTGCCTTTGCGGGCTTTAGATTTGTGGTTACCAAAGGTTCAGGGGTAATTCCCTTACTATGTAACAGTCTAATTTAACTTACTTCGTATACTATTACAAACACAACCTAAAGGTTCTTTTTTTTTTCCTCCTTTTTCTTCCTCCTCCATTCTTTGTATGTTATGAATCATATTCTGTACTCTTTGTCTTCTCTTCGGTGACATCTATTTAGCCTTAGGAATACTTCTGTGTATAGGAGTCCCTCCAAAATGCACTGTAGAGGTGGTTTGTGGGAGGTAAATTCTCTCAGCTTTTGCTTATCTGAAAATTGTTTAATCCCTCCTTCAAATTTAAATGATAACCTTGTTGGGTAGAGTATTCTTCGTTCAAGGCCCTTCTGCTTCATTGCATTAAATATATCATGCCACTCCCTTCTGGCCTGTAAGGTTTCTGTTGAGAAGTCTGATGATAGCCTGATGGGCTTTCCTTTGTATGTGATCTTATTTCTCTCTCTGGCTGCTTTTAATGTCTGTCCTTACCCTTGATCTTTGCCATTTTAATTATTATATGTCTTGATGTTGTCTTTCTTGGGTCCCTTGTGTTGGGAGATCTGTGCACCTCCATGGCTTGAGAGCCTATCTCCTCCCCAGATTGGGGAGGTTTTCAGCCATTACCTCCTCAATAACACTTTCTATCCCTTTTTCTCTCTCTTCTTCTTCTGGTAGCTCTATAATGTGAATACTGTTCTGTTTCGATTGGTCACCCAGTTCTCGCAATATTTCATTCTTAGAGATTCTTTTTTTCTCTGTGCCTCAGCTCATTTGTATTCCTCTTGTCTAATTTCTATTCCATTACCGTCTCTTCTACTACATGTAATCTGCTTTTAAATCCCTCCATTGTATGTTTCATTTCAGATATGGAATTTCTTAATGATTGAATCTCTGACTTAAATTTGTTCCTGAGTTCTTGAGTGTTTTTCTGTACCTCCGTATGCATGTTTATAATTTTTATTTTGAACTCTCTTTGAGGAAGATTGGTGAGTTCAGTTTCATTTGGCCCTTTTTCTGGGGTTTGTGAGATTTTGGTCTGAACCATGTTCTTTTTTGACGTTTCTTATTTCTGTGTGGTGCCCACTAGTGCTCAGAAACTCCAGTCTCTGGAGCTGCTCAGCCCCTAGAGTGAGGTTTGGGGTAGTAGGGGAGCAGAGCTGGTGCCTGGGGGTAGGAAAGATCTGTTTCCCGATTCCTGTCTGCGGTGCCTGTCTCCAGTGTCAGAGCCAGTGGGCCAAGCACACACGTGTAAGCCTCTGTGATTTGCGTCTCTGGCTGGTGTAGGTGGGGCCTCCCTCTGGCTGGCCTGACGCCAGCGCAGTGACTGTGGGTTTGCGAGCAGGTGCCTGCAGGCCAGTAGGAAGGCTCGGCAGGCTGTGTGTCACAGTGGGGGGCCTTGGAGCTGAGTAGGAAGCTAGGGTGATGCAGTACCTGAAGCTCCTCAAAGTTCCCAACCTGCTGGTCAGAGTGTGCCCAGACAACCTTGTCCAGCTCTCCCTTCTCCTGTGCAGCAAGCTCCATACAAAGCTCGCCCCTTCAGCAGCCCTCTCGCTGCTAGGAAGGCTTTCAGACTGCCCGCCCTTCCTGTGACACAGAGTGTCCAGGTGTGGATCCCGTCCTCCACAAATGGCTGGAATGTCAGTCTCCCAGGCCCTCCCCCCATCCGAGCTCCCCAACGTCCAGAGCACCAAAAACTATAGGCTTCTGCTTACAAAGCACATCTCCCAGGCTAGATGTTCAGCAGTCCCAGGCTTCCACCCCTCCCTGCTGTGTTTCTCTTCCTCCCGCTGGTGAGCTGGGGTGGGAAAGGGTTTGGGTCCTGCCAGATTAAGGCTTTTGTACGTTACCCTGTTTTGTGCGGTCTGCTCTGTTTGTGAGATCTGTATGCGGTCTGGTTCAGCCCCTTCTTGTTGCTGTTTTAGGGTTAGTTGTATTAAGTATATTTTTGTACTATTGGTGGTTTTGGGAGGAGTTCTCCGTGTCACCTCTCATGCTGCCATCTTGAGTCTCTGTTTAAAATTCTTCCTATAAATGTTTTCTTTGTATACTGATGTTGATATATGTGATTAGTTTTATTTTAAATAATTTATTGTGGCCTTAGGAATTTCAGAAATGCAATTCCATTTTTTGAATGTGTAATTCATTTTCCTAAATCAAAATTTAAAATTATATAGAAGGTATACACAGAAGTCTCCAGAGACTCGTATGTTCTATCTTCTTTCTTTTATCCCCTTCCCCTTATAGGCACCTTGAAGAGAAAGTTTCTGGGATTCCATCCATATGTACATTTTAATTTTATAATTCTTAATTGAAAGTAGCATATAATCAATACAGTTTGTTGTAAATATTTTTTATTACTTTCCTTTTTTTAATACAATTTATTTTATTATCATTAATCTACAATTACATGTACAATATTATGGTTTTTGAACTACCCCTTCATCAGGTCCCCCCCACCAACCCCAATACAGTCACTGTCCATCAGTGTAGTGAGATGCTATAGAATCACTACTTGTCTTCTCTGAGTTGTACAGCCCTCCCTGTGCCCCCCAACATTACATCTGCTAATTGTAATGCCCCTTTTTCCCTCTTATCCCTCCCTTCCCACCCATTTTCCCCAGTCCCTTTCCCTTTGGTAACTATTAGTCCGTTCTTGGGTTCTGTGAGTCTGCGGCTGTTTTGTTTCTTCAGTATTTTTTCTTTGTTCTTATACTCCACATATGAGTGAAATCATTTGATACTTGTCTTTTTCGGCTTGGCTTATTTCACTGAGCATAATACCCTCTAGCTCCATCCATGTTGTTGCAAATGGTAGGATTTGTTCTTCTTATGGCTGAATAATATTCCATTGTGTATATGTACCACATCTTCTTTATCCATTCATCTACTGATGGACACTTAGGTTGCTTCCATTTCTTGGCTATTGTAAATAGTGCTGCGATAAACATAGGGGTGCATCTGTCTTTTTCAAATTGGGCTGCTGCATTCTTAGGGTAAATTCCTAGGAGTGGAATTCCTGGGTCAAATGGTATTTCTATTTTGAGTTTTTTGAGGAACCTCCATACTGCTTTCCACAATGGTTGAACTAATTTGCAGTCCCACCAGCAGTGTAGGAGGGTTCCCTTTTCTCCACATCCTCGCCAACATTTGTTGTTGTTTGTGTTTTGGATGTTGGCCATCCTCACTGGTGTGAGGTGATATCTCATTGTGGTTTTAATCTGCATTTCTCTGATGATTAGCGATGTGGAGCATATTTTCATGTGCCTGTTGGCCATCTGAATTTCTTCTTTAGAGAAGTGCGTATTCATATCCTCTGCCCACTTCTTAATTGGATTATTTGCTTTTTGTTTGTTAAGGTGCATGAGTTCTTTATATATTTTGGATGTCAACTCCTTATCGGATACGTCATTTATGAATATATCCTCCCATACTGTAGGATGTCTTTTTGTTCTACTGATGGTGTCCTTTGCTGTACAGAAGCTTTTCAGCTTGATATAGTCCCACTTGTTCATTTTTGCTTTTGTTTCCCTTACCCGGGGAGATATGTTCATGAAGAAGTCGCTCATGTTTATGTCCAAGAGATTTTTGCCTATGTTTTTTTCTAAGAGTTTTATGGTTTCATGACTTACATTCAGGTCTTTGATCCACCTTGAGTTTACCTTTGTGTATGGGGCTAGACAGTAGTCCAGTTTCATTCTCTTACATGTAGCTGTCCAGTTTTTCCAACACCAGCTGCTGAAGAGGCTGTCATCTCCCCATTGTATATCCAAGGCTCCTTTATCAAATATTAATTGACTGTATATGTTTGGGTTAATGTTTGGATTTTCTATTCTGTTCCACTGGTCTGTGGGTCTGTTTTTGTGCCAATACCAAATTGTCTTGATTACTGTGGCTTTGTAGTAGAGCTTGAAGTCAGGGAGCGTAATTCCCCCTGTTTTATTCCTCCTTCTCAGGATTGCTTTGGCTATTCGGGGTCTTTTGTGCTTCCATATGAATTTTAGAATTATTTGTTCCAGTTCATTGAAGAAAGCTGTTGGTAGTTTGATAGGGATTGCGTTGAATCTGTAGATTGCTTTAGGTAGTATAGCCATTTTGACAATATTTATTTTTCCTAGCCAAGAGCATGGGATGCATTTCTATTTGTTAGTGTCCTGGTTAATTTCTCTTAGGAGTGTCTTGTAGTTTTCAGAGTACAGGTCTTTCACTTCCTTCGTTAGGTTTATTCCTAGGTATTTTATTCTTTTGATGCAATTGTGAATGGAATTGTTTTTCTGATTTCTCTTTCTGTTAGTTCATCGTTAGTATATAGGAAAGCAACAGATTTCTGTGTGTTAATTTTGTATCCTGCAACTTTGCTGAATTCAGATATTAGTTCTAGTAGTTTTGGAGTGGAGTCTTTAGGGTTTTTTATGTACAATATCAGGTCATCTGCAAATAGTGACAATTTGACTTCTTCTTTACCAATCTGGATGCCTTGTATGTCTTTGTTTTGTCTGATTGCCGTGGCTAGACCTCCAGTACTATGTT
>JAVSCE010004004.1:0-146320 GCA_032199065.1 Smutsia gigantea | reverse complement strand
CTCCCCGGAGGCACCAATATCACTCCCCTACAATCCCTGCATTGCTTCAGGGGCTGAGCAGCTCCAGAGAGTAGAGCATCTGGGCACTAGAGGGCGCCATACACAAATATGAAACGCCAAAGGAACCTGGTCCAGAGTAAAATTATGAACACAGCTCCTGAGAAAGATTTAAATGATATGGACCTTATGACTCTCCCTGAAAGGGACTTCAAAATAAAAATCATTAACATGCTCATGGAGGTATGGAAAGATATTCAATAACTCAGGAATGAATTCCGGTCAGAGATCCAATCATTGAAGAACACAATGGACAGTATTAAAAGCAGATTGGATACAGTGGAGGACACAATAAATGAAATAGGAACTAGAGAAGAGGAATATAAAGAAGCTGAGGCACAGAGAGAAAAAAGGATCTCTAAGAATGAAAGAATATTGAGAGAATTGTGTGACCAATCCAAACGGAACAATATTCGCATTATAGGGGTACCAGAGGAAGAAGAGAGAGAAAAAGGGATAGAAAGCGTCTTTGGGGAGGTGATTGCTGAAAACTTCCCCAATCTGGGGAAGGAGATAGTCTCTCAGGCCATGGAGGTGTGCAGATCTCCCAACACAAGGGACCCAAGAAAGACAACAGAAAGACATATAATAATTAAAATGGCAAAGATCAAGGATAAGTACAGACTATTAAAAGCAGCCAGAGAGAGAAATAGGATCACATACAAAGGAAAACCCATCAGACTATCAACAGACTTCTCAGCAGAAACCATGCAGGCCAGAAGGGAGTGGCATCATGTATTTAATGCAATGAAGCAGAAGGGCCGTGAACCAAGATTACTTTATCCGGCAAGATTATCATTTAAATTTGAAGGAGGGATTAAACAATTTCAGACAAGCAAAAGCTGAGAGAATTTCCCTCCCACAAACCATCTCCACAGTGTATTTTGGAGGGACTGCTATAGATGGAAGTGTTCCTACAGATTAATAGCTGTCACCAGAGGTAATAAAACCACAGTAAAGAAAATAGAACACCTAATTACTAAGAAAATGCAAAATTAAATTAACTATTCCCAAAGTCAATCAAGGGATAGACAAACACTACAGAATATGATACCTAATATATAAAGAATGGAATAGAAAGAAAAAGGAGGAAACAAACAAACAAACAAAGAACCTTTAGATTGTGTTTGTAATAGCATATTAAGTTAGTTGTTAGACTTTTAGATAGTAGGGAAGTTAACCTTGAACCGTTGGTAACCACGAATCTGAAGCCTGCAATGCCAATAAGTACATACCTATCCATAATCTCCCTAAATGTAAATGGATTGAATGCACCAGTCAAAAGTTACAGAGTCATCGAATGGATAAAAAAACAAGACCCATCTATATGCTGCCTTCAATAGACTCACTTTAAACCCAGAGACATACACAGACTAAAAGTGAAGGGATGGAAAAAGATATTTCATGAAACTAATAGGGAGTAAAAACCAGGAGTTGCACTACTTGTATCAGACAAAATAGACTTCAAAAAAAAGAAAGTCACAAGAGACAAAGAAGGACATTACATAATAATAAAAGGGTCAATCCAACAAGAAGACATAACCATTATAAATATATATGCACCCAACACAGGAGCGCCAGCATATGTGAAACAAATACTAACAGAATTAAAGGAGGAAATAGCAATGCATTCATTTTAGGAGACTTCAACACACCACTCACTCCAAAGGACAGATCAACCAGACAGAGAATAAGTAAAGACACAGAGGCACTGAACAACACACTTGAACAGATGGACCTAACAGATATCTACAGAACTGTGCAACCAAAAGCAGCAGGATACACATGTTTCTCGGGTGCACATGGAACATTTTCCAGAATAGACCACATACTAGGCCACAAAAAGAACCTCAGTAATTTCAAAAATATTGAAATTCTACCAACCAACTTCTCAGATCACCAAGGTATAAAACTAGAAATAAATTTTAGAAAGAAATCAAAAAAGCACACAAATACATGGAGACTTAACAACATTCTCCTAACTAATCAATGGGTTAACGACCAAATCAAAACAGAAATGAAAGAATATATGGAGACTAATGATAACAACAACACAAAGCCACAACGTCTGTGGGACACAGCAAAGGCAGTTCTGAGAGGAAAGTATATTGCAATCCAGGCCTATTTAAAGAAGGAAGAACATTCCCAAATGAATAGTCTAAAGAAACAATTACTGAAATTGGAAAAAGAAGAACAAATGAGGCCCAAAGTCACCAGAAGGAGGCACATAATAAAGATCAGAGAAGAAATAAATAAAATTGAGAAGAATGAAACAATAGAAAAAAATCAATGAAACCAAGAGCTGGTTCTTTGAAAAAATAAACAAAATAGATAAACCCCTAGCCAGACTCATTAAGAGAAAAAGAGAATCTACACACATAAACACAATCAGAAATGAGAAAGGAAAAATCATGACGGACCCCACAGAAATAAAAAGAATTATAAGAGAATATTATGAGACTCTATATGCTAACAAGCTGGAAAACCTAGAAGAAATGGACGACTTCTTAGAAAAATACAACGTTCCAAGACTGACCAAGCAAGAAACAGAAAAACTAAACAGACCAATCACCAGCAATGAAATTGAATCAGTAATCAAAAAACTACCCAAGAACAAAACCCCCGGACCAGATGGGTTCACCTCTGAATTCCACCAGACATAGAGAAAAGAAATAACACCCATTCTTCTTAAAGTTTTCCAAAAAATAGAAGAGGAGGGAATACTTCCAAACTCATTCTATGAAGCCAGCATCACTCTAATACCAAAACCGGGCAAAGACCTCACCAAAAAAGAAAATTACAGACCAATATCCCTCATGAACGTGGATGCAAAAATACTCAACAAAATATTAGCAAACCGAATTCAAAAATACACCAAGAGGATCATACACCATAATCAAGTGGGATTCATCCCAGGGATGCAAGGATGGTACAACATTCGAAAATCCATCAACATCATCCACCACATCAACAAAAAGAAGAACAAAAACCACATGATCATTTCCATAGATGTTGAAAAAGCATTTGACAAAATTCAGCATCCATTCCTGATTAAAACTCTCAACAAAATGGATATAGACAGCAAGTACCTCAACATCATAAAGGCTATATATGACAAACCCACAGCTAACATCATACTTAACGGTGAGACGCTGAAAGCTTTTCATCTAAGATCGGGAACAAGACAGGGATGCCCACTCTCTCCACTGTTATTCAACATAGTACTGGAGGTCCTAGCCACGGCAATCAGACAAAACAAATACATACAAGGCATCCAGATTGGTAAAGAAGAAGTCAAATTGTCACTATTTGCGGATGACATGATATTGTACATAAAAAACCCTAAAGACTCCACTCCAAAACTACTAGAACTAATATCTGAATTCAGCAAAGCTGCAGGATACAAAATTAACACACAGAAATTTGTTGCTTTCCTATACACTAATGATGAACTAACAGAAAGAGAAATCAGAAAAACAATTCCATTCACAATTGCATCAAAAAGAATAAAATACCTAGGAATAAACCTAACGAAGGAAGTGAAAGACCTGTACTCTGAAAACTACAAGACACTCCTAAGAGAAATTAAAGAGGACACTAACAAATGGAAATGCATCCCATGCTCTTGGCTAGGAAGAATAAATATTGTCAAAATGGCTATATTACCTAAAGCAATCTACAGATTCAACGCAATCCCTATCAAACTACCAACAGCTTTCTTCAATGAACTGGAACAAATTATTCTAAAATTCATACGGCACCACAAAAGACCCCGAATAGCCAAATCAATCCTGAGAAGGAGGAATAAAACGGGAATCACACTCCCTGACTTCAAGCTCTACTACAAAGCCACAGTAATCAAGACAATTTGGTATTGGCACAAAAACAGATCCACAGACCAGTGGAACAGAATAGAAAATCTAAACATTAACCCAAACATATACAGTCAATTAATATTTGATAAAGGAGCCTTGGATATACAATGGGGAGATGACAGCCTCTTCAGCAGCGGGGGTTGGAAAAACTGGACAGCTACATGTAAGAGAATGAAACTGGACTACAGTCTAACCCCATGCACAAAGGTAAACTCAAGGTGGATCAAAGACCTGAATGTAAGTCATGAAACCATAAACTCTTAGAAAAAAAAATAGGCAAAAATCTCTTGGACATAAACATGAACGACTTCTTCATGAACATATCTCCCGGGCAAGGGAAACAAAAGCAAAAATGAACAAGTGGGACTATATCAAGCTGAAAAGCTTCTGTACAGCAAAGGAAACCATCAGTAGAACAAAAAGACATCCTACAGTATGGGAGAATATATTCATAAATGACGTATCCGATAAGGGGTTGGACATCCAAAATATATAAAGAACTCATGCACCTTAACAAACAGAAAGCAAATAATCCAATTAAGAAATGGGCAGAGGACATGAATAGACAGTTCTCTAAAGAAGAAATTCAGATGGCCAACAAGCACATGAAAAGATGCTCCACATCGCTAATCATCAGAGAAATACAGATTAAAACCACAATGAGATAACACCTCACACCAGTGAGGATGGCCAACATCCAAAACACAAACAACAACAAATGTTGGCGAGGATGTGGAAAAAAGGGAACCCTCCTACACTGCTGGTGGGAATGCAAATTAGTTCAACCATTGTGGAAAGCAGTATGGAGGTTCCTCAAAAAACTCAAAATAGAAATACCATTTGACCCAGGAATTCCACTCCTAGGAATTTACCCTAAGAATGCAGCAGCCCAGTTTGAAAAAGACAGATGCACCCCTATGTTTATCGCAGCACTATTTACAATAGCCAAGAAATGGAAGCAACCTAAGTGTCCATCAGTAGATGAATGGATAAAGAAGATGTGGTACATATACACAATGGAATATTATTCAGCCATAAGAAGAAAACAAATCCTACCATTTGCAACAACATGGATGGAGCTAGAGGGTATTATGCTCAGTGAAATAAGCCAAGCCGAAAAAGACAAGTATCAAATGATTTCACTCATATGTGGAGTATAAGAACAAAGAAAAAAACTGAAGGAACAAAACAGCAGCAGACTCACAGAACCCAAGAACGGACTAATAGTTACCAAAGGGAAAGGGACTGGGGAAGATGGGTGGGAAGGGAGGGATAAGAGGGAAAAGGGGGCATTACAATTAGCAGATGTAATGTTGTGGGGGCACGGTGAGGGTTGTACAACTCAGAGAAGACAAGTAGTGATTCTATAGCATCTCACTACACTGATGGACAGTGACTGTAATGGGGTTGGTGGGGGGGACTTGATGAAGGGGGTAGTTTAATAATCATACTATTGCACATGTAATTGTAATTAATGATCCAAAATAAATTATAAAAAAAAGAATACTTAGGAGAAGCTAATAAAAGAATAAGTGATTAAAAAAAAAGAACATATGGGATGTGAACAATTTCCAGGGATGTGTTGTTTTAATTTGTCTGATTTTTCGCATACTATTCAAGATCAAATAGACAACATTCACCATGTTATTGATACGTTTTCACAAATGCCTGGATTGTTAAATTGGTTTTCTTTGTTTCATTGGATATGGCCTATAATTGTCGGTCTAATACTGTTATGCATTTGTATTCCTGTTCTCCTAGTGTGTGTGCGGAAGGCAGTTGTTGTTCTTTTAAAGCCAATACAAGCATATGCTACTTTTCAAGAATTAACTTCAAGAAATAAGCGATTCCTTTTAAACAACTTTGTAAAATCATATACTGATTCCCCACCTGCATTTGCTGCAAGAAAATAATCATGTATATTGTGATTTTATCCAGAATTATAGCTGCTGGCTGTCCTCTCTTTCGTATTTTATCTCCCTGTTTGGTCCCAGGAGATGGCTGGTTAGCCAGAGACGGGTAAGATTTCTCATGGGAGGAACAACCTAAAAAAGGCACAGTCGCAAGGGACCTCAGGTGAGCAACGTGGGGGCCAACTGAGGTGAGGCATAGAACCTCACCCCTCCAGACAAGAGAGACATTGCCTGTGACAAGCTATGCCACAGGCCGAGCCCAGCTAATCATTATTCTGGTACCTTCCACAAATATATGCATATGCATTTGCGTCAATTAAAACAAAAAAGGGGGAAATGTGGGCTTCACTTATAATTTAAGTATAAAAATCATATGAATAATCATAGTTGACTTGATTGATTATAGTAACTGAATTAGTTTCTCTGATATGACTGCCTTTGCATTGTTCACCTTGTGAGAACTTGTTCACTATGTTCCTTGCATTGTTCACCTTGTGGAAGCTTGTTCACTGTACTGGAACTTGTTCGTTGCATGGTGAGCAATAATGTCTTGTGTATTGAAAAGTTGTTAAGAGAAAAAACCTCAAAAGTTCACATCGCAAGAAAAAATAATTTGTAACTATGTATGTTGAAGGATGTTAACTAAACTTACTGTGATAATCATTTCACAATAAAAAATAAATAAATAAATATAAAAAAAAAAATTCAGATGGCCAACAGGCACATGAAAAGATGCTCCACATCGCTAATCATCAGAGAAATGCAAATTAAAACCACAATGAGATATCACCTCACACCAGTGAGGATGGCCAACATCCAAAACACAAACAACAACAAATGTTGGCGAGGATGTGGAGAAAAGGGAACCCTCCTACACTGCTGGTGGGACTGCAAATTAGTTCAACCATTGTGTGGAAAGCAGTATGGAGGTTCCTCAAAAAACTCAAAATAGAAATACCATTTGACCCAGGAATTCCACTCCTAGGAATTTACCCTAAGAATGCAGCAGCCCAGTTTGAAAAAGACAGATGCACCCCTATGTTTATCGCAGCACTATTTACAATAGCCAAGAAATGGAAGCAACCTAAGTGTCCATCAGTAGATGAATGGATAAAGAAGATGTGGTACCTATACACAATGGAATATTATTCAGCCATAAGAAGAAAACAAATCCTACCATTTGCAACAACATGGATGGAGCTAGAGGGTATTATGCTCAGTGAAATAAGCCAAGCCGAAAAGACAAGTATCAAATGATTTCACTCATATGTGGAGTATAAGAACAAAGAAAAAATACTGAAGGAACAAAACAGCAGCAGACTCACAGAACCCAAGAACGGACTAATAGTTACCAAAGGGAAAGGGACTGGGGAAAATGGGCGGGAAGGGAGGGATAAGAGGAAAAAGGGGCATTACGATTAGCAGATGTAATGTTGGGGGGGGCACGGGGAGGGCAGTACAACTCAGAGAAGACAAGTAGTGATTCTATAGCATCTCACTACGCTGATGGACAGTGACTGTAATGGGGTTGGTGGGGGGACCTGATGAAGGGGTAGTTTAATAACCATAATATTGCACATGTAATTGTAGATTAATGATACAAAAATTAATTATATTAAAAAAGAAAAAAGAAAACTAGTAAGGACATTTAAACTTCAAACTAGCTTTGTCACTTTCTATTACATACAGACACAGACAACTCTTAAAAACCCTCTTACTCAGAGTACAAAGGTTTCATCTCTCTCCTTATAGCTGCTTCTTCTAAACACCTATTGCTATTTTACTTCCTCCATCACCTCATGTGCTTACTATTCCCTTCCCTCTGTTTTCCTTCTTTCCGAGTCTCAAAAGCTACCACAGATAGAGTTTCGGCTCCCCAAGAGCTGGCCTTTAATGAGAAGTGCATTCCTTTCATCTATGAGGCAAACAGTCCTACTCTAACCCAGGAGATGTAATATTTAACTCTTAGCTGCTGTACTGGTCCTCACAATGTACTTGAGCATTGCCTCTCTGCAGTCAGAAGCGCTCTTGATGTACTTCTGGATTGAGGACCATTCTGAACTCTTAAGGGCCCCGAAAGGCAAGTCAGCAGGTTTTACTGTTAAAACTGCCAGTACTTTTTTGTTCCATCCTTTTTTAATGTTGTCAGATTGATGATAATTTGGCAAGCAATCAGGTTTACCTGAGGGGTTTAGGGGTGGATGGTTTATTTTGCAAGTTAACTATTGGTAGGCTTTATTTATACTGTCAGGAGCATAACAGCCCCAACAGTAGCCACAAGGATTTTAAAATAGGTCTTTTGGGGTGGCAATATTAATACCAAGTGAACATTATGTTTTCTTTAGCATTAGACTATGAAAACTAAATGTAACAGATGAAAATTCTCTAGATAAAAGCTTTTTGTAAAGCAAAATAGCACAAGGAACTCTAACTTAAATGCCTGTCATTCTAATTCAACTCATTTCAAACAACTAATTATTCCTTACTGCTTGCTAATATGAAAAGAGCTACTTTGAAGCATTCCCCTTTACAAAGGCAGCTCTTAATGGTTAAAATGTTTTTAAATAATTTCAATCAGGAACCTGAAAACTCATTCCTGTGAACCTCTATTCCTGAAGAAAATGCATTTCAAAAGGTCTCTAATAACTATTTCCTATGTTCAATACCTTTCATTAACAACATTTTAGTAATGGTTTTACTGAACCCATATCCATGGAACTGCTGAAGAGAAATTCAACCTGGTTGTCTTTAAAACAATTTGCTAGTAGGCATTCCTTGTCAACCACTCAGCAGCCACACCACAGTGCAGCATTTTCACTCAGATATTCAGAAGTTCTGATAATGCAATTAACAATGTAAACACAGACCCCAAAAGAAATCAGTGCTGGAGAATTTCAGCACATACAGTATCTGCTAACTTATGAAATCACTATTATGTCTGGATATATTGCCCATGAACATCAAGAGTCCACCATAAATTAACAAATAGTTGTATCTTTATATTAAAAAAATTACTAATTTTCATATGTAGGTTATAGCAGGTTCTAAATTTAGGAGCATGAGTTTCAGGCCATGATAGTATTCTACTGGCTGGTCTCTAGACATTTCAACTACTTATTAAATTTTTACTTTTATAACTTACTTTTTCAAAAAAGAAGTGTTTTTCTATATTTAAAGTTTTTCCCATTTATGGGAAGAACTGAATATTAAAGGAACTAGAATGAGAAAGATACTTATTTTTCACTATATGCCCTTCTTTGGGTGCATGAATAGCTTGTTAAAAATACACAAAGTTTCCTTCAAATCCTAAAATAGATTTTTATTACTGAATTTAAAAGGAAGATTCCTAGAAATAATGAAATGCTACAAATCTGTAAGTTATGTATATAACAAAAGTCCTTTAGTCTTTAAGAAAAACCCTATTATGGAAAGAATTCATCATACATAATAAATTTTTAACCTCCAAACAGTAAAATGAATTTCATACTCTTTAAAACAAAATAAGAAAGTGTGGTCTTTATCACTATCTATTAAAGTAAGCCAGAATCACAATAATAAAAGAAAATGTTCGATGTTAATTAATAGGGCCCATTCCAGAAAAGTAAAATTACATAGCTGATTAATAATCATTTGAGTAAAATTTAAAGAGTCCCAGTGGCTGTGAAGTTACTATAAGAGATCCTGTTCATTTTCTCAGGTAATGGATATTAAATACACTGAAAGAGAGGTAGTTTTAGTCAGGTGGTTATGACTGAGACTCTAGAGACAGTTAAACTAGGTTATAACTCTGGTTTATGACTTGCCTAGCTGTATATCCTTCTCGCATATTCCTTAACTTTGCAGTAACTCACTTTCCCCAAATGAAAAATGGAGATAACAAATCTCATAGAGTTGTTTAAATACTCAGAAATTAGAACACAGACAGTACTTAAACAACGTGTGCTTCATGCATTGGTTCAGGTACAGGGAAGGCATTTAATATTCACTACCATCATCACCATCATATAGGGCCCATGAAATATGATGTCAAAAGGTACTTAACAGGATTCTGGTTAAGATTAGGTAAGCACACTCCACACTGTCACTCCCACTGAATGTAACTAAAAATCCTGGACAGAATACACGCAGCAGAACTCTGAAAGTCAGTGGTAGCAGGTAGATTAAAGAAGAAAAACAGAACTCAGAGCACAAGCAATCTGTTGGTATCTCCTGGGTGGGTGGGGTGAGTGTGTGTGGGTGGGTGTGATTTTCTTTCCTCGAGGATCTCCCAGCCTGGGTACAAAAGCAACCCAGTGACAGATGTGTATACCAGGAATGAACCCAGAAGGTTGAAGAAAAGCACCTTCTCTTTTGGATTTGAGGAATATGTGTCTGTCTCTGTGTGTATGGTATGAGGGGGAAGGGATGTATAAGACAGAGAAAGCAGGAGAAATCCCCTGGGTTTTTTTTTCCTTTCTCCTGTCATATCCCCCTAACAGAACCAAGCCTTGTGGCAGCTATGGCCAGGCAGGAACCTAGAGTGAAGGGAATCCTGTTTAACCATAGGAACTGTGGTCCAAAAAAGTGCCAGGGAGTGGAAGGTGGAGGAAGGAGATTAAGGATGGAGTCCCTTTTGGGTTTTTTGGTCTCTATTCTCTTGGCACCTGAAACAGATTGACACAAGAGAAAGACAAAGCAAAGCAGGGATACTGAACCCCATATTTCTAGCCAGAGTACTGGGGCAGGGGCATGGGGTAGAATGACCATTGCAACTGTGAGCCAGAGAATATGAGGAAATTCATAAAGCAATTAAGAGAAATGGACTCCATACAGCTGTACATGAACTCCCAGGCTCATCTTCAAACTGTAATATGTGAATTTAACCCTAAACAACATACCAAAGGCCTTGAGGACTAAACTATTAGGTAGACCACTAACCACGTTTCTGGTTTACCCCTGGGTGGTATAGGCAGAAATTATCCAATTATTACTACTGAGGCTCTGAAAACTGGACTGACATTAGAACCAAAGCCCACAGAAAAGGCAGTTTGGATCTTGTGGCCAAAACCTAACTGGGTCAACTGCCTGCCAAAAGAAAACAAAACAACAAATCAACATTCTCCACAGGATTTAGACAAAGTTCAAAGCCTTATAATATTCTAACTGTCCAAAATAACTGAATAAATGAAGAATCAAGAATATCTCATCATACCATTTGCAACAACATGGATGGAGCTAGAGGGTATTATGCTCAGTGAAATAAGCCAAGCCGAAAAAGACAAGTATCAAATGATTTCACTCATATGTGGAGTATAAGAACAAAGAAAAAAACTGAAGGAACAAAACAGCAGCAGACTCACAGAACCCAAGAACGGACTAATAGTTACCAAAGGGAAAGGGACTGGGGAAAATGGGCGGGAAGGGAGGGATAAGAGGGAAAAAGGGGCATTACGATTAGCAAATGTAATGTTGGGGGGGCACGGGGAGGGCAGTACAACTCAGAGAAGACAAGTAGTGATTCTATAGCATCTCACTACGCTGATGGACAGTGACTGTATTGGGGTTGGTGGGGGGGACCTGATGAAGGGGTAGTTTAATAATCGTAATATTGCACATGTAATTGTAAATTAATGATAATAAAATAAATTATATTAAAAAAAATAAAAAAATAAAAGAATATCTCATCAACTAGCAAGTAGAAAAGACACTGAACAGATGCCAACAGCAAGATGACCCAAATGTTAAAAATACCAGACAAAGACTAGCTACCATAACTATGCTCCAAGGACGAAATGAAGGTAATAGTCTCAGCAGGTAAATAAAAGCTTAAAATAGAACCAAATGGAAATCTTAGAACTAAAATATTTAACAACCAAAAATACTCACCTGAAAAGCTCAATGAAAGAATAGAGATAATAGGGGTAAAACCCAATGAATTTAAAGACAAATCAATAGAAATTATCCCAAGCTGAAGAAGAGAGGAAAAAAGGAAGGAAATGAACACAACCTCAGGGATCCGTAGGACAACATAAAAATGTCTATTTAATGTCATTGAAATCCCAGAATAAAAGAAAGAGAATAAAACCACAAAAGACCCTGAATAGTCAAAGTAATCTTGAGAAAGAACAAAGCTGCAAGCATTATGTCCCTTGATTTCAAACTCTATTACAGAGCTACAGTATTCAAAACAGAATGGTACTGGCAAAAAAGAAAAGATGCATATATCTATGGAACAGAATAAAGCCCCAAAATAAAACCACACATATATATGTGGTCAATTAATTTACAACAAAGGAGCCAAGAATATACAATGAGTAAAGGACAGTCTCTTCAATAAATGGTGCTGGAAAACTAACAGCCACATGCAAAAGAATGAAATGGACCACTATCTTACACCACACACAAAAATTAAGCCAAAATGCATCAAATACTTAAACATAAGATCTGAAACATAAAACTCCTAGAAGAAAACATAGGCGGTAAACTCCTTGACACAGGTCTTGCTGATTTTGTAAACCTGAAATGAAAAGGAAAAACAACAAAAGCAAAAAGAAACAACTGGATGATATGAAACTAAAAAACTGCACAGCAAAGGAAACCATCAACAAAATGAAACAGCACCTTACTGAAAAGCTTACTGAAAATATTTGCAAATCATATATCTGATAAGGGGTTAACACCCAAAATAAAGAACTCATACGACCAAGAGAAAAAAATTCCAGTTAAAAAATAGACGGAAGAAGTGAATAGACATTTTTCCAAAGAAGACATACAGATGGCCAAAGGGTACATAAGAAGGTGTTCAATCATTAGGGAAATTGAAATCAAAACCACAGTAAAATATCACCCCATACCTGTTAGAATGGCTAGTATCAAAAAGATAAGAAATAACAAGTGTTGGCAAAGATGGAGAGAAAAGAGCAACCTTGGGCACTCTTGGAGGGAATGCAAAGTGGTACTACTGCGCATTATGGAAAATAGTATGGAGGTTCCTCAAAAAATTATAAATAGAAATACCTATGACCCAGCAATTCCACTTCGGTGCATTTACACAAAGAAAATGAAAACACAAACTCAAAAAGATATGCACTCCCAACCATAATGTTGTTCGAGTGATTGTACATTAACGATACCAAAATAAAAAAAAAAGAATCCCCCCCCCAAAAATATGCACTCCCATGTTCCTTAAAGTATTATTTACAATAGCCAAGATACGAAACAACCTTATTGTCCATCAATAGATGAATAAAGAAAATGTGGTATATTTGCCATAGAATATTATTCAATCATAAAAAAAGAATGAAATCTTGCCTTTGCAATAAAATGGATGAACTGTAAGGGCATCATGCTAAGTGAAATAAGTCAGACACAGAAGGAAATACCATTATGATCTCTCTTATACGTGGATTGTAAAAAACAAACAAAAAAACACAGAAAACAAAAACCACACTCATACAGAGAACATATTAGTGGTTAACAGAGGTAGGGGGTAGGAGTGGAAGAAATGGGTGAAGGAGGTCCAAAGATACAAAATTCTAGTTATAAATAAGTCATGGGATGTAATGTACAGCGTGGTGACTATAGTTAATACTGTATTACATATTTGAAATTTGCTAAGACAGTAGATCTTCAAAGTTCTCATCATAGGAGAAAAACATTTTTTGTTTATGTAAGGTGACAGATGTTCCCTAGACTTATGGTGATCACTTTGCAACATATACAAATAGTAAATCGTTATGTTGTACATCTGAAACTAATACATGTCAATTATATCTCAATCAGAGAGAGAGACAATGAATGGTTGAAATCCAAAATTTGGTGAAAGACAAAATGAACAACCAACTCAAAGCAGGATAAGCTCAAAGAAATCCACATCCAGACACACCATAATTAAACTGCTGAAACCAAAGACAAAGAAAAAAATCTTGAAAGTAGCCAGAGAAATGATGCATGACATATGAAAATAACAGTTTGAATGACTATGAATTTCTCATCAGAAACAGTAGAGGCCTTTTCAAAACAGTAGAGGCCTTTTCAAAAGTGCTGGGGGGAAGAAAGAACTGTCAGTGTAGAATTCTATATCCAGCAAAAATATTCTTTAGGAATGATGATAAAGACATTCTCAAATGAAGGAAAACTAAATGAATTTGTAGCCATCAGATAAGCTCTGAAAGAAATGCCAAAGGAAGTTCAGGCATAAGAGAAACTTATGGAGGGAAACCTAGAACTTCTGGAATTGAAAGAAAGCAATAGAAATGGTAATACCTGAGTAAATGTAATAAACTATTCCATTCCTCTTGAATACTTTAAAACATCTGATTTTTTTAAGATTGATACACAATATTATATTGGTTTAAGCATATAACATAGTGATTTGGCAGTTATATTAAATGCTCACCCCAACTAGTGTATTACTGTTTGTCAACATAGAAAGATGTTACAGAACTACTGACCATATTCTCTATGCTGTACTTTCATCCCTGTAACTATATTACAATTGAGATTTTGTGCCTGTTTACCCCCTTCACTTATTTCACTCACCAACCCCAGCACCTCCTCCATGGTAACCACCAGTCATTTCTCAATGTCTGTGAGTATATTGCTATTTTGTTCATTTTGGTTTTTGTTTTGTTTTGTTTTTAGATTCCACATATAAGTGAAATCATATGGTATTTGTCTGACATTTCTCCACCTAACTTCACTTAGCATAAGACCCTCTATGCCCATCCATGTTGTTGCAAAAATGGCAGGATTCCCTTCATTTTTATGGCTGAATAATATTCTATTGTATACATGTACCACATCTTCTTTATACATTCACCTATTGCTGGACACTTTAGTTGCTTCCATATCTTCACTACTGTAAATAATGCAGCAATAAATATAGGAGTGCATATATATTTTTTCAACTCCTAGATTTTGTTTTCTTTGGGTAAATTTCTAGAAATAGAATTACTGGGTTGTATGGTATTTCTATTTTTAGTTTTTTGAGAAACCTCCACACTGCTTTCCACAATGGCTGCAACAATTTACATTCCCACCAAGAGGGTAGGACGGTTCGCTTTTCTCCACATCCTCACCAACACTTGCTGTTTCTTACCTTATTGATATTAATTGTTCTTTGTTGGTGTGAGGTGATACCTCATTGTGATTTGATTTGCATTTCCCTAATGATTAGTGATACGGCACATCTTTTCATGTGCCTGATGGCCATCTGTATTTTTAATTATTTGTTTTCTTGGTGTTGAGTCATATGAGTTCTCTATATGTTTTTTATGTTAGCCTCTTATTGGCTATATCATCTGCAAATATATTTTCTCATACTGTAGGTTGCCTTATGCTTTGTTGTAAAATGTTTGATTTTGCAAAGCAAAAATTACAACACTGTTTGACATTTGTTTTCAATGTATGTATATTAAAATTCAACATAAAGCAAAAAGGTAAAGGGGCCTATATGGTGGGTAAGGTTTCTACATTCCAAATGTAGTGATATGTTAATTCTAAGTGAACTAAGTAAACTATGTATACTGCAGTCCCTCAAACATTCACTAAGAGAATAGTCAAAATCCCAATAAATTAAAATAGTGAAAAAAAGTTCAACTGAAAAGAAAGCAGGAAAGAGGAAACAGAAGAGCAAAAAACAAAGCAAACAGAAAACAATAAAATGGTAGAGCTAAGTCCAAATAGATCAATGATTACAGCAAATGGTCTAAACATACCAATTAAGACATAGACTGTCAGAATTTTTTTTAAAGACCCAAGTATATGCTGTCTACAAGAAACCCACTTTCAGTATATGAAAGAGCTAGGTTAAAAGTAAAACTATGGAAAATGTAATATCACACAACCACTAAGCAAAAGAAAACTGGAGCTACATTAATATCAAAGTAGATCACAAGCAAGCAAAATTACCAAGGACAAAGAGGGACACCACATAACAGTAAAATTAACAATTCATCAAGAGCATATAACACCTTAAATGCATATGCACCTAGCAACAAAACTTCAAAATACAAGAAGTTAAAGTGATGGGACTGAAAGAAGGAAAAAACCCACAATTCTAGAGACTTCAGCATTCTTTTCAGGTTAATTGATAGATCAAATAACAAGAAAACCCAAGGGTATAGAATTTCACATAACCAACACTCAACAACTAATTGACATTTATTTATACAACACTGAGAAAGAGCAGAATACACATTCTTTTCAAGTGAACATGAAACATTCACTCAGGATAAACCATATCTTGACATTAAAACAAAGCTTAAGAAATTTTAAAAGATTAAAGTCTAACATATCTGGAAATTATTCTATTTCAAATATTTGGTTATATATAACCTATGAGTCAAAGAGGAAGTCTCAAGGAAAATGAGAAAATATTTTAAACTAAATGAAAAACATCAAAATTTGTGGGATATGGTTAAAGCAATACTTAGAAGGAAATTTAGAGACTCAAATGCTCATATTAGAAAAGAAAGGTCTTGAATGAACAACTAAAGAAATTAGAAAAATTGCAAATATATTCAACATGATAACCAGTTAACATAGCTGTATGGTGTATTTGCAAGTTGTTAGAGTAAATCCTAAGAGTTTTCATCCCAAAGAAAAAAAATTTTTTTTTCTTTATGACAGTTGTTAGGTAATCATATGACAAGGTATGTAAGTCATTACACTATATGCCTTACAAAGTGCTGCATGTCAATTATCTCTCAATAAACTGGGGTAAAAGAGCAAAATAAATCTAAAATAAGCAGATGTATATAGTAAGAGCAGTAATCAATAATATTGAACAGAAAATCCATAGAAATAAATCAGTAGAATCAAAAGTGGATTTTCTAAAAAGATAAAATTAATAAACTGACAAAGGAAAACAGAGGATATAAAAATTACCAATATCAATAATGAAGGAAAGGATATTACTAAACTCAACAGATATTACAGGGGTAAGAAGGAAATACTATAAACTGTGTGCACATAAATTCAACTACTCCAGTTAAATGGACTAATTCCTTGAAAGCCACAATCTACCAAAACTCACCCAGGAAGAAAAACACGAACAGTCCTCTATGTATTAAAGAAATGAAATTAGTAATTCTAAATCTTCTTTAAAAAGAAATTTCCAGGCTCAGATGGTTTCACTGGTGAACTCTACCAAACATTTAAATAAGAATAACACCAATTCTACATAATCTCTTCCCAAAATATAGAAGAGGCAGGAATGTTTGCTAACTCATTTTATGAGCCTAGCATTACGCTGATACCAAAAAGTCATTCACATTCTTAAAAAAGGTTGTCCTAAAACAAGTATAATAAGACAGTAACAGGAAACAAGGTTAGATCACTGGCTAACCTTAATGAGGAAAGTTCTATAAACTACTAGATTTGTATATGATTTGGGGATAACAGCTCTTGACTAAGGGACAGCTATCATTTGATGAATAGTTTAGATTGTCGATTTTGTTCAACCAAATGCTGGTGGGTAGAGGGTAGGGGAATGGGAGCATACCAAACCCCCCACCCCCAAACCCCCACACCAGGAGGTTACCAGTAGCAACTCCCCAATGTTTCCTCATGCCCCAGGAACCGTTTATTACAAACAACTATTTTTACAATACCACAGATCACAGTTCCACACTTCCCTCAGGGTCTTTTCTCTTCTGACTGCACTATTAGCTCAATTTTAAGCAGTCTGGAAACCTGCTTCAACGTTCACTAAGTAAGAGAATTAAGGACAAGATTAATCTGTTAGAATTTAGCCATGAGGCTTAGTTCCTGATGAACAGGAGAGCACTATTTTTAGAACTGCCATAGATGGTCTCCCTAGGTGAAGAAAATAAGCTACTAACATCTTGTATAGAAAGATACCATGACCATTGCTACCTCTGAAAGAATATGACTAGGAAGGCCACTGAGGGCCCTGCAAGCTTTGCATAGCATATTACCCTAATTTATTTGAGACAAAACACCCGGTAAGAATTGAACTGAGTCATTCAGAATTCCCAGGCCCAATATCATCCATTAACTACTTTTGCTTCCGGTTCAGCTCCATTTCTTTAACGGAAGTTATATAGGAGTTTGTCCTGGGCCATGAAGAAATGTGACTGGTGAAAAACATTTTATACAAGTTTTTGAGTCAACCTCACTCTACTTCCAGGAAAATAAACGTCACTGCTCACTGAAACTGTAACATCCATTAGTGGCTATTTAGACCTGCAATGAAACAAATGACAGAGACGTTACTGAGAAGTTATCCAGAAACTGGCACCCAGCTTGGAATTTAACCCATGACTCCTACTTACTGCAACTAGGAACCTTTAAATGTTAGAAGGAAAAATCGTTTAAATGTAACCAAGGATGACAGCATATGCATGACATCTTATCAGTCACAATAAGACATCTTTTTTCAAATGGAAGATAAATGAAGCTACAAAAACCCTGCTCCACAGGGACAGGTATGTCATAAAAGACAAGTAATCCTCATTTATCTTAAAAACTAGCCCAGTCATCCTTGACAGCAGTAGTGGATGGAGGAAAATGTTTATAAACACAATTTTGATGTCAGACCCTGGAAGAAGCAAACTGGGTACCTAACTATCATTGGATCCATTAAAACCTGGATTTTAATTTATTTAGTCCTTTACTGCCTACTTGTAACATTTTCTTGCCTGGTGGATTTGCAACCTTGTCTCCTCCACTAGTACATCATGTGGATTGTTTTGTTTCCCCTCACTGTAACATGTTTAGTAACAAAGTTTACTTTTTAAAATATTAAAGTTATTAATTCCCTAAAAACATTTTAGAGTATGGCAGATCTTTTCCCTATCTGTTTATTAAGCAGAGTAGAGACATCTCTGCTTCCACATTTATCAGTTTGGTAGTTCGGTGGTATGGCTGCAGAAAACACCACAGTCTGAATACAGTCTCTTTCAATGGCTATTTTTCACTCTCTGGCTCTCTCTGGATGTCCCCAAAGAAAACACTAAACACTGTAAAGCTACTCCAGTAGCCCAGTCAGTGTTATCCACACTGCTTCACACTGAAACTCAGCTCTTAAATGATGGACAGTCATGAAATACTGAGTCATTGTGCACTGTTCAGGTTCCAACTGCACAGCCTTCCAGATGCTAACATCATTATTTATTCAGCAGCTATCTACAACCCCACTTACAACCATCCGGTTGGGAGCTTGGAAGGGAACCAAAAGTGGAGGAAGAGGTTGGAGTGACAAGAATGTGTTCCAGTTATTATTTGATTCCTGCATCAAGAATACATCATTGTTATTAGCTAGGATACATGTCACTGATTAACACCACTACTAATAATGATGATGACGATAACAGCAGCATGACACCATTCACTTTAATGGCATTTAACAGAAAAGTAAGCTTGAGATCAAGATCACAAAGTCACACACCCAGCAACAAAACTGAGATTTGACCCTAGGCCTGAATTACAAAGCCCTTGTGTTACTTTCTACACCAGTATAATGCTTCGGGCCGTTTGAGGGTTATTTGTTGATAGACAAACAAGGGTCATTTTTTGTACAGAAGCTTGAAACCCAATGTTAGATTGCTTAACAACAGCAACAACAAAACACAAACTCTATGGCCAACTGATAGGTTATAAATATATGCTATGCTCATATTCCACTAGCATATGCAGTAAAATATGAACTCAGAGCAATCACAATCACTCCCACCACGCCAAAACGAGTGACTACAATCAAATTTACCAACAGGAAGACAATCCAAATAAACCACCAAACTTTCAGCAGGTTACCCCAAACATCCTAACACATCTACAGTGGGTTTTGGCAAAGCACAATTTGTTATGGTAGTTTCTCTCTCACAATGACAGAAAATCTTCGTCAAGAATCAGAAACTGGTCCCTAGTGCCCAGTACACCTCCATCCTGGAACTCAGGAACATTTTAGCCCCCTCTGAAACTGAATTCCTACTCAGTGATCAATGATGGGTGACGGTGGTTCCATTTCATCTACCACCTAAACTGATCCACAAGCTCCTGCCTAATCTCTAAATATCACATCAACAACAGTGGTAATTACCAACTATGAAGCGTTCATTACATGACAGAACTGTGCTGAATATGTTACCTTATACCATAAGCCCATGAGGAAACTGCAGCTCCGATTGTGCCACAGAGCTCTGGCAGACCTAGAATTCAAATTAGGCCAGTCTGACCCAACATACTTAAATTTACCCTACAATACTTCATTCTATTAAGTCAATAATTATGGAGAACCTAATAAGTCAGGCCTGGAGCTACAATTTAAGGGCCATAAATAAAAAGATAATTTGCAGTCTGGAAGTAGAAACAAATTAACAGATAATTGGCAAAAATAAATACAAGTTTGAACAAAGTGCTATGAAAACAGAGCAAAGGGCCATTAATTTTGCCTGGGAGAAGAGTTGGTACAAGGCTTCACAGATTTGTGACCTCAACAATGAGTAAGACAGTGCCATCTAAGGGAAAAGGAGAACAACGAGATAAAAAATGTACTGTAGACAAAAAAAATGGTTTGTGTCTTGAGTGTCTCAAGACTGCTTCCTCTGTCCTTCCCCCAACGTTCATTTTGCTAATTTTCACTGGCAAATTTAAGCACCCCCCCCACCTCACAAAATTTGCCAAAAACAAAAACAAAAAGCTAAAATTTTTAAGTGTTCCTAGGAAGGATAATATAAGGAAACATTAAAACAACCAGGGTAGTAGACTTAAAGCATTTGGCAACAAAGAGCTTAAGAGAGTTAACACATAAGGAACACCACAAGGGGTCACACCTAATTTCCAAGCTAATCTCACTCACAGGACTTGGAAGAGCTGTACATAAAGTAGCAAAGCAAGGTCCTAAAGGATTTGTATGTAAACAGGGATTCATAGCTCAACTTTTTTACGGAACAGAACATTCGGACTGAGAGTTGCAGGTGAATTCCAGGCCTATCTAAAACTGGGTCAATTAACCTCTGTCTTCTATAAACCAATGAATATCTGCTGAACAAGGGGGCTGAAAGAATCATACAATGTACCATAAATGAAAACACTTCATAAAACAGTCAACCATTTCATTAACTAAATACATGCAAAGATTTTTATTGAATGTCCTGTGTTGGAGATAGAGGAAAAGAATCATTAAGAAACAAAAAAACATATAAAAGCCAAATAAATCACTCACCCCCAAAAAATAAAAAATAAACAAAATGATGTCTAGAGACATTCTTCATGTTAACTACACTTACTACAAGGTACATAAGTGGTACAGCCATTTCCTGACTTGTTTCATGGTGATGTCCACACGTTTCAAGATGAACCAGTGTCTGTGAGCACTTCGAGCACTATAAATCCTCAACAGACTGCACTGAGCGTCTAAGCAGATATCAAACAGCCTAACTACGATATGAGGACTGAAGATCACACTTTGTCTTTTCAACTATACAGTAAAATAATCAGTGACACAACCTGATGAGAGAAGTAAGATATTGAATCTCATACTATCTACGTGCTTACCAACCACCTAAGAAAAAATCTCCCAATTTAAATCCCAAAAGATCAGATATACCCTTAATGTTTGAAACACAGAGATTACACCAAATTTGCTCTTCAGCAGAAGGACTACAGAAATCTAAACAACTTTCCAGGGTTAGAAACATTCCTCTTCAAATTAAATAGCAAAGGCTTCCAAGCCCACAAAAGAGGCTGTGCCACTTCTTTTTTTTACTAAGGTATCATTGCTATAATCCTTTGAAGGTTTCACATGAAAAATATTGTGGTTACTTAGAGGGGGCTCAAGATGGCGGCATAAGCAGGGCAGCAGACATCTCCTCCCAAAACCATACATATTTTTGAAAATACAACAAATACAACTCTTCCTAAAAGAGAGACCAGAAGATACAGTACAACAGCCAGGCTACCTCTACATCTGCGAGAATTCAGCATCTCACGAGGGGGTAAGATACAAAGCTGTGACCTGACGGGACCCGAGCACTCCCACCACCAAAGCTCACCGGCGGGAGGAAAAGAATCAGAGTGGAGGGGAGTGGAAGCACAGGACTGCTAAATAACTAGCCCTGGTAATCTGCACTGGGAGCACAGACACACATCACATGGTGTACTGGAGATTAGAGAAACGGAAGGGCAGAATCCAAGATGGAGTCTGCGAGCGGGTCCCCACAGCCAGCTCCCCTGGAACAAAAGAAAAGCGGGCACTTTTTTAAAGTCTTAAAGGGACAAATGACCAACAGCTGAACAAAATTGTACCAGCAAACTCAGCCCATCAGGCTGGGAACCTTGAGGAACTTTGGGCCCCCAACCCCCTGCAGGTAAAGCAGCCCCAAAGCCCCGCACAGTGATAAGCAGCCTGCCATTCATTCCCCCAGGCCGGCACTGCAAATGGACCGTCTGACCTGCCACAGCGACGGGGTAGCCAGAGAGGCCCCACCCACAGCAATCACAGAGTCTCCTCCCAGCGCGCAGCTAACCGGGACGGGCAGCGGAAGCCGGAGCAAGGTCTGGAAGGCACGAAGGGGCGCCGTCTTCACAGAAGAACACACCCGGTGTGGTTACCACCCCCCACAGTGATCTAGGCTAGCCAAAGGGCAGCCCCGCCCATGGCAGCTAAGGGGATTATCCCAGAGATGGCCTCCCAGTGTGCGGGTAACCAGCAAAGGCAGCAGAGAAGGGCAAGACAACAACAAGCAGGAAGGGACTGTTCTCCAGCAGACACACGTGCCACCTGCCTGCAACCACTTCTATCACCTTGAAAAGGCAGAAGAATCTGGTCCAGTCAAAAATCACTCAGACAACCCAAGAGAGAGAGGGCCTGGTGGGAGAGATATAACCAATCTTCCTGAAAACGAATTCAAAATAAAAGTCACAACCATGCTGATGGACCTGCAGAGAAATATGCAAGAGCTAAGGGATGAAGTCTGGAGGGAGATAACAGAAATGAAACAATCGATAGATAAGCTTAAGCAGACTGGACGAGGTGGAAGGGACTGTTAATGGAATAGAAATCAGAGAACAGGAATACAGAGAAGCTGATGCAGAGAGAGCTAAAAGGATTTCTAAGAATGAAAGAATATTAAGAGAACTGTGTAACCAATCCAAACAGAACAACATTCGCATTATAGGAGTACCAGAGGAAGAAGAGAGAGAAAAAGGGATAGAAAGTGTCTTTGAAGAAATAATTGCAAAAACTTCCCCAATCTGGGGGAGGAAATAGTGTCTCAGACCATGGAAGCCCACAGATCTCCCAACACAAGGGACCCAAGGAGGACAACACCAAGACATATAATAATTAAAATGGCAAAAATCAAGACAAGGACAGAGTATTAAAGGCAGCCAGAGAGGGAAAAAGATCACCTACAAAGGAAAAACCCATCAGGCTATCATCAGACTTCTCAACAGAAACCTTACAGGCCAGAAGAGAATGGCATGATATATTTAATGCAATGAAACAGAAGGGCCTTGAACCAAGAACACTGTATCTAGCACTATTATCATTTAAATTTGAGGAGGGATTAAACAATTCCCAGACAAGCAAAAGTTGAGGGAATTTGCCTCCCACACACCACCTCGACAAGATATTTTAAAGGAAGTGCTCTAGATGGAAGCACTCCTAAGGATAAATAGATGTCACCAGAGAAAATAAAATCACAGCAAAGAAAGCAGACCATCCAAATATTAACTAAAGGCAAAAAATAAAATCAACTATCCACAAAAACAGTCAAAGGAAATACAAAAGAGTACAGAGTAAAACATCTAACATATAAAGAATGAAGAAGGAAGAATTAGAAAGGAGAGAAATAAAGAATCATCAGACTGTGTTTAAAACAGCTTCATAGGAAAGTTAAGTTAGACAGTTAAGATAGTAAAGAAGCTACCCTGGAACCTTTGGTAACCACGAATACAAGCCTGGAATGGCAATAGGTACATATCTATCAATGTAAATAGACTGAATACACCAATCAAAAGACACAGAGTAATAGAATGGATAAAAAAGCAAGACCCATCTATATGCTGTTTACAAGAGACTCACTTCAAACCCAAAGATATACAAAGACTAAAAGTGAACGGATAGATAGAAAAAGATATTTCATGCAAACAACAGAGAAAAAAGCACGTGTTCCCGTACTTGTATCAGACAAAATAGACTTCAAAACAAAGAAAGTAACAAGAGATAAAGAAGGACATTAATGATAAAGGAGGCAGTCCAACAAGAGCATATAACCATTATAAATACATATGCACCCAACACAGGAGCACCAACACATGTGAAACTAATACTAACACAATTAAAGGAGGAAATAGACAGCAATGCATTCATTTTAGGAGACTTCAACACACCACTCACTCCGAAGGACAGATCAACCAGACAGAAAATAAGTAAGAACACAGAGGCACTGAACAACACACTAGAACAGATGGACCTAACAGATATCTACAGAACTCTACATCCAAAAGCAGCAGGATACACATTTTCTCAAGTGCACATGGAACATTTTCCAGAATAGACCACATACTAGGCCACAAAAAGAACCTCAGTAAAGTCAAAAATATTGAAATTCTACCAACCAATTTCTCAAATCACAAAGGTAGAAAACTAGAAATAAATTTTAGAAAGAAAACAAAAAGGCTCACAAACACATGGAGGCTGCACAACATGCTCCTAAATAATCAATGGATCAACAACCAAATTAAAACGGAGATCAAGCAATATATTGAGACAAATGACAACAACAACACAAAGCCGCAACTTCTGTGGGACGCAGCAAAGGCAGTTCTAAGAGGAAAGTATATTGCAATCCAGACCTATTTAAACAAGGAAGAACAAGCCGAAATGAATAGTCTAAAGTCACAATTATTGAAATTGGAGAAGAACAACAAATGAGGCCCAAAGTCAGCAGAAGGAGGGACATAACGAAGATCAGAGAATAAACAAAATTGAGAAGAATAAAATAGAAAAAAATCAATGAACCCAAGAGTTGGTTCTTTGAAAATATAAACAAAATAGATAAATCCCTAGACAGACTTATTAAGAGAAAAAGAGAATCTATACACATAAAAAGAATCAGGAATGAGGAAGGAACAATAACGATGGATCCCACAGAAATACAAAGAATTATTAGGGAATACTATGAAAATCTATATGCTAACAAGCTGGAAAACCTAGAAGAAATGGACAACTTCTTAGAAAAATACAACCTTCCAAGACTGACCAAGCAAGAAACAGAAAATCTAAACAGACCAATTACCAGCAACGAAATTGAATCGATAATCAAAAAACTACCCAAGAACAAAACCCCCGGGCCAGATGGGTTAACCGATGAATTTTATCAGACAGAGAAGACATAATACCCATTCTCCTTAAAGATTTCCAAAAAGTAGAAGAGGAGGGAATACTTCCAAACTCATTCTATGAAGCCAGCATTACTTTAATATCAAAACCAGGCAAAGACCCCACCAAAAAAGAAAATTACAGACCAATATCCCTGATGAACATAGATGCAAAAATACTCAACAAAATGTTAGCAAACTGAATTCAAAAATACATCAAAAGGATCATACACCATGATCAAATGGGATTCATCTCAGGGATGCAAGGATAGTACAACATTCGAAAATCCATCAACATCATCCACCACATCAACAAAAAGAAGAACAAAAACCACATGATCATCTCCATAGATGCTGAAAAAGCATTTGACAAAACTCAACATCCATTCATGATAAAAACTCTCAACAAAATGGGTATAGAGGGCAAGTACCTCAACATCATAAAGGCAATATATGACAAACCCACAGCCAACATCATACTTAACAGCAAGAAGCTGAAAGCTTATCACCTAAAATCGGGGACAACACAGGGATACCCACTCTCCCCACTGTTATTCAACATAGTACTGGAGGTCCTAGTCACAGCAATCAGACAAAACAAATACAAGGCATCCAGACTGGTAAAGAACAAGTCAAACTGTCACTATTTGCAGATGACATGATATTGTACATAAAAAACCCTAAAGACTCCACTCCACAACTACCAGAACTAATATCTGAATTCAGAAAGGTGGAGGATACAAAATTAATACACAGAATCTGTTGCTTTCCTATACACTAACAATGAGCTAACAGAAAGAGAAATCAGGAAAACAATTCCATTCACAATTGCATCAAAAAGAATACAATACCTAGGAATAAACCTAACCAAGGAAGTGAAAGACCTATACCCTGAAAACTACAAGACACTCCTAAGAGAAATTAAAGAGGACACTAACAAATGGAAATTCATCCCATGCTCTTGGCTAGGAAGAATAAATATTGTCAAAATGGCTATACTACCTAAAGCAATCTACAAATTCAATACAATCCCTGTCAAAATACCAACAGCATTCTTCAACAACTGGAACAAATATTTCTAAAATTCATATGGAACCACAAAGACCCCAAATAACCAAAGCAATACTGAGAAGGAAGAATAAAGCAGGAGGGATCTCGCTTCCCAACATCAAGCTCTACTACAAAGCCACAATAATCAAGACAATTTGGTACTGGCACAAGAACAGACCCATGGACCAGTGGAACAGAATAGAGAGTCCAGATATTAAGCCAAACATATACGGTCAATTAATATACGATAAAGGAGTCATGAATAAACAATGGGGAAATGACAACCTCTTCAACAGCTGGTGTTGGCAAAACTGGACAGCTACATGTAAGAGAATGAAACTGGATCATTGTCTAACCCTATACACAAAAGTAAATTCAAAATGGATCAAAGACCTGAATATAAGTCATGAAACCACAGAACTCTTAGAAAAAAACATAGGCAAAAATCTCTTGGACATAAACATGAGCAACTTCTTCATAAACATATCTCCCCGGGCAACGGAAACAAAAGCAAAAATGAACAAGTGGGACGACATCACACTGAAAAGCTTATGAATAGCAAAGGACACGATCAGTAGAACAAAACAACATCCTATAGTATGGGAGAATACATACATAAATGACATATCCGATAAGGGGTTGATATCGAAAATATATAAAGACCTCACACACCTCAACAAACAAAAAGCAAATAATCCAATTTAAAAATGGGCAGAGGATCTGAATAGACACTTCTCCAAAGAATAAATTCAGATAGCCAACAGGCACATGAAAAGATGCTCCACATCGCTAATCATCAGAGAAATGCAAATTAAAACCACAATGAGATACCACCTCACACCAGTGAGGATGGCCTACATCCAAAACACAAACAACAACAAATGTTGGCGAGGATGTGGAGAAAAGGGAACCCTCCTACACTGCTGGGGGGACTGCAAATTAGTTCAACCATTGTGGAAAGCAGTATGGAGGTTCCTCAAAAAACTCAAAATAGAAATACCATTTGACCCAGGAATTCCACTCCTAGGAATTTACCCTAAGAATGCAGCAGCCCAGTTTGAAAAGACATATGCACCCCTATGTTTATCGCAGCACTATTTACAATAGCCAAGAAATGGAAGCAACCTAAGTGTCCATCAGTAGATGAATGGATAAAGAAGATGTGGTACATATACACAATGGAATATTATTCAGCCATAAGAAGAAAACAAATCCTACCACTTGCAACAACATGGATGGAGCTAGAGGGTATTATGCTCAGTGAAATAAGCCAAGCCGAAAAAGACAAGTATCAAATGATTTCACTCATATGTGGAGTATAAGAGCTAAGAAAAAAACTGAAGGAAAACAGCAGCAGATTCACAGAACCCAAGAACGGACTAATAGTTACCAAAGGGAAAGGGACTTGGGAGGATGGGTGGGAAGGGAGGGACAAGGGGGAAATAGGGGCATTACTATTAGTAGACATAATGTGGAGGGGGGGCACGGGGAAGGCTGTACAACACAGAGAAGACAAGTAGTGATTCTATAGCATCTCACTACGCTGATGGACAGTGACTGTAATCGGGTATGTGGTGGGGACCTTATGATGGTGGGAGTCTAGTATGATGCTAAAATAAAATTTGTTTTAAATAAATAAAATAAAAACATTGTGGTTACTACATTCACCCATATTACAAGTTCCCACACACACACCCCATTTCAGTCCCTGTCCATCAGCGTAGTAATACGCTACAGAGTTACCACTTGGTCTTCTCTGTGCTATGCTGCCTTCCCCATGCTCCACCCCACTACATTATGTGTGCTAATCATAACATCCCTTAACCCCATTCTCCCTCCCTCCACAACCACCTTCCCCAACCCCTTTCCCTTTGGTAACCACTAGTCCATTCTTGGAGCCTGTGAGTTTGCTGCCGTTTTGTTCCTTCAGTTTGCTTCGTTGTTACACTCCACAAATGAGTGAAATCATTTGCTACTTGTCTTTCTCGGCCTGGCTTATTTCACTGAGCATAATACCCTCTAACTCCACCCATGTTGTTGCAAATGGTAGAATTTGTTTTCTTCTTATGGCTGAATTATATTCCATTGTGTATATGTACCACATCTTCTTTATCCATTCATTTACTGATGCACACTAGGGTGGCTTCCCTGTCTTGGCTATTGTAAATAGTGCTGCAATAAACATATGGGTGCATATGTTTTTTTGAATCTGGGATCTTGTTTTCTTTGGGTAAATTTCTAAGAGTGGAATTCCTGGGTCAAATGGTATTTCCATTTTTAGTTTTTTGAGAAAACTCCATATTGCTTTCCGTAACAGTTAAACTAATTTACATTTGCACCAACAGTGTAGAAGGGTTCCCATTTCTCTGCATCCTCACCAGCATTTGTTGCTCCTTGTCTTTTGGATGTTGGCCATCCTAACTGATGTGGGGTGATAGCTCATTGTGGTTTTAACTTGCATTTCTCTGATGATTAGTGATTTGGAGCACCTTTTCATGTGCCTGTTGGCCATCTGAATTTCTTCTTTGGAGAAGTGTCTGTTCAGATCCTCTGCCCATTTTTTAATCGGGTTATTTGCTTTCTGAGTGTTGAGGCGTGTGAGTTCTTTATATATTTTGGATGTTAATCCCTTATCAGATATGTCATTTACAAATATATTCTCCCATACTGTAGGATGTCTTTTTTTTTTCTGCTGATGGTGTCCTTTGCTGTACAGAAGCTTTTTAGCTTGATATAGTCCCATTTGTTCATTTTTGCTTTTGTTTCCCTGGCCCGAGGAGATGTGTTTAAGAAAGAGTTGTTCATGTTTATATTCAAGAGATTTTTGCCTATTTTTTTTCTAAGAGTTTTATGGTTTCATGACTTACATTCAGGTCTTTTATCCATTTCGAGTTTACTTTTGTGTATGGGGTGAGACAGTAATTCATTCTCTTACATGTAGCTGTCCAGTTTTGCCAACACCAGTTGTTGAAGAGGCTGTCATTTCTCCATTGTATATGCATGGCTCCTTTATCATATATTAATTGGCCATATATTTGTGGATTAATATCTGGGCTCTCTATTCTATTCCACTGATATATGGGTCTGTTCCTGAGCCAGTACCAAATTGTTTTGATTACTGTGGCTTTGTAGTAGAGCTTGAAGTTGGGAAGCGAGATCCCTCCTGCTTTATTCTTCCTTCTCAGTATTGCTTTGGCTCTTTGGAGTCTTTTGTGGTTCCATATGAATTTTAGATCTATTTGTTCTAGTTTGTTTAAGAATGCTGTTGGTACTTTGATAGGGATTGCATTGAATCTATAGATTGCTTTAGGCAGGATGGCTAAATTTTGACAATAATTTTGACAATATTAATATTTTTGACAATATTAATTCTTCCTATCCATGAGCACATAATGTATTTCCATATATACTGGTGTCTTCTTTAATTTCTCTCATGAGTGCCTTGTGGTTTTCAGGGTATAGGCCTTTCACCTCCTTCGTTTGGTTTATTCCTAGGTATTTTATTATTTTTGATGCATTTGTGAATTGAATTGTTTTCCTGATTTCTCTTTCTGCTAGTTCATCGTTAGTGTATAGGAATGCATTTCTGCATATCAATTTTGAATCCTGCAACTTTGCTGAATTCAGTTATTAGTTCTAGTAGTGTTGGATTCTTTAGGGTTCTTTATGTACAATATCATGTCATCTGCAAACAGTGACAGTTTAACTTCTTTCTTACCAATCTGGATGCCTTTTATTTCTTTGTGTTGTCTGATTGCCATGGCTAGGACCTCCAGTACTATGTTGAATAAAAGGGGGAAGAGTTGGCATCCTTGTCTTGTTCCCCATCTTAAAGGAAAAGCCTTCAGCTTTTTGTTGTTAAGTATGATGTTGGCTGTGTGTTTGTCATATATGGCCTTTATTATGTTGAGGTACTTGCCTTCTATACCCATTTTGTTGAGAGTTTTTATTATGAATGGATGTTGAATTTTGTCAAATGCTTTTTCACATCTATTGAAATTATCGTGTGATTTTTGTCCTTTTTATTGATGTGGTATATGATATTGATGGACTTTCAAATATTGTACCATTCTTGCATCCCTGGAATAAATCCCACTTGATCATGATGGATGATCTTTTTGATGTATTTTTTAATTCGGTTTGCTAATATTTTGTTAAGTATTTTGCATCTATGTTCATCAGAGATAATGGTCTGTAATTTTCTTTATTTTTTTTGTAGTGTCTTTGGTTTTGGTAACAGAGTGATGCAAGTCTGAGCCTTTTTTAATATGCAGCCTTCATTCAGCTGCCCAAAGGGCCTACAATTAAGACCTCCTCTGGGTAGCCTGCAATCTGATCCCAGAATAAGATACATAAGTACCACAAATAAATCAAGATAGCCCAACTATGATTCTGGAGGAGTGGAGAATATTTGCTTAATCCTTATGTACAAAACAATAGCAAAACAAAGAATCAGGTGGGTAGGCTGGTCTACAGGAATAACTAGAAAAAAAATATTCTACCAAGCTCTTTTGAACAGGACTGGATTCTCAACTAAGTCTCTTAGTACTCCTGAGGATAACAGCATTAATTAATGAAATTTTAATTCCCAGTTTTTGCCCCATTGTACTTAAATGATAGCACTAATGCCTTCCCTAACAGCATTCCCTTTATATTGTTAGCTATATAAAACATATATACCCAACTCACTTCTTCCTCTTCTCAAACCATTCCCCCTTCACCCTTTACCCATATTCCCCAGCACTCACTCAAATCCCTAAAAAATGTCTTTGACCACAAATTCCCCTTTGCCCTGCACATGATTCAAATGCTAAGTTCTTTTCACTCTATCTCAATAATAAAGTTCATCCTTCCCTTACTCCTTAATTCTTCTCATTATCTCTCAACCAGACCTTTTTAATAACTTTCTAACCAAGTTCCTTTTTGATGGTCTTTATATTGCTACTAATTTAATCCTTTGGAAACACAGGACTTACTCCATTCACCTGAACAAAAATCTTCAGTGGCTCTCCATGCCTACAGATTCAAACTCAGTCAAGGTTTCCTGGGAACTGAAATCTACTTTTCCAGCCTTTTGGGGGGTTTTTTTCCCAATGCGGATTACACATAATCCAATAAAATTTCTTGCCCTTGTGTCTTTGTTCCTCCCACTGTTAGTTTTTGAGCATCTTCCCTTCCATCCACGATACTGAAAGCTCCACAAGGGAAGGAAACACCCATGTGTTCTGTTCCTCATTATATTTAAGCTACCTCTAACACTGGAATACTCACTGAATGAATGAAAACTATTCTACTCTCAAAGCTCAGGTCAAGGGCTATTCCCACCACGGTCCCACCAGAAGTCAGCAAACTGCCTTTCTAAAACTCCCCGGATGTCTTAGGTGAGGGTGGGGAGATTCCCACAGCATTTTGTGCCAATGTTAAGGCATCTATTATTTCTACCCTACACATGGCTACTACAAGGCACATACTCTAGCAAAAATAACCTTGTCTGCTACATTTATGAATCATCTATCACAATACTTTGCACGTAGTTTAAGTATACACAGAATAGATACCCCCTGTTGTTACATTTACTTATTCATTTACTGAGCATTTAGAGAGTTTATATGTGCCAGGCAGTTTCTTTGCACTGGGATTCAGCACTGAAAAAAGGACAAAGCCCTGACCCTATGAACTTACATTCATAAAAGACATGAAGACAACAAACAAAATAATTTCTTGTGGTGGCAAGTGTGGTGAAAACTATCATGGAGGTGATATGAGTAATCCTGACTTAGGAAGATACCTATTACAGAGAGGATGTGGGTAAACCTAAAGGTTAAAATTGGTCAAAACCATTTTGGCCGACTTTCTGGAACTCTGAAATAAATTACAAAACCGTAAGTCCTAGGCACAAACATTTCAATCACTCAACAGTGGAAAATAATGCCTGCAACTAAAACATACATGTAAGGGTTAACATCCACTCAATTTAGATGTTTAAGGAAAGGACAAATGTTGGTTCCTTGAATTAAGAAAGAAGAGATCATGAGTTTCATTGTGAACTGACTGTACTTGTCTATAAGCCATAAAAGTAAACAAATCAAGTAGACCATATGAGATCATTCACTATGCACTGCATGATCCTGTCTCTGTTCTCAAGAATGCATATACTGGGCATTATGCTAAGTGAAAAAGTCAGACAGACAAAGGCACTTACATGTGGAATCTAAAAAAACAAAAACAAAAACTCAACTAACAGATACAGAGGACACATTGGTGGGGGGTGGACGAAATGGGTAAAGGGGGTCAAAAGGTACAAACTTCCAGTATAAAATAAGTTAAGTCCTGGCATGTAATGTAATGTACAGCATGGGGACCATAGTTAATAATACTATATTGTATATCTGGAAGTTACTAAGAGAATAAATCATAAAAGTTTTTAACACAAAAAAAATTATAACTATGTGCCATGATGGATGTTAACTAGACTTACAGTGATGCTCATTTCATAACATACAGATATAGAAACATTGCTATACACCTGAAATTAATGTTATGCATCAATTATATTTCAAAAAATAGCATATTTTTTTACATATAAAGAGATAAGGGAAAAAAAGAAGGGTATATACCTTAATATTAAACACAATTAAATCTTAATAGTATTAAAGATTTTTTTCCTGTTTGTATAGATGCACTATTTTTTTAAACAGTATGGATTACGTGTATTCTTTGTAGGAAAAAAATGTGTTAAGTCTTTTAATTCTGCACTGAATGAAGAAATGGGAAGAATGAAGAAGCAATAGGAAGATAAATAGTAATATCAAACAGAATGAAGAAATAGTAAAGAAACCAAAAGCTAGTGAAATGAAACAACTAGATTTTGAGGAAAAATAAAAGTGGGTTTCCTCCATTTCCTAGTTTTTCCTCTGATAAGAACTACTGAGTAACGATGAAGTCTACATATTTGCATTAAAACATTCCCCAGACAAAATGAGCTTTCAAGAAAAACATAAAGAAAAAGCAGGCCTAGTGTTAAGTGTCTAATTCAGACCTTAAGCCACTTTAAGAGAGGAAACTCTTCTGCCAAAAGCTCTTTCTGGCCCAGCCTGCATGCAGTCCAGAGGGCCTACTTCTCATCAAGAGAGAATGGGCTGAGACAGACAGCTTATGGCTGCCTATTGGGACTGGCAAATTTAGAGCTCTCAACAGAGATTAAACCACTCTGATCTTAAATACTGGTTAAAAAATTACAACACAAGCAAATGGACAGCAATATTATGGTCTTGTTCAAATTTAATATTGTAAGTTAAGCACACACTTGTACAGGGCAACCTAAAATTCAGAGAGCAGGTAGGTATTACTGCCAAAGGCCACTCTTCCTTCCTGTCAGGATCAGTCTACCTTTCCACCCCTTATATAAAGCTGCAAACAATCTCAGTTTTTCTTCTGGAGAGAGCCTGGGATTTTATAACAGGCACCTTATTTTGGAGCCTTAATACTTTTAAATCTCTGGTCTCTGCCTTAAGAACTCCAGGTACAAGGAAGCACAACTGACTCTGCAACAGCAAAGTTCTCAGGGATCATTTGCTCTTCACCCATGTCAAAACTGAAGACAAGTTAAATGACTTGTCCACAGTCCTGCTGTTAGTCAACAGTGGGGCAAGCAAATGGCTAACTCACATTTCCAACCCTCTGTTTGGAATTGTTTCCACAACAAATACTGTAATCATATAGTGACCAAGAAGAATTGTATCAGATCAAACTTCATCTTTTAAAATGAAGAACTATATGAGTAGGTCCATCAAAAATTACTAGTCTATCCTGGAGGCCAGAACACTTTTTCCACCACTCCATCTCTGCTATCAATTAAATCCGACATGATAAACAATGACATGCTCAAAAATTTTCAAAGAACTAAACAAAAAAAAAATAAGAAAAAGCTTACTTCCCAAGCAAAAGTTACTAATATTTAAAATAGAGTCATCAGAAATCTAAATGGAAATTGAACATAAAAGCTAATGATTATACCTAATACTACTACTGATGCATAACAGTCACCATTTTTTGACAGCTTTCTATGTACCAGGCACTGTATTAAGCACTTTGCACACATTTGTTTCTGACAACTACTCTACAAGGCAGTTCTATGATCATCTACATTTTACAGAAGAGGATATAATGAAACACGAAGACTCTAACTCAAATGATATATGGCCAAGTCAATATTCAGATCCAAATCTGTGAGACTCCAGAACTCTCATCCTTTCTATGGTACACTTTGCATACTGAAATATGAATATGGACTCATGAAGACATTTTTTCTTAATTTTCTACTTTAATATAAAAATATTTGCCCATTCAAAGATATATTTGACCACCTACTGTGTGCAAGCACTGTTTCAGGCATCTGGAATACACCAGTGAACAAAACAGAAATCACTGTCCTCAAGATCATATTACAGTAATCTAGCAGCTAACATTTATGAAGCACTTGCATATTATATGCCTTGTTTGAACACTGTTCATTCAGATGCCAACAAACTTAGGCTAAAAAATATATTCTTACAATACCACTACTTTGGCAGCTGTTAAAGTAATTGTTATCATGTAAATTGGTATCATTTTGCCAATCATCATGAAAGGGTTTTTTGGGGTTGTTTTTTGTTGTTGTCTTTTTTTTACAACAAATGAATTCTAATCTAACCCAGTTTAGGAAGAAAGGCCTCAATTTTCAAGCAGAAATGTCACTACTTAGATACTTGAAACCTAAAATTATTTTGCCAGTAGTATAATTTTTAAAATATATAATATACTTAAAGATGATTTTTAAATGAACCCTAAAGCTTTGATTTTTTTAATTAAAAAAAAAGTTCAAGACATGAAATAAGAATATTATTCTAGTGTATAAAACTGGACAAACTATGAAACCGGACCCAAATACAAGATCCAATGTCTAATTAAAAAAAAATAGCACAACAGAATGTAAGGCTTCTTATTCTGACTTTGAAGAAAGAAATTAACTCAGATTATTCCAGCAGAGATTTCAATTTTGGTTTGTCACATCTCAGGAAAACTACATGTCTTAAATTATCATTTAATTTTGACCTATTCAATAGGTTAAAATTTTTTCCTTAGTTTTTTCCATATACGAGCTCAAAGAACATGAATCAACTTTTATAATTATAAAATAACACTCATTGTTTTTCTAAAAAATTCACATGCTATAGCCTCAAAAAGTAGTCTACTTGGCAACTTCCTTAGAATATGGTTTAGAAACGAGTATTTTTTAACATATCCCCACCCCCCGAAAAAAAAGCAGCATCCCACTATAATAGGACAAATTAGGTAAGGACTGCATGGAAATATGCCAGAACTCTGGAATCCAAACTCCTGATGCAATCAACCAATAAATTTAAGATAAATCAGATCATGAGAGCTACAGGGGATGTGCTGTATTTCTATGGCTTGCCTACGAAATTCAGTAAAAAAGAAAATTGAAAAAGGAATTATGTTCTTTGTAGTCTCAATCTTAGCAGTTGCTAAAAATAAAGAAGTACCTCGTAAAACATGAAACACAGAAACAGAACAATTATCTACCACAATAGTTTAAAAATACTGCTGGTTTATTTTGCCTTCTCAAGAAAACTAAATATGTTTTGCACTAAAAATACCAAGGAACAAAGTGAATAACTGAAGTCCAACTTTATATATGAAGCCTGTCCAGAAGACCTTCTAAGAGGTGCATGCTCTGTGGAAAGGAATTTGGCCATCTGACATGAAATATGTTCATGTCCTTTGACCCAAGAGTGCCAATTCTGGAACCCATCCTTAGGGAAGGCAGATCAAATTGATGTACAACCACAGCAAAACCCTGGAAACCACTCAAATGTCCAATAATGAGGACATGATCAAATATATTATGGCACATCCACAAGATATGCCATAATAAAATATTTTTTATAGGTGCAATGCTTTTGGTATCCAGTGATCATCCCCTTTATCTTGGAGAAACTTAGTGTTTTAAGTTGCCAAATATCTTCTAACTCAGTAATTTAAAATGCATTATTGCACTCTAATAGCTTCTTTATGAGAACATTTGGCTTTTGAAATACTAGGTCGGCATGGGGAAAATAATAGGAAAGGGGTTGGGGGACAAACAAGTTGGAGAAGATTTTTCTTGGCAGAATGCCTCGTGTTCCACAACTCTGAATCTATATTTGAAGACTACTTCATTGGAAAGCTAGCTTCTATAGTAAAGTTTCAGATTTGTTTAACTTTAGACTTGAGACATAGCATATTTTTGCCATTCTTACCCCAAAGTAATTAAATAATAAGCACTTTGAGCACATATAACTATTTCTGCTTTTTAAAGATATTAAATGTAGTTCAATAACCCAACACTGCCAGTTAACCAGATATTTAAATGTCAAATATCTGGTTACTCATAAGAGGAGCATATTTACATACAAAAGATTCTTAAAGGATTAAGATCTCCCAAATCACAGCAGTATGATTCTAGCCTCAGAAGGATCTACAGAGGCAGACAAGTGAAGTAGTGCACTGGCCCTGGCTTCTAATTTTAGCTCACTGGTTAGCTTTATTGTAGAAATTTCACTTACCTTTCTCGATCTCCTAGCTTTATCTATAAAATGAGTATAAAATTAATCCACTTACCTAAGGTTCCCACGAACTCTTTTAAAAATTATTCTAGGTTCAGATTTCTACAATCTTCCCAAATACCTCCTTTTCCTAATTCTCAGCAGTAATAAACTTTTTTTCAGATTACTTTGAGGTATCAACACTTCACAAAATGCCGACAAGTTTTTACAATACTATTCATCTCAAAAATACACACTGTCTATAAAACTTATCCTATCACATTTTGGAAAACCCTATTAAGCATTTCTTAGTAACTATCTTATAATGCTCTAAAAGTCTCAATTAAAATCAAATTACTCAATATACATTACACATAGAGGGCACATGATTTATTAGGCAATAACTCCCAGAATACACAGCAATGGGCAGTATTTCATTTCCTAATACTAATCAGAAAATTAAATACTGGAGGTGTTTCTTTTTTTTTTAATGTCTAAAATAAAGAGAACACTATGTATGTTAAGTATCTCTACATAAAACATTACATAAAATGAAGCATCATTTGAGTTTTAAAACATGAAGAATATGAATTTTAGAACTGAAACTCTTGTAAGTAAACTGCCTAATTTCACAATAGACCAAACCATACACATAAGTAATTCAGTTAAACAAACCTTTTGAGTGAGTTAAATGACATCCATTAAATTTTTCTTAACTTTTAACACAGAAGATACAGCCACATTTTAATTTTATGTTTGCAAAAAGTTGATTTTTACCAAAAAAAAAAACTGGCATCATCTGACGTTTTTCATACCTGTTGAATTTGAGTAAACAAATGGCCAACTTTCTAGTGACACATAGTACTCAACACGTCATTATTCCCATGCCTATAAATCAAACATTTTATACAGAATACAAATAATAGTGCAGTTGATTTTTTAAAAAATAAAGCTAAGTTTACTATTTTGGACATAGTGTTTCTATCTGAAAGTCTGTAAACTCACCTTTAATTACTAACTTTTTCCTCACCTTCATTATATTCTGTAAGAATCACTGATTACGTTAGACTCTCAGATTTTTTTTCAAACAAGCTATGAAAATTTACTGATGTCTCTTTTTTTTTAGCATCTTAAAGGCCATAGCCAATTACAGCTACAGATTTTTTTTTTATTAATAAAAGCCTACCACATCAGGGAATAGTCTAATGTTTAAGTAATAGCAGACCCACCCACTGATTCACCTTTCTATGAGTTTTGCTGTCAAAATAATCTAATGAAAAAGAGGGAGGGGGCTAGCATGATGTGATTACTAGCCATAATCCATAGATACACTGCCATACCCCACATCTGGATGCATACACAGATTCAAAAGTTATCACCCAGTTGAATATTTTTCAAACATTGTTTTTGCATTAAGCTAGTATACTCACTACAAATAACATCCACAGTTACTATTTACCTAGCCCTTTCTAGGGGCAGATGCACATGATGCTAGTCACTTAATATCTGTCATTTCATTTACTCCTCAGAGCAACTGTAAGAAACACATTATCATCCCATTTAATAGAGAGCGCCAAGGGCTAAAACAGGATATAAAGTTGCTAAGTGGCAGAGCCAGACTGCAAACCCAGGGTTGCTTGACTTTTCAAAGTTCATGCTAATTGTATTAAACTACACTGCCCACTAAATCATGCAATGTGTTTAGAAGTTCCTCAAAGATTTAATAAACTTCTTCAGGTTTTCCAAGCATAATCACTTCTCTGCAACAAATACAACTGGCTGTAGTAATGTACTTAAACCAACATTATACATTAATTCAGTCTTGTCAAAAGGGTAGGATTTACAAGGAAATTCCGATTCTTATCTGAAGGGAACACCAGAAAAGTTACAGTACACTGGGCTCAGATGCACTCAGGCTGATATTTTCATTATCATATAAAAGATCTCATATGGACACTTAGTGCAAAGTTTTTCCTTATTAATTTTAGGGGTAGTATATACATGTCCCACTCTACTACACCTGCTGAAAAGATAGTCATATCAAGCCAAAAAAAAACACCCCAAAAATCTAAATCATAATACCAAAGTGCCAGACAGGTACGTTTCTTTGTATGTACACGCAACATTCCTCAAAGGAAGTAGGGATTTCTACTAATCTATTTTTCTCCAAGTCTTACTCATCCCTGTTGCTCTATTAACTCAGGGACTAAGAGTCACAAGTCACATTTTTTCTCCAACACAGAGCTGTGTTTGAATCATTCCTGTAACCAAACCAGTTGGACGGCTAGCTCTGCTATTAAATAAGGATTTCAACCATCATCTAAAAGGTGGAAGAAATGCGCCATCTCTCTTTACAACAGCTCTAAAGCTCATCCCTGACAAGTATAAGCTCAGACTGAGTCACAGCAACTCCTGGGCTCTAAATAAAGCGGATAAGAATCTATCGTTCTTATTCCTCCCCCCAACCAAACAAGCAAAATTTAATAATCATCCTTCTACTCAATCACCGCTGAATAAACACCACATTTTATATAGACTCCCAGACACCCATTCCCAGGGCCTGGAATAAGCCATGTTCCTGCCCAGTCCCTTCTCTTCAAGAGAGTTAACCCCCTCACGAAAGACCAACCCACATTTTTAAAGGTAGTTAACTTCATGATGACTGTAGATCCATCTTATCCCTTCGCTTAAGACATCAGCTCTAAAAACAAACAAACACACACACACACACACACACACACACACACACAAGTGAAAAGCAATTAACTGAATTACAGGGAACCAGCCGCCCACAGAATTGAGGAAGGAGCCACAGTGGTCTCCTGCTTTCCTCACAATGGGGCTCTTCGTCCTGAGTGGCTACTGGAACGAGGCTCTCAGGACTGACAGACTCGCCAAATCCCACCCTTCGGAAAAGTGACGGGCTGGAGTTAACCCTTCGGCTGCCCATACAGAGCAAATCCGAAGGAAACCCCAATCGCCCAAATGCTTTAAAAATGTGACAAGGCCAATTTCACCCTTTCCAAGCCCCAGCCCTCTGAAGCTGACTACATGGAATTAACCCTTCAGCTGCCGACCTCGGGCACCAACATGAGGGAAACCCCAACCCCGACCCTCGGGGAGGTGACAACCACGGCGTGCCCGCCCGACGCCCGAGCCCCACCGCGCTGAGCGGAGACCCGACCCGGGCCTTCAGGCGAGCGCCGGGCCGGCCCGCGGCTGCGGAGCCCCGGCGAGTAGGCGGGAGGGCACTCACCGCGATGACATTGACGAAGGTAGTCTTGCCCGAGTACTGCAGCCCCACGAGCGTCAGCTCCATCTCCTCCTTCCAGAAGAGCGAGCGGAACCAGTCCAGCAGACGGGAGATGAGCGCCAGCATGATGGCGGCCAGCGGCAGGGACAGACGGGCGGGCGGCGGGGCGGACAGCGGGAGCGACGACTTCCGCGCAGGTGGGCCTCAGCCCGGACCCCCCAATGGCTCCTCGGGGCCCCGGCACTACGCGGGCGGACACGGGCGGGCGGCGTCGGCCGGAGCCAGGAAGCCCAGCAGGTCATATGACTCTCCCTATTCCCCCCCGCCACCCCACGCTCTTTCCGCGCCGCCGTCCGCGCCCACGGCAAGAGCGACGAGGATCGCCCGGCCAGGCGCAGCGACTGCCTTCAGCGCCACCTAGCGGGGCCTCCCCGCAGCACCCTGTATAGACGGGCTGCCCTCTGGCCGGCTTTGGGCGGCCACTCCTCCACTCATTCGTGTTGTTAATTCATCATTCTTTATACGATTGTTTATTGACATCTACTCTGTGCCGAAAGACTTCAAAACTCTGGGGCATTCAGCATGGAATAAAAGTCCCTTCCGACATTTTTGGGAATAGCAAAAGATGGGAAGCCACAAGTGTTTATCAGTAGGAAACTGATTAAATAAGCTCCAGTATGTTCTCAAAAGGGAATACCATGCAGCTGTTAAAAAAAATAAAGAGAGTACCTGATGAAGGGGTAGTTTAATAATCGTAATATTGCACATGTAATTGTAAATTAATGATAATAATATAAATTATATTAAAAAAATAAAAAATAAAAAATATATTTATGTAAAAAATAAAAATAAAAATAAAGAGAGTGAGAGAGAATGAGGAAGTTCTCTATAAACTGATGTGGAATAATGCCCAGGAAATATTTTCAAGGAATATAAATGTAAAGGGTAGACTATGTATATAATGATACTTTTGGTGTAAGATGAGAAAAGAATATATACAGGTAAACATATATACACATATGTATTATATTTGCATAAAGAAATATGGGAAGACTAATAAATATGGCTTCCTATGGATATAGGGGGAACTGGGTGGCTGGGACAGGAATGGGAATGAGACTTCTCTGGATATCTTTTTATATCATTTTGACTTTCAACCATGTAAATGAGTTACCTGTTCAAAAGTTTAATTTAATTAAAAAGTAAATAAAAATATCTTCAGGGCTTTCAAATTAAGGAAAAAATCCCTGCACTCATGCAGCTTACATTCTAGTGAGAAGACATGTAATATAATAAACAAATAAATATGGGATGTAATGCCTTGTAGTACCGAGTATTAGAAAGAAAACTGAAAAAGAGGACGCGGGAGTGGCACCTGTTCTAGTGTGATCAGAGTAGACCTCTCAGAGGAGGTGGCTCTGGATGAGAAGGCTTAAAGGAAGTGACAGGCACACATCTGGGGAAACACATTGCAGATAGAAGGAGCAGCAAAAATCCTGAATGGAGAAGGAGCATGGAATGCTCTAGAAATAGACAGACAGTGTGGCTAGCTTAGACTTATCAGGCAGAAGTGGAAAGAGTTAGGGATGGAGAAAGAGGTTGGAAGCAGAGAAAATAGTGCATAGTGGCCCTAGTCCAGATTTTATTCTTGGTGTGATGGGGAACTAAAAGAGGGAACCAATTTATATTTTTAAAATTTCACTCTGGCAGCTCCATGGAGAACTGACTGCAGGAAAAAATTGTGGCATCTTGAACTGTGTCCCTAATTATGTCCCCACAAGATATGTTGGAGTCCTAACCCCCAGCACTTCAGAATGTGACCTTGCTTGGAAATAGGGCCCTTGCAGATGTAATCAGTGAAGGTGGTCATACTGGATGGAATAGGGTGGGCCCTTAATCCAAAAGGACCAGTGTCCTTATAAGAAGAGGAGAAGATACACAGACACAGGAGGGGAGAAGGCCATGTGATGACAGATAGATACTGAAGTGTTGGAGCTCCCAGCCGGGGAACACCAAGGAATGGCCTGCAAACCACTGGGAACTAGAAGAAGGGCAGAGAACAGATTCTCTCTTACAGCCTCAAAAGGAACTAGCCCTGCCAGCACCTGATCTTGGACTTCTAGCCTCCAGAACAGTGAGAACAATGTTTCTGTGTTGTTAAGCCACTCTGTTTATGGTCCTGTATTACAGCGGCCCTAGAAAACTAATAAAGAGGGAAAGAGCAGAAGCAGTGAGATGGGTTAGCAATTTGTTGTATTAGTTTAAGTGATGACGGTGGCTGGGACCACTTAGGTGTTAGTCATCACAGAGCTTCCATTCTGGTGGGAAAGACCACAAACTGATTTCAAAGAGAAAATGAACATTCCTCCATCATTACAATTATTGTAATTCTCTTCACCTCTAATATCATTTAATGTAATGTAGGCCATTCTTATCTCCCAAATCTAGTTTCCCATTTTAAAAAACTATAATTTTTTTTCATGAAAGCACAATATGATGGTCATAAAAAATCAAACCATACAGAGGTATATGATTAGAAAAAGCCAATTTATCTGTTAGCATCCTCAATCCCCCATCTCTGAAGTAACCCATTTTAACAGTTTACTTTTTAAATCTAATAAACACTTATGCATGTATGTGGAGCCTAGAGTTTTCTCTCACATGCAAAAATGGGAACATGTTGTAGCTTTTACATATATTGTATCCACATAATAGATACACCATATAACAGAGCTACTGAACACTTCTTTCCACTCTGTGTTCATTCATGTCACATTGGTAGATTGAGATTAGCCATAGTGGGATTATTTATAGCATGGAAATTGGAAAACACTACAAATCAGGATTCCCCTTCCCCAGAGAGCTGGCTGTTAGACATTTACTAGCACACCGCTGATAATACCCAATACACAGTATTTGAATGAGGATTAAATAAAACAGAATTAGATTAAGGTAAGGACAGGCAGGATGATATGTTTACTGCAGATAGCCTACATAATTAGAATGACCGATCCTCATACCAGCTCCTCTACCCACCTGATATATGAAATGTGCAAGTTGCTCAACCTCTGTGTGCCTCCATTTACTATAGAGATAACATTGTCAACTGCCTCAAAGGATTCTTGTGAGGAGTAAATAAATGAATCCACCTAAAGCTCTTAAAATAGTGCCAGGCACAACATTAATATTCACTAACTACTATTTATTATTTCTGGAACGAAGTTTCATAGTAACTCAGGCCAGCTGGTTAACAGTTCAGGGGCTCAGTTTTTCCATCTGCAAAATAGGGATAAAGATATTGACCTTGTTTGATGTTTTAACTGAAGAGGCATTATCTGCTGGCATCAAGCTCAGGAGTGTACAGTCCTATTGCTGCATTCATTCCTCTGAACTTTGTCTAGAATTAAGTTAAAAGAATGATATTGTGAAATCATGTGCTCAGACACATTCACAAGTCATGTGTAAAGGTCAGGAATCCCAGTGTTCTGGGAATGTGGATGGGGAGAACAGGGGCAAGAGATAAAACTGACCCACGTGTTTGCTTTATGGCTGCTGGTTAAGAAAGAGAAAATTCTATGGCATCAGCTGGATACATCCCTGAAGACCACTCTAGTTTAAGCTATGGGAAAACTGAGGCACAACAGAGGAAATGATTTTCAACTGTAACCTTTTGAAGGACAAGGACCATTACTACTTAAATCAACGAAGCCATTGTAGGTAACTGAGTCAGTCAGTATGGGGACTGTGAAATCTTGTCTCTTGGGCGTACGTTTTGTTAGCTTCACGTTTGTGTAATAGGATAATAGTTTTGGCCAAAGAATAAAATGGGTGTGACAGATTCCATCTGTTCCCACTGGCCTGATTATCAGCTTCATAGCATCTTAAAGTGACAGCACCCGGGCCTTCTCCACGGGACATTTCTGCATTTTGGCCAAGTCAGTCGAGGAGCCAGAGTTATTCATTAGCCTTTGATGCCACTCCAGTCATATAAATAGGCCCTCCAAAATCTGCAAGGGCCGAATGTCAGCTCTGTTTTTTAAAAGCAGAGTGTCAACCTCTGGAAAAGAGAAGGAAAAACCAGTTTGGGTGTTCTCTTTTGAAGGAACATTCCTCATTATTTTAAAACTGAGCTATTCAACCCCATTATAAGAAAAACCAATCATATGAGAATTCCAAAGATAGAAAACAGACACTTAGAGCAGTGTGGGGTGGGTGCGAAGAGCCCTCAGCTAAGAATTAAAAACACCACTCTGTTAGGAAGGAAAAGCCTTAACCTGCATAAAAAGTTCTTATTCTGGCTTTAAAAAAGAAATAGCAGTGTGATCTTGGGTAAGTCATTTCCCCTCTCTGAGTTTCAGTTTCCTGATCTATAAAGTGAAGGGCTTGGATAATATAAAATATAAGAGCTTCTTATCTCTAAAACCTTATGATTTCATAGCAGCCTGACTGAAATATTTGGGAAGGGACTCCTACATGGGAAAGGAAATACAGTAGGTCCCTCAACACCTCTGGCATTACAGGGATCGACCCCACACACAGTTGAAAATCTGCATGTAACTTTGGACTCCTCCAGACCTTAACTACTAATAGCCCACTGTTGACTGGAAGTCTTACAGCTAACATAAATAATTGATTAACACATATTTTGTATAAGTATCATAGGCTGTATTCTTAAAATAAAGTAAGCTAGAGAAAAGAAACTTTGTTTTTTTTTCAAATTGTCACAGATCTCAAAAAATATTGCCAATATATTTATTGGGAAAAAAAAATCTGCATGTAAGTGGACCTGAAATAAGAATTTGTTCTATATCTCAGAGGTTACCCCCCTTAGCAATGGTCTGCGAGGCACTGATGATGACATATTCTTTCCAGGCCGTGCCAGAGTAAAGGAAAGGAGGAAAGAGAAGAGGAAAGGATTTCATGTTGAAAGTAGTAAGTCCTGATTCAGCGTCTGGGGAGGAAGCTGTCTGCCTCCATCTCAGCTTCTCCTCTGCTTCATCCAGATCATCATTGTTTGGGGTGGATTTAATTCCCAGTCAGTGTTACTGTTCCAAGGGGGAAGCTTGCATTTGGGAGCCAAGCACGAGTGGGTTTGCATCCTCATTCACTTCTGACTTTTGGCAAATTACTTCACCTCTCTGAACCGAAAATGGAAATAATACCCACTTTTCAGGGTGGTGACTGACAGCCCAATGCAGCAATGTAACAAAATGTCTTAGCCCTGAGTTCTGGCCCAGAGAAAGTGCTCATTAGATACCATGGTCCTTACTTTCACATCCAGAGCCCAGTGTGGAAATTCCCTTTTGTGTGTTCCTGTGACAAGCATGCCACACAGAGAATGAGTGACACAGTTCCCCCTTCTAAGAGTTCACATTCTACAACAAAACATCCCGGGAGTCATCTCTGGGCTCTTCCCATCGGCACGTTGGGAGCAGTTAGTACCCATTGCATGGCTGCCTCAGCACTACTGGCCCGGGGACCAGAGGATTCTGAGCTGTGGGCAGCCATCCTGTGCTCTGTGTGGTCCTGTGCAGCATTTTTAGCTGCAGCTGAGGCCTCCACCCACTGGGAATGCCCCTCGTCTGCAGGTGTGACAACCAAAAACGTCCCCAGACCTTGCCAGGTGTCCCTGCAGAAACTGCAAACTTGCCTCTGGCTGAAAACCACTGGATTCGACAAGATTTTTTTTTGCTTTGTTTTCTATTTCCCACTGTCCTGGTCTTTAAATCCACTCAAGGGCAATAGTGTTGCAACAGGTGGGAGCAGCAGGAATGACACCCAGGCAGGAGGAGTGTTTTATCACTGACCTCATTCAGTATTGCCAGCACAGAGGTGATAAAAAGCAGATCAGCTGTCATCCATTGATTACCGTGTTTCCCTTCTCTGCAGACAGTGCACCCCTTTATTGCAACACCCAGAGCCCCCTTGAGATGCCATTGCTCCATTTGCCAGTTCTTCCCCAGTCCCAGTCACACCTGTGTTACAAAAACATCCTGCTGTCATTTTAAATCACTGCACACACTTCAGGTTCAGTCACAAATACGCTTCATCTTAAGACATGGAAAAGAACAGAAAAGTTATTGCAGGTGAAAATTTGTCCTGCTACCCAGTTTGAGCCAGCTGCCGACTGGATGTCTGGGAAGGGACAGAGGACCATTCTGGCTACTCCTGTTTCCTGGTGTTTGCGTCCTAGGGCTGCGGTAACAATGGACCGCGGTCTGCATGGCTCAAACAACACAATGTATTGTCTCACTGTCTGGAGGCTACAAGTCTGAGATGAAGATGTGGGCAGGTTTGATTCCTTCTCAGGGCTGGGAAGAGAATCCGTTCCGGCCTCTCCCCCCACTTCGGGTGGGATGCTGGCAATCACTGGCTTTCCCGGGCTTACAGATGCTCCACCCCATCTCTGTCTTCATCTTCACATGCCATTCTCCCTGGGTCCGTGTCTGTCTCTGGGTCCAAATTTCCTTCTCTTTTCATCAGGGCATCAATCGTGTATTATTGGATGAGGACGCTCCTCTAATGACTTCATGTTAACTTGATTACCTCTGTAAATACCTCATTTCCCAATAAGGTCACATTCTCAGGCACTGGAGATTAGATCTTCAACATACCACTTTTGGGAGACACAGTTGAATCCGTAACACCTGGTTCAGTGGCTATCCCTATTCTTCCATCAGAAGAATGAACATGTAATTTATCATCCAAAGTGGGACGCTTTTGAGATGGGAGTGTTGTTAATAATTATGCCAGGGCTTGAGGTGTAAATCAGAAGTGTCCTGGTCAGACTGGGACATATGTTCTCCCTACGCATGAAGCACCAGACCTAGTGGAGGCAGGGAATGGGATGTGTGGACCAGGAAGTGTTGGCTCAACCAACATCGCCACAGTAGAAGCTGGCACCTTCTGGGAGGGGCAGATGTTTCAGGCTGACTTGTTCTCTAGTGGACTCTCTCGCCTGCAATTCACTGGGGTCAGGTGAATGCATCTCAATTCCAGCAGGTAGCTTAAGGCTTTTTTCCTTTAGGATTGGAGCATCCAGGAGTCTACTTTTTTATGCTGAGGTCTCCTAACCCCACCAGAAGGCTTCCAAGGACAAGATCTAAGATGGCCCCACCCCACTTCTCTCCACAGATGACCCACATCTGGTCCCCTAGAAACACTCACCATTGGACTTCCAGAAAGATGGCAGCGTGAGCAGAGCAGCAGAAATCTCCTCCCAAAACTATATATATCTATGAAAATACAGCAAATACAACTATTCCTAAAAGAGAGACCAGAATACACAGGAAAGCGCACAGCATGCAGCTACACATGAGAGGACACGGCACCCCGCGAGGCGGGTAAGATAGGAGCCCGCGACCCAGTGGGACCCGAGCACTCCCCCACCCCAGCGCACCAGCGGGAGGAGAGGATTCAGAGCCAGGAGGGAGTGGAAGAATAGGCCCACGAAATAACCAGCCCCGGTGATCTGCTGAGTTCAAAGGCAGCCTGGAAGCTTTCAGAATCAACAAGTCTATCCAAAATACCCAGGGCGTTGACCAGGTCTAGGCAGGTGGTCTGCTCTGCGGATGTGCTGGGGGAAGACTTGATTCAGAGCATCCAGAGAAAACTTTGTTAACAACACTGGGATCCCCACTGCTCTGGGGCCAAAAATATGCTAAGGGAGAGAAGCACTTGAATAGACCTTTCACATTTTTTGGAAAAGAGTTCATTATTATTTTCCTGGTTGCTTGTAGCAGAATAGTAAGATGTTTGGGGACATAAATTTTGGCGTGAGAGGTATTTGTTTATAAAATAATTTACATAATATATGTAATAGAAGTAGCATGTGATTTTTGTAAATACTTTGAGCAACCCAGATGTGTATGAAGTAGAAAACACGAATCACCAGCCCCTCCCTGGCTCTCTAGCTTCACTCCCTAGAGGTAACCACTGTTAACAGTTTGGTGAGTTTTCTTTAGTAATAGTAGTAGTTGTAATAATAATAATAATAGCAAAAAACGGATCAAGGACTCATTTTGGTGTTAGGCACTGTGCTAAATGCTTTACACAGATTGTTTCATCTGACCCTCGATCCTCTCTATGTGATGGAGACTTACTGCTCCTGCTTTACAGATGTAAAAACCAAGGCTTACAAAGGTAGGTAATTTTACCAAACTTTGTGCAGCTTTCTGCATTTTTTTCTCATGTGTTTACAAACATATTATGTGACTGCATGTGTATGTGTTCGTGTATATTTACTACTGATGAGATTAAGTATAACATGATTTTGTGAAACTTGCCTTTTTTGCACTGAACATACTAGCGGCACCTCTATATCAGGATTTATGATTCTGCTCCATTCCACTGAGTAAGTCAATCTCTCTCAACCTCAGTTTCTCTCTTAACCTCAGTGGATGTCAACGTGAAAGTTAACTTACATATATAAAGTTCTTGGCTGGTGCATAAATAGGTACTCAAGAAATTACAACTACTAATATCATGACTAGCCTTACTAGTAAAATGTTCAGGTAAACCATCATTAAAGGAGGTGTTTTTTGTTTCTTTGTTTTAATTTAATGTGATTGTCCTTAAGCAACTAAAATCTACTGAATTTAAATGGCTGGCCAGTTCTGTCTGGGTGTTTTGCTTTTGGGGTTTCGTTGTGGTGGACTCAGAAAGAAAAGGGAAAAAACAGACAGCTGGAAATTAATGGTTCAGGAACTGTCTCTTGAGGCTCTGAGAAGCAAATAGGAGAATGCAAAATAAGCGAGATCCCAAGAAAAAAATCTAACAACAGGAGATCAAGAGTCTGATGGCTCTCGCCTCACCCATAATCCCTCTGGCCTCTTGAGATGGGTTCTGGGTCTAGCTGAGGTCTGCCCAGAGCCTGTCACCCAGTGAGCCTTTAATGATAGGCTCTTTCACCGAGCTCAATTACCAACCTGGAATAATGTGGACACACTTATTTTTTTTCAAATCTTTGGGGTACTACTCCTTCATAAAATAGTCGATTGCAGTTGGCCTCGGGAGAAGAGGTTGGAAATTGAAACCACTGATTTTTAAGCTCCATCAGAGGTTCCCACCATTGTCACAAGGGGTAGGGATTCTGGATGCTGAAGCTTCCATGTAGAACATAGATTTAATATCTCTTGCTGATTCCTTCTTGCCTCTGCTGAAACAAACAACAAACTCAGAATTTTTCAACATTGTAGCTGCATTCAACAAACATTTATGGAGAACCTACTATGTGCCAGGCACTGTCCTAGGCACTGGGATATCAGTGCACAAAATAGAATAAAGAAAACCCTTTAGGAGTATCTGTTCTAATGGTCTGAACCTCAAACAGGCCAGCAACACCATAGTTCCCGATGATCTGTTTTCAGTTACACACCAACCCTTCTGTGGCAAATACTTGGTAATTTAATAAAAATTGTAATTTCTTATGCTTATTTAAACACTATGAACTGCTTCATGATCCCTGGGTTAGTAGCAATTTTATGTGTTTATTTGCGAAATTGAATTAGGACCAGCTCACGACCTTACATATCAAAATTAGAAGGGAGTCTGGTATCTGTCTCTTGGGGTGCTCTCTTTACCTTGGCATGCCAGGATGCCAGAGGAGACCCCAGAATCCAAGAATTCTGCTTAACTTCTAACAAGAAGCATCCTGACTTCTCAGTCCAGAGTTTACCCAGTCCAGGGTATTAATGTTCTGAGCTACCACTGACATCATTGTCAGAAACGAGTCACCACTACAGGTATTGATGCCGGGGTTCTTGTTTGTGGAGTCGAAGAATGAACGCCCAAGGTAGGAGAGCCAGGGAGAAGCTTTTATTGAGAAATACAGTGAGAGGACAGAGCTCCTGGCTCATGCCAGAAGGGGAAAAGGGAGTCCGTGGTGGTGCATTGTCTAGGGGATTTATAGGTGGTTGAGAGACAAAGGGCTAGGGATGCAGACTACCAAATGGTCTCTAATTGTTTGTCTTTGAAGAGACACTAAGTTTTTTATCAGTTTCCTGGATTATTCTGCAGAGTTAACACAAGAGATTTACTGCTTTCATTCTTTCCCAGAAGAGCAGCTTCTTGGATTGGGAGCATATCAATCAAGACTGCCTGTCCTGCTCCCAAGGTGGGCTGAGTTATTGTCTGTTTTGTTAAGAAACCTACTTTTTTCTTTTTGGCTTTTAAAATGTAATCTTATCTTTAAGATGGAATCTTTCTTGTTTTTACTATGTTATTTGTGATGGGCTTGCTTGCTATATTAATTGCCCAGGTTATATATCACTTGATTAGGAGCTGGAGGAGGAAAAGTAGCATATGAGTCAAGTTAAAGAAGATAAGCTGGGCCTTTTAGCAGGTTAAAGTAAATTTTACAATAACCTTATTTAATTGACCCAATGAAGACATGGGCTATGCTGAGTATTTTCTTATCTGGGGATATTCAAACGTTCCAGGCCAAGTTACTCCTGGCTTTTTAGTCTTAATTAATCTCACTGAAGAATGTTTATATTCCTGGTTTGATATTTTACTTTAGAGAATTAGTGTGACTTTGACTTTGCTTAATTGTTTAATATGGAGTTTTCGTAGTGGTCTTTTACCGGAGGCCCTCACCCTACTCTGACTACACCCACGGTCCCTGTCTCAGTATGACCTAAAATGTATAGCATGTATACATCTAACCTGTGCAGGGTGCTGGGCCCCTTGCCATGCCTGGCATTAACCTTTGATCACTAGACCATTGATATTGGAGAGAGGAGCCATGTGAAAGTGGTCAGGGTAGAGGGGATACTTGAGGGGAGGGGCAATGGAGGCAAAGGCTGCTAAGCAACCATTACAAACGTTTGCAATATGTTGATTACCCATATAGGCACTCCTGTGCGTTCAGGTACATCTAGCCCTGCTCCTGGCTTGTTTGTCAGTAAGGTTGCTGACTGTGGGTGTGGTTCCTTGCTTTCCCAATTTCATGCCCTAGACAGTGGGTCCTTTGAAGAAAGGTGTACCATGTCTCTTCTTTTCTCTGGGTGCCAATCTTGACCGAGGGAGTGTTCCACTGCACTCGCAGTATTTAAACCCAGTTTTTACAGACATCCTCCCATGAAAGAATCCCTCCTCAAAGGGGTTGCCTCTGTATGGGCTCAGCAGGAATTTGCCCCAGTGGAAATGGCAGCACCTGCCTTCCTCTTATTCCCAAAGGGAACTTCCCAGAGACTCCTTGGAGTTTATGGGTGTGTGTGCGTGTGTGTGTGTGTGTATTGCTTGTTCAAGGCTTCTGGTCAACTCAGCTCAGGATCTGGCTTCCCAAGGCCTACTGAGAAGACAAAAAAAATGTATTTTTTTATACCACTGACACCATCATTATGAAGAAAAACAAAATAAGGGAGTCAGGAGCACAGATAAAATTTAGGGGAATTCTAAAGGGAGAAGGGAAATGGAATTTGGTGAGTGGAGAAGGTTGGAGGGAAAGCATTCGAATAAAAAGCCGAGAGGCTTGAGGGAGGCCACCCTCAAGGGAACAGCATTTTGCGTACAAATCCTCAATTCAGGCAGGATTCAATGCAGACAGTTTATCTGCTCCTCTCAGCACTGGAGCGGTTCAAAGGCAAGGGCTGGACCCCCAGGGGCTCCGCAGGCATCTCTGTCTCTGTGTTTTTTCTCAGGTGGTCTCTCCTGTGTGGTGGCTTCAGAGCAGCTGAGCTCCGTCCACTGCAGCTCAGGACTCCAAAGGGACATGTCCCCGACAGAGAGAGCCAGGCAGAAACTGTATGGCCTTTGCGACTTAGTCTCGGAAGACACATGGGGGCACTTCCACTTCCCCGTATCTTCTCTGCCCGCGCTTCCTTTGCTTTGGCGACTCCTGACCAGATCCAACGCACCAACCGTCCCAGGTGGCTGGCCCTGAGGTCACATATGAGAATTACCCCTCGGAGGGGTAGAAGCCGCTGAAGCAAGTCTTCAGGCCGGCTCACACCCTGCGTGGCTACTCCTGATACTTGTTGGGGGGCCAGGTAGGGGCGGAGTGATGCCGGCTTGCATCACTATCATTCCAAGGAATTAGTGAATGATTTTACAGCTCATTGACATTGAATAATAACAGAGGCATGAATGTTAGCAAGGAACTTCCATGCCTGCCCTCTCCCACTCCCCCGACCCCACCTGAAACACACACCCACGGGCCTCCTGTTTCCACGAAGGAGCTTCCTCCCAAGCAAGGTCCTCAACCTGTGGGATAAGGAGGTACGTTGGACATATGTTAAATAATTGACCCACAATTCGAGGATGTTAAAGATCTTACAACGTGTAGGACCGTTCAGCCAACAGCTGTGCTGCTGAGCATGCCGACGTTCACCACCGAGAAACCCCTCAGCAGGGGGATGCCTCCGGTCTCTGTCCATCTCCTTCCCAGCCCCTGGGAAGCGGTGAGTATTCTCTTGGGGATCCAATAGCCTGAAGAGAGGGTGAATTTGAGCAGGTTCTGCTGTGGGTGGTAGGCTGTCCAGCAGGCTCTGCCCTCATGGGAAGCCCCAGCTTCCATCCGTACCAAAGCCTGGATGGAAAATCTGCTCGTTTCAGTGGAGTGTTAGCAAACCCTTTGGGACACAGTTCTGAAGTGATGGTCTGCAGTCACCTTTATCCGTAATAGAGATGACAGTTTTTATCTCCATTTGTCCATCTCCTGTGTCTATTTCCCAACTATTTTGAGCTGGGAAGGGAATCAAGAAATGCTATTTATTGGTTTCAAGATTTAAAAATCAAAGCTGAAGAGACTTCACACAAAATACTGTAGGATGTAAGTGTCAACAGTCTTTAGATTTTCCAGGGCTTATACATTTTTAAATGTCCATCACTTGTAATGATTTGTTATTCCTATGAATTCCAGGATACTTAAATGGTATTTTTATTTGTAAAATGCTACCTAGCCTAATTCTAAAACAGACATGAGGCTGCTTTAAAAAAAAATTCAACTGCACAAGACTTTCTTTCATGCTTAAAAGTATAATAGAGTAGGAAAAGCCAAGATCCAGTAAGAAAATAAAGCTATGAAATGTTAGTATCCTGAAAGGCATGCTCTCCAGCCGTGTACAGTTATTAAAGTTAGGAAGCAAATTAAGTGCTAAACTTCCAGGTAGTCAGAGAAACACAGCTCTTTTCAATACTGATTTTGCTCATTAGAATATAAGATCAAAACATATTTTAATTGATTTTTACACAGACTTACCATATCTTTATATATATTATTATTATATACACATGTATATATATATATATATATATGTGTGTGTGTGAATAAAATATATACCAGTGTACCAGTTGTTCAGGAGAAAGAATTATTGGCACTAATGTCAGAGAACTTTCCCCAGAGTCCTCATAAAGGGAATATTGCCTGATAAAATGGAGATATTGCCAACAACATCTCTAAAGAAAATATAACAGTAAATCACTTTCAGCTGTTTCTTATGGCTTTTCTTCAATGCAAGCCATGAGCATTATGCCAAAGCATAATTTAATAAAAAGGATCCTTCAGGGACCAAGACAATCTAAGAAACACACCCTCTGATGGTTCGGCTTGATGCCCAAATTTACAAGAGATAGATTGTTTCACCATTTATCAGTATTTTTGGACAGCAGCTCTTATCTCATTAGCATATGATAAATGTCCAAGTCCTGTACTGCCAATACCCCATCACTCATGCAAGGTCATAAATCATTCCAAATCTTGGGCCTTTTTTTTAAATGTAAAGGCCCTGGAAAATCTAAATGTTTTTTTTTGGCTTTCGATTATACTGCTTGGATCTGTTTTCCACATTAAGAATTTTCTTCCTTTATTATCTTTTTCTTGGTAGTCTGTATCCTGTGATTGTCAAAGTGTGAACTCATCACACGGGGTTTGGTATGGGACAATCTCCAGAGTCGTGACAATAAATCATTATAACTTCCTATTTATGTTTGGTGGGGGAAGCGAAAAGGAAAGAAGGGAGGGAAGGGAATAAAAAAAGAAAAATAAAGCTTCCCTGTGCTCAAAAATCACAATAATCATATGGAATTGTGGTATGGGAGGCACTCGAGACAGGTCCACAATGCTTAGGGATTGAAAAGGCCCTCGGTTGGGGTCCGTCTACTGCACTGGACTACTCCTGTGCACCTCCTCAACCCTGTTGGCCCCTAGTGTGTAAGGAGTGAGCTCCATCGCCGCCAGGGGACACGGATCGTGCCAGCCCTGACGTGGTCCACACCGTGGATCTCTCTCTTCCTGCTCCTTGCTGTACATACTGGGAATTTCTTCAATAATTTTATTCAGAATAAATACTACATCCCAAATGATGATGGTTGGCATCAAATGTTGATTTTAAAATGTGGTATCACTGTTTCTGAATGATCTCTGCTTTTGCTTTTGTCCAGTGCTCTGGATAGTTGGGAGCTGTTAAATGTATTAGCCTGGACTGGATCCCGAACTCCGAGGCTACCTACTGGATGCATTATCCCTACATTGGAAGATGCAGACATGCTCTATCTTGGCAGGGGCTAAATGCTCTCATCATTTAAAATAGACAAAAGATTACCCAAAGAAAACAAGATCTCATTCAAAAAGACATATGCACCCCACAGCACTATTTACAATAGCCAAGATATGGAAGCAACCTATGTGTCCATCAGTAGGTGAACGGATAAAGAAGATGTGGTACATATACACAATGGAATACTATTCAGCCATAAAAAGAAAACAAATCCTACCATTTGCAACAACATGGATGGGGCTAGAGGGTATTATTATGCTCAGTGAAATAAGCCAGGTGGAGAAAGACAATTACCAAATGATTTCCCTCATTTGTGGAGTATAACAATGAAGCAAAACTGAAGGAACAAAACAGCAGCAGACTCACAGACTCCAAGAAGGAACTAGCAGTTACCAAGGGGAGGGATGGGGGAGGGCGGGTGTGGAATGAGGGAGAAGGGGATCGAGCAGTATTATGATTGGTACACATGATGTGTGTGGGGTCACAGGGAAGACAGTGTAGCAGAGAAGACAAGTAGTGACTCTGTGGCATCTTACTACACTGATGGACAGTGACTTCAATGGGGCATGGGGGGGACTTGATTATATGGTTGAAAGTAGTACCCACAATGTTTTTTATGTGAAACCTTCGTAAGAGTGTATAGCAATAATACCTTAAAAAATAAATAAATAAAATAGACAATGGATACTTAAAAATAATTTTAGTGAACTACTAGGTCCTGCAAAGCATCTAACCAAGAGGTCACCAATGTGGACTCCTCCCTAATCCCAGTTCATAAATTGCTGTTTTACTACCTTTCCTTGGCCACTAATCCCCCTGGTTGTCCAGTGATTCCATCCTCCAAAACCAACTACAAAGAGACTAATGAGTAAAAAAATGAAATAAAATAAAAAGCTGCATTAGCACATCACTAAGGGACTTCACAGTCCATGTAACAGAATCAAAATGATGAATGGGGCAAGGCAGGTATGGGGGGAGGTATATTTATTATATGCTAGCCACCATGCTAAGAAGTTTTATGGGGAAAATCTTCACTTTTGGTATGGTCTCATAGAATGTCTGGGGTTTTTTCCTTTAATGGGAAAGAAAGAGTGGCAGATGAGGGAGGAGATATTCTACTTCTCTTAGCAGCAATCAGATCTGATGTTACTTAGTTCAAAGCAGGATTTCCCTTGGCCAGGAACTCTCATGCATTAGTTCACTTCATAATAGACTTCATAATGACCAAATGAGTTAGTCCACTTTAAAGATGGGCACATAGAGGATTTTTACATGAGAGGGAAATACATTGCTCCTGTTCAGGCCACTGCTGCTTTGAGTCTGTGTACCTCACACCCAAATCCAATACTGTCTCATACAGTAATTGGCTCAGTGTTTGCTGTCTCTGCCCATCTCTTCCTTTACCATCATCATCCCCACGATGCCATTGTTACACTCAGTGTATATCCATCGGGTGTACAATACTCATGGAAAGACCACACCCAGCTGAGATTTTTTTTTTAATTAACAGATTTTATTTTGGGGACACTTTTAGGTTCACAGCAAAATTGGATAGCAACTCTCTAGTTCCTCTATCTCTCCTGCCCTCACATACCCACTGCCTCACCCAATCTCAGGGCCCAGAGGGACACCTGAGTTACAACTGATGAACCTACACTGACAACTCATGAGCACCCAAAGCCCAGAGTTTCCCTTAGGGTCACACTTGGTGGTGTACATTCCATGGGTTTGGACAAATGTATAATGAGATGTATCCATAATTACAATATCATACATGGTATTTCCGCTGACCTAAAAATCCTCTGTGCTCTGCCTATTCATCCATCTTCCTTCCTTTTCCCTAACCCTTGGCAATCACTGTCTTTTTTTTTTCTTTTTTACTGTCTCAGTAGTTTTACCTTTTCTACCATGCCATATTGCTGGAGTCATACAGTAACTAGCCTTTCCAAATTGGCTTTTTTCACTTAGTAATGTGCATTTAGGATTCCTCCATGTCTTTTCATGGCCTGGTAGCTCATGTCTTTTTAGTGCTGAATAATATTCCATTGTCTGGATAGACCACAGTTTGTTTATCTATTTATCTAGTCCTGCGTTTAGTTGTGACACTCCTTGCTCACATACTCACATGGAAACCCATTAGGTGAAAGAATTTTAATAATTGTTCCCATTGATTAAGTCAGTGGCTATATGACTGGACCATGCTTTGCCCTTTGCCTAGATTATCTCATTTTATCCTGACCACAAGCTTACAAGGGAGGTTTCCTTCATTTCTCCATTTGACAGAAGAAGATACTGAGGGTCAGAGAGAGTCCCATGGACATATTGCCAGTGATTGTGGGAGGTGGGATTTAAAGTCAGGCTTCCTGACTCCACAGTCTATGTCTCTACTTTCAGGTAAAAGCAGAATAGCTTTAGTTACAACAGCAGGTGTGTCCTCAGAGCTCTGCTTCTGTCCTTAACACTGGCCTTACCCGTGGCCACCTGAGGCACTGTTTAAAAAACACACATCTAGGCCCACACTTGTTAATTTATTAAAGTGATTATCATTGACCTCAAGTATAGAAAAACAGTCCCATACTTGTCAAATATGACCTATCTCTTATGTTCTCTCTGCCTCAAAGTACTTTGATACAATTTTCCCTGTCATCAATATGCACATGTAGTTTCATCTTTGGCTTTATTTAAAACTTAAATCTATATTCTATAAAAATTCTCATCTATAAATCCAGACAGTGAGCTTACCAATTTTATCATTTTAATACAGTGCTAGATAACAGAATTTTCTACCCTGTATTCCATGGAAGCCTGGTTCCAGGTGATATTAATAGTTGTCTGCAATAAAAAGAGGTTTTTATATCTATATTTTATATTATACATATATATTTTTTTTTATGATAAGTTTGGAAAACAATATATGTGCTCTTCCCACAGATAGTCACCTCTCCTACTCACCATGTGCACATTAGAACATTAAGGATGGTAAGAAGTCATACAAGAAACCAGCTGCCATAATGGGGCTTAGCAAACTTATATGACCACAGAATCCTTTTGGAGAAATCCCTATTGAGCAAATCTACTGCTCTAGAGAACCAGTTGATTGAATCCTGCCCTATGCCAGGCTTGCCTGATCCTTTCTCCATGCATGTAGGGCTCTTACTTACAGACAAGGAAGGTGGCAGTACTGGTGAGGACCATAACTCAGGTCTAATAATTTTCAAAGACTTCCTTGTAACAAAATTGGCTGAGCTCTTAAAGGCTGAACCATGTTCCGATATTTCACAACTGATGAAGAACAAGCCAGTAAAACACCCACCTCCTATGGTCAGCTCAGGTTGTGGGGTAACTTGGTGGGGCAGGATGAAGCATGCAGTGTCCCGAGTGGACCAGGAGCAAACCCAAATAGCCTCTAAAAGGAAAGTAGTTATCTGCACAACTTTGCCCCCAGATCCTAAGGTTATCACTGCGAGTCACCTATAGGAGGCCTACCAGCCGGTCCAAACAACATCTCCTTGCAGGGCATGCAGTAATTCTGTACTTTAAGCACCATCCAGTCAGCAGCCCAGGCCTACAGCACAGTCTCATGTTCTTGACTCCACATAAAAACTGACAGCTTTTGGGGTTATACAGTTAGTGGGTTCAGAATGAAGGCTTGGGGCCCTGGCAAGGAGCCACAAGTAAAGTGCTTGCTAAGGGTAAAGGCAATATGGAATGCAGAGTGGAGGAAGGCAGTTTTAAATATCACCACATGATAACTTGCAGAAACCAGGACTGTAATAGTTAAGAGCATTCTTCCTTATTTTGACAAGAATACATTCGCTTGTATACAGACCAATTTTCCACTCTTCCACTGCCCTACCAATCTAATATAAGATGTAGTAATAGAAGTGAACCTTAATAGTTCAGTATTTAAGTTACAGGATATCAAAGGAATGGTGTAACTCACCTTGAAAAGAAATGAACATCGCCCAAAAATGGCAAAAGGAACTTTGCAAATTTTACTCAGGAGAGGTTTGGAGTATTTGGGGATGTATGAGACAAGCTGTCTTATGTTTTGACCCATAGCATTTCTCATTGGTTAAGTTGCCAGCTATCAAAAAAACAGAGTAGAAGATGGGAAAGAGACTCCAAGGAGGCTAATTCGGCTAGTGCTCATACGAACTTTGAAATAATAATATGGAATAATTATGTCCATGCGACATAATTGACCATCCTTGAAGAGCAAGTGTACCAACAAGGTCCAAGGAGATTGATGTCTTTGCACTGGGATAAATAATCAGGTGCTACTTTAGGGGAACTCATGCGCTCTTAGCTTTCTTAGAACTTAAGAAGCAGCAGAGACGTTTCATTGACAGCAAGAGATGGGTTGAGGGTGAGGGTTCTGTACAGAAATGGTTTTGGGTGCCAGGTGACTCACTTTTATGCAACTTCCACATTTGGCAGATGGTGATAATGCCAGCGCTTAATGACAGAGCTGAGTACATCAGGATGGCATGTTTCCACACTTCTCAGATGCTTATTTCTAAACATTATGTAAAAACCATGCCTCTGAGTACATGGCCCTCTCCCCAGTGAGTCATGGAGCCTAAGCAAGGCTGCTGCCTCTGGAGTCCATCTTGCCCTCTTGTTGGAATGCTGGGAAGAACCACACTGACCGGAACATGGAAGAAAGATCCCGACACTCTCGTTTTTCAGATGCTGGAAACATCAAGCCACAGAGTGCGTTTACCATTGACATTTTTTATGTCTTGATCATTTCTCACACAACTACTGCCATACTGAAAGGACTTTCAAGTCTTCATCAAATTCCCATGTATACCATCCAAATTAAATTATGAAACTATACAACCTATGGGATAGAAAGAACTTACAGTCACTGAGACTGCAGGAGAAATAATTAATTTTTGGCCAAACCTTTTATGCTCCTGCTTCCATGGTGCAGACCTGATGCTGAGAAATGGCTGCCCAGGGAGGCAAAATGTTTCCCAGTGTCCTTTCAGTTATGCAAAGCCATGTGACTAGGACTGGCCAACAGAATGTGAGCCAGTGATTGCGTCACTTCCGGCCAAGGCAGTTAGGAAGAGAGTATACGGTTTCCTCTCTCGCTCCTCCTCCTGCATGTAGAGGTCCCCAGTCTTCTAAGGGGTGGTAGAGCCACGAGATGAGTCAAGCCTGGGGCCCTGAATGGAGAGCTACCAGGAACACTTCCATCAGATTTTCATATGAGTAATAAATACATTTTTACTGTATTAAGCCACTGAAATTGGAGGTTTAATCATTACAGTAACTAACATTTCCCAAATTAGTACAGAGGCCAACTTCTATCTCCCCACCTCTATTTAATGTTTTAATTTCTTTTTACAACTTCTCGTAGGGAGATGAATGGCAGAAGCAATGTGTGTACAGGCCAAGATCATGGACATTGGTGTCAGGCAGACTAGGGCTGGAATGCCATTTTCAGTGCTAAACTAGCTGTGTGCTCTCAGCAAGACAATGAACTTCTCCTGGTCTTGGTTTCCTTTTCTGTAAAATGGGCATAAAAATTGAGTCATAATGTTGTTGACAGAAATAAAGGAGTTCATCTACATAAGGCATTAAGTTTTCAAGAAATGGAGCCTCTGTCCTCACTGGCATCACCCTCCAGATGGTCACCCAACCTATGTTGGTGGTACTATTAAAGAGATCGATTTGCAGGTTTTTGTGGTAATCAGTCACTGTCTGGAGGGCCAGAGGAAGGCACTGAAACAGGTGGCTTCCCTGTTTAGATATCAGGACCTCAGAGACCTGGGGGGCAGGGGGTGGAATCAGAAGCATAGGTCCTACGAGAAAAGAGTAAAGTAATATTTTGAGTACCACAAAAGCTTATAAAGTTCAAAGGCAGGATATGATCTGAGCTATTTGATAAGATAGCCACTACCCAGAAAGGGCTATTTACATTTAAATTAATCAAAATTAAATAAACTTTAAAATTCAGTTCCTTTGCCATACTAGCTTCTTGAAATGTGACTAACAGCCTCTGTATTAGGCATTTATCACTGCAGAAAGTTCTAGCAGACACTAATAGTGAAAAATACAGGGAAACGAATGAAGCCATGTAAAGTATGATCCTATCTATGTTAAATATGCACTTTTTTATGTACGTTAAGATGTGAGTTGACTAAAAAAAAAAGAAGCATAGGTGCTGGCAAACTCAAGCACCAGGATCCCAAAGAGAATAAACATCAAAGCCTCTGGGTACTCACACACCAGAGCGATGCCCAGGGTCCTTCAGTGCAGAGGTGGGGGACTGAGGGCTCTCAGCGCAGTGCTGTTGATTGGCAGGTCTCAGAAAGTAGGGCCCTCTCCTAGAGTCTCTAAGGAAAACCCAGGGCAAGTAGCCAGAAGTCCACACTCCCTGAGAGAACCCGCATGTCTTGCCTTTGATTCCTATCCCAGCTCCTCCAGCTCTGCTTTGGGCCGTGGGGCCTTCTCCCTTCGACCCTTTAGCAGAAATCCAGAGTCTCCTACGGACCAGGGAAGCCCCCGTTGGTCATGAGGAGTCTCAAAGAGGACGCTCCCTTCCATTGCTGTTCCTAACTGCCGAGGGTTGGAAAAGCAAAAGCAGATGTTTGGCCCAAAACTGCTCCAAAAAACATGAGGAAGAACATCCTAGTTCTTGCTGCTGCCATGGGCGGTGATAGAGTGCAAACTCAGATCGTGTCCCTGGGCCCATTTTCAAGACCTCTGCAGGCAAGCTATTGAGGAAGCCTTCAGACCCCCACTCTGCAGAGAGAGGGGAAAAGGAAAGAAAAAAGCTGGAAGAGGAGCTCCTGTTTGGCACCTCAGGCATCCACACCAAGTGAGACCCCTGGCCTGGGCTACCTTCTCCGCGCAGTTTTCTTTTTTGCATGCTTTTGTACTGCTGCTGTGATTTTTAAGTGCTTCCCTTTGGACAGATTAGTTCCGGTGACAGGGGAAGGGAAGGGTTTCCATAATGTGAGGGACAACCCTGAAAATGTCAAATACAATGTCTTTGCACCGAAATAAAGTATTGACAGCCATGACAGAGAGGAACGAGGGAAGGAGGAAGGAAAAGAAAGAGAAGGAGCCCTTCAGAGGAAATAGTAATTTATCTCGTACTTCCCCTGTGCTCTGGTTTTCAGGGTCCCCAAGACTGATGACCTTAAGGAAAATGAGGTCGTGAGTTAGTACATAAGTGACGCTTCCCCCCAAAACCCACACCTGAGGCAGCCTGTCCCAGCTCTGAAGGACTTTTTGCACATTTTCCTTTACACTGACATAAAATCGACCTGCCTCTGGTTTCCATGCCTGGTTGTCTCCTCTGCCTTGGGTTCACACAGAACAAACGTAACCTTTCTTTCATAGGTAAAAATCCTCAGTGAAGGGCTCTCCACGGAAGGACAGAGGGAAAGGGTGGTCTTTGTTGAGGATTAGTTCTCCATTCCTTCTCCTTTGGAGCAATAACAGGCAAACTTCTCCCATGCTTTTATTTGAGCCTAAAGCCTAAGTCTTCCCTCCAAACTGCAATATTGACCTAACTCCTCTGTTAATGCCTTATTTTTCCTCTGTGCCCTGGTGAGGAGCATAGGCTGGAAGGAATAGGACTCTGGAGAGACGAGCTTGGAAGTCAGGGCATGAGATGTGACCCAGTTGTGCTGGAGTGAAGCTGGAGAGCCCCCCATATACTGGGGATGCTTATATCCAATTGGCACAGACCACAGCTACCCATTTCCCATCGCCACTGAGGGCACATGGGTGAGACTGTAACAGACCTCTACCCATCCTGTCGCCACACGGATCACTCAGCCCAGCTTTCCCTGGTCCCCTCTACTGGCTTCTTGTCTAAAATGCTCCTTCCAAAACTGTTCCAGATGTTGGTGGAGATAAGAGGGAAGATTTGAGACAATAGAAAAGAGAAGACATTGGCTATTTACTCAGGAACTTAAAGCCCTTAAAGTCTGCTTGGTCTTAATTCTCCTTAGAGAGAACTTCCAATTCTGACTTTCTCAGCCTCCTATTCATCTCTTCCCAGATGACAAATATCGTCTGCCCGTTTGACACCCTTTTTCTTTCTCGTGGCAAAGCTTTCTGAGTTTCCTCTGCTGAGCCACCCTTCTCAGTCCATGTGGTTCATTCAGGACTGACTGCACTCAGCTCACCATTCCAGGGATGGACTGAGATCAAAACCAGAGGCACAGTAACGGGCTTAGGGATAGAAACATGATGGGAATCAGCCCAATGAGAGCCTACACCACAGCTTTTGCTGGAACTATTGGAAAAGATGTCTTGAGATTGCTAAGCTCATAGGATGTAGATCTGGAGCTGCTGATGGTCATTGTCACCCGCTCCTGGGGAAAGCCTGTCAAACATGCCAATGTTAAAGGGAGAAAGACCTTAAAGATGGAGAGAGACCAGCTTTGGCATATGGCTGTTCCAACTGAGTTTGTCTCTTGCACGCAAAATGATTCATAGTAATACTTAAACCCAGTGGTTCTCAAACATTTGGCCTCAGAACCTCTTTGTACTTTTAAAATGTATTGATGACCCTGAAGAGCTTACGCTTATGTGAATTGCTTTTATTGATATTTATCATATCAGAAATTAAGTTAGAAATTAAAAATTGTTACTTAATAAAACTAATAACAACCCTGTTCCATGTTAAGAGAAGCAACATATTTTTATGAAAAAGAACTTTTTTTCAAAACAATATATTTAGTGAGAAGTCTGGCACTGCTGTACTTTTTTTTTCAATTCTTTTGTAATGTCTGGTTGAATAGAAGATAGCTGAATTCTTACATATGTTTGTGCATCAATATATTGTTATATGTTATTTGGTTAAAGCGTGTATGAAGAAAACCTAGCCTTACCGAGATGGGTATCTTTGGAAAAGAGAAAGATATTTTCATAGGCATTTCAGAGAGCTGTGGATACTCTTTTTTGATATTACCCCCAAATTTGACAATGACAACTGGTGGTTTCTTAAAGGTTAGTTGCAGTGTAGAATCTGAAACTATGAAAATGAGCTTTTCATATTCTGTATACTCAGGAGAGAATGAGAGTGATAAAAGGCAAAATAATATTTTAGAGTTATCAGGAAAATAGTTTCAATCTTGTAGACCCCTTGAAAGGGTTTCAGGGACCTCCAGGGGTCCCTGGACCACACTTTGAGAATTACGTCTCCACCGTAATCCTCCTCAGCTCTGACTCTCTCTGTGTATATTTTCCTAATTTAAACTTCTAATCTAAAGAAAGGGGGACTGATTGGCTCATTCAACTATCATTCAATAAGAAAATCGCTATGAGTCACTCAACAAATAGTTCTGGGTGCTGCCAGTGTTCCAGGCACCTTGCGAGGTAGCAGCTGGGAGTTCAGCACGAACAAAACAGAACCAGACCTTACTCTCCAGCTGTTGACAGCCCAGTGTGGCCAGTGGCCACAAAGATACTAACAAACCTCTTACAGTTTTACAAAGTGGGGTAAGCACTGTGAAGGAAACACAAAGACCATCAAGGCAGGGAGTGGGAAGAGACTGCTTCCTTAAAGAATCGACTGTTGGGAAATAAAGAAGACAAGTGGTCACCTGCTAGGGGGTGGAGCAGAGGCCTGAGGAGGAGGGAAAGGTGGTTTCCTCTAGGTCCACACAGTAGTGTGTGAGAAAATGAATGACCAAAAAGCAGGCAGGGTCGGGTATTGCTTTGCTAGGGCTGCCATAACAAAGGACCAGAGACTTAAACAGAAAGGTGTTGTCTCACAGTCCTGGAGACTGTAGTGTGAGATCCTGGAGTCGGCACGGCTGGTTCCTCCTGCAGTCCTTCTCCGTGGTGTGCAGAAGGCCGCCTTCCCCCTGTTCACACATGGTCTTCCTTCTGTTGAGTGTCTGTGTCCAAATTTCCTCATCTTCAAAGGATACCAGTCACACTGGATTAGGGCCTCCCCAATGACCCCATTTTACCATAATTACCTCTTTAAAGACCTCATCTTCATACCCTAAGACTGCAGCAGCCCAGTTTGAAAAAGACATAAGCACCCCTATGTTTATTGCAGCACTATTTACAATAGCCAAGAAATGGAAGCAACCTAAGTGTCCATCAGTAGATGAATGGATAAAGAAGATGTGGTACCTATACACAATGGAATATTATTCAGCCATAAGAAGAAAACAAATCCTACCATTTGCAACAACATGGAGGGAGCTAGAGGGTATTATGCTCAGTGAAATAAGCCAAGCCGAAAAAGACAAGTATCAAATGATTTCACTCATATGTGGAGTATAAGAACAAAGAAAAAAACTGAAGGAACAAAACAGCAGCAGACTCACAGAACCCAAGAATGGACTAATAGTTACCAAAGGGAAAGGGACTGGGGAAGATGGGTGGGAAGGGAGGGATAAGGGGGAAAAAGGGACAGTACGATTAGCAGACGTAATGTTGGGGGGGCGCGGGGAGGGCTGTCCAACTCAGAGAAGACAAGTAGTGATTCTATAGCATCTCACTATGCTGATGGACAGTGACTGTAATGGGGTTGGTGAGGGGACCGGATGAAGGGGGTAGTTTAATAACCATAATATTGCACATGTAATTGTAGAATAATGATACCAAAATAAATTATTAAAAAAATAATGTAAAATAAAAAGATAATGGAAGTAGTTCAAACCAGAAAAAAAAAGACCTCATCTTCAGATGTAGTCACATTCTGAGGTACAGGGGGTTAGGACTTCAACATACAAATTTGGGGGGGGACACAATGCAGCCCATAACAGTGGGGGACACAAAACACCTATGTCCTGGGTTTTTCTCTCTCAGAAGCATAGCTCTATCCCACTAAAGAAGAGGTGACATAAGACTAGTGAATCTTTTTTGAGTCCTTATGTTATTCTAGGCTCCGTGCTGGGAATTTACAGCCATTATCTTATTTCTCCCCACAACCATCTGTTGAGGCAGGCAGCATTGTGCCCATTTTACTGACAAGAAGACAGAGGCTCAGCGATCTCAAGTTTAGCTTGCTCAAGGTCACACACTGGACGGGTACAGAAGCTGGAGCTCGAATTTTCTCCTGACTCTAAGCCTACACAGTTAACCATTTCTAAGAGAGCTCCTCCTATCTTCACAGCTGTCCAACCCCATGATTTAAAATGCTTACATTTCGCCTCAACAGAACTGTAATTAGTTTAATTACATGGTATCCTGTGATGTTCTCACTATGTCACCTGTTGCCCTTTCCAAGGAGAAGGGAATCCATCTGGGAAAGTAACAGAAGTTCAGATGTTGCCCACACTCAGGGAAGAGAAACATGAACTATTTTTATTTTTGCTCCCTGCATTGTGAATTATGAAGGCTAAGGCTATGGTCCCCTCCCTGAAACTTAAGCCGAAGTCAGAACTTATTTCATTCCGTGTTTCATTGGCTTGGAACAGGCCCAAGATGAGGTTAACCCATCAAACAGTCTGAGAAAACTGTAACCAATTACTCTACAAAATATGCTAAGCCTGAACAGATTTATTCAATGTTGCTTCGTGGGTGGCTTCAGAGGACGCAAGCCAAGATTCATCATCTGCTTGGCTTCGTCTTTGATTATTCATTGACTGGGATGGTTTTCTTACCATAAGCTGATACAGTCTCCCTGTCTCAGAAAGGCTGAGTTGGGGGGGAATACAAGAACACCGCACTGAGTGATTCATTCCAAACAGAATGTTTTTAGGAGAGACAGACCTGCGGTACTAATGAATATTCTCTGTTTTCTTCTTTGGAATTCACAGCAGGAGAGCAATGAACAATTTGTGATGGGTGGAGGGGTGCAGGTGTAATGTTCTACTGAGTCCACCGTGTGTATGGCTATCCAAACACACAGTATAAGAGCCTGTTATAAGCCATGCGCAGTGCGGAGATGTTTTCCCGAGTCATGCAGCTTGCATAAAACCTCGTAGGTACGTGTTGTCATCCCCATTGTACAGATAAGGAAACTGAGTCTTTGGAATTTAATTGCCAGTATGGTAGTCACTAGCCCTGGGTGGCTGTTTAAACTTAAATCTAAGTAATTAAAATTGTAAACGTCAGTTAGTCACACCAGCCACATTCGAAGTGCTCAACACCCGCCTGTGACTAGTGGCCACCACGCTGAACAACACGGAGACAAACAGTCCCACGGTCTCAGAAAGTTTTACTGGGCACACACTGCTTTAGTCTAGGGGCGAAGAGGCTTACCATGTGCTTCAGCAAAGGTGAGATTCAAGTCCCTCTCTCTCTCTGCTCCAAACCCAGATCCTTCACACTATTGCCCCACACTCACGGCATCGATGATCTTCCCAGTGAGAAATGTTAGCTACTAGGGGCAGCAACCTTGACCCTGTTGTCTCTGGTATTCCCATGGCAGCTTATATACTCCTGATGTGAATAAAACCTTTCTGCTTTGAGGGATGGGTTGGAAAATGCTAAGAAACGACCAGCAGGTGGCGTGCGGGTCCCATGTCTCATGAAAGTGTACCACTGCAAGGCCCTGATAAAAGAGGCGCTTGCAAAAGCCCAGAACTTGTTTTGTTGCAAGACATAACCTAATAGATACACTTGGAATTGGGCACGCTCTCCCCCCACCTCTCCTCCCTGTCATTCAGTTGTTTTTCTTACCGCTCAGAGACTGCAATAGAGATGTTTTAAAAACTGGAAAATACAGCCAACTTCCAATGCTAGCTCCCTTGCCTTCCATCTATCTCTATGAGGATTACTCTGAAATGTACGGGCTTGTCCCTGAAACCCTAAATATACTTATCCATTTGATATCTCACGTGTCAAAGAGGCCTTGCAAAATGAATTTGACCAAAAAGGACTTCTCACTCGCTGACTCCTCTGCCTCCCAAACTTGTTCTTCACCCAACTTCCTTATTTCCAAAATAGCACCACCATCCACACAGTCACTCAGGTCCAAATCCACACCATTGGTCCTTTGGTCAGCCCCCCGCCCCCTCTCTCTCTCTCTCTCTCACACACACACACACACACACACACACACATCATAAACATACATCATTCCATCAGCAAATCCTGGTGGCTTTACCGTGAAAAGAGACCTTGAATCCATTTATTTCTCTATCTCAACAGCATCTCCCTCATCCAAACTGTCATATTCTCTTGTCTGGACAACTACAAGGGCTCCTAACTGATCTCCATGCCTTGACCCTAGTCCTTCTCTAATTCATTCTCCAGAGAGATAGTTTAAAACCAAATCAGTCCAACTCAATCCTTTTAGAATAAAATCTGATCTCCCTACAAGACCCTCTAAGGTCTGGCCCCTGCCAGCCTCTCTGATCTCATCTCCTAGTGGTCACTAACCCCTCATGCCTCGTGTGGGCCCTCAGTCACACCCAGCCCTCTCCTACCTCAGGGCCTTTGCATGATCTCTGGTCTTGATACAGGGGTCACCTCCTCAGAGGGGCCTTCCCCCATGACTCTATCTAAAGGGATCGTCTCCTCATTTCTAAACTGTCACACTTTTTCTATCCTTCAGAACATTTTCCCCAATCATAAATGATGTTGACATTGTTCCCTCATTTGTTCATCTGTGTAGTACTGGTCTCCCGCACTAGAATATAGGCTCTTATTCCCTACTGGAATTTGAACTCAAATCTTCCCAGTCCAAAGTTGCAGTATTTTAAACAAGGAGGAAAAACGTATTCCTAAGAACTCATATGTCTGGAAGAATATTTTCCATTTTAATTGTCCTCTTGTCTTCCCATCCTCAAAACACATTTGGCATCATATTGGAATTTCCTTCAGAGCCATGGTATGCAAAACACTTGATCACGATGTGGTTCTAAATGGGCTATGATACAGGAAGTGGAGAACAGCACATTTTAGAATAGTATTGTGATATAATCTCATTTCTTTAGATTGAAGGCATACATGAAAATATCTCACACTCTCCGTGATTCTCCTCGCACACAAGCACACCTTCCATGGATATGTTTAAAGTCTGGAAGGAGACTCACCAAATTCTTAACAGTATTTACTACAGGGAGAAAAGAACTTCCAAAAATCCATCATCACTCCTAATAGTTCCCTCTGGGAAGTGGGATCCCCATGGGATGGAGAGGGAGAAGCAGGGCTAATTTTCAACTGCAACACACCAACATGGGCTGACCCAGTGATACAGTGGCGTCCACTCTCACAGGACTTCGTCCATGCTGGGCCATCTTTTAAATGTTTTTACTGCACCCAGAAAAGGAGGTTTCACTTTCTGCTATCGTACACATCTCTGTATTATTTAAATTCAGTATGCTACACATGCATGGATTCAGTTCTCTTTCTCCAAGCTCACACTGCCTATTTGACAAAGTTTGGTTCGACTTCATACTGAGCACCTACTATGTGCCACTGGGGTAGAGAGGCAAAGATGGACGAACACGATCCCAGCCCCAAAGCTCACAGTCTGTGGCCAAGAATGTCTTCTTCCAGTGTGATCGTCCACCTCAGTCACAATTTGCTCTGAAAAACCAAAATCTTCCTCAATGAGCAAAGCCCTAGAAAATTCTCAAGGGTGGGGCGTGGCATGGGGGTGGGGGCTAATAAAATCCTGCCTTGCCTCTGAAGACAGTTCCAAGAGGAGAATACCAGAAGTTTACGGCAAAATCACAAATAAAAGAAGTCCTTGGCTGCCAGGAAGGCTTGGGTGGGACGATCATTTATTTGGTGTATAAATTCTGGCACCAAACAAATGAAAATCATTCTCATTTCTTTAAAACTGTAAGTAATGAGTTCCATCACAACCCCTTTTTCTTAAAACAAATATTTTTGTAACATTGCCTCTACTGTCCTGAACTGAAATTCATGGAGTATCATCTACGTACAAAAATCCTTAAAATCAATATATCAGTCTGAATATCATATAAGGGAGAAATAAAAGAAATGATTTACAGGACAATATGTTTTTGAATATGAAAGTGCTCAGATGATTCAAGACAGTGAGTAGTCAAATGTTTGCCTTGCACCTACTTTTCATGAATGCACCTGGATCTCAGAGGAGGGAGGCAATGTTCACCTAATTTGTTGACCCTTCTGCTTTACAATTGCTGTTTCCAAATAAAGACTAAGGAGGCCTCCATAAGATCTTCACGCATGCAATAACTGTTTGTGAGGACAGATGTAATTGTGAGGCACCGGGACTCAGACCCCAGGTGGGGTACTGCCATTAATGACATTTTCCCAAATAGCAGACAACTCATGGTGATGTGGTAGAGCCTGGCTTCCATTTGTACAGCCGGAGCAGTCTTGGGAAGCTTGGTGGCTAATAAAACCATGCTGGTGTTTGTGCTGATGAGGAGAAAAAGTTAGGACCTAGGGTCAGATAATGAAAAATAAGTTCTCACCTGGTGGCACATTTCAAATCTTGTGGGGACCCAAGACAGCTCTTTGCCCTGCCTGCCTGGCCTGCCCTGCACTGGTTCCCAAAGCCAGTAGGACATATGAGACTTCTCCATCTCTACCCCACGTTCCTATAATCCTTGCGAAAACCAAAAGGACCCTCATAAGGAAACATCCCCTCAGGATGGTGCCACCCGCTTTGAGAAACATTTCCTTGAAGTCACAACTGGTGGAACTTCAGGTCTTCCAGACACTCTGGGTTGCCCCAGGGCATCCTCTGCCCCCCACCACCCCACTGGTAACCTAGGGGTTAGCAGCAGGCCAGTGGAGAACAAGAAAGGGCCATAGCTCTAGAATGAAGAGGCCTGTCCCTCTGGAGTGATAGGCTGAACCTCAGGAGGGGATGAAACTCCAGCTCCAAAGAGCACACAGTACTGGGGAAATACATGGTGGCAGGAGGAAACCAGGCCACCAGATGACAGGGACAGTGAGGCCCTGCAAGACACAACGTGGCATGTCAAAACAGGAAGGTGAGCTGTCGCCACAGGAGAGCATGGGGGCATAGAGCAGGGTTCACCCGCAAGGCAAAGCCCCAGTTGTAGAAGCATACCAGTGTGAAGGCCCTCCAGAAATTCAGAGAGAGAGAGAGAGAGAGAGTGAGAATAGAGAGAATGGAGGGTATTGGTTAGGAATTGGGGTTTCAGAATCAGATAGATTCAAATGCCAGCCTCTCTCTGATGAGAAGTGTGACCATGGGCTGGTTGCCTAACCTCTCTTTGACTCAGGTTCCTCATCTCAAAAATGGGCGCTAAGGACAGCCAGCCCCCACCGCGTGGTGGTGTTCTGGGAAGGGGTGGGGTCCCAGGTAAGGTGCTTAGCATGGCACCTGCTCCAGTGTGGGACCCTGACTAGTTTTGTTCTGCTTTGTCCCCTGGAATACTTGACGCTGGGCAGCCACAGATCGACCCTGATCAGGGAAGGGCCCGGAGAAGGTAGCCGTTCTCACTGTAATGAATGGTATGAAGGAACCAGATTACTGGAGCCGGGGATGGAAGTGGGGACACAGGTAACAGGCAGTACCTTCTTCAAGAGGAGGCCGGGTCCACAGGGCTCCTGGATCTCTGTGTGAGGACTGTGCTCGGGGGGCTGCTGGGCTGTGCAGCCCCGCTGTGGTGGGAAGGTTGCCGAGGGGCCAGGCAGCACTGGGCACAGGACCCCCTGGAAGGAAGCTTCAGCCAGACCGGAGGAGCGCTCCATCGGCCTGCAGGCCTGGGGCTCCATGACAGGAGGGGCAGGCCTGCCTTTCCCCTCTAGGAACTGGACACAGCAAAACTAAACAGGAGCCATACAAAATGGGAGGAAAGTAGGCCAGCTCTGGCTCCTTCCCCTGTCACCACTCCACATCACGTCATTCTCCCCTCGACATGCTGAACTCCAGCCACGCTGGCCATTTCCTTGTTTCTTGAAAATGCTAAGCTTCCCCACCCACATCCCCACCACCCACTCTTTTCTGGCTAATTGCTGTTCACCCCTCTGGTCTGGGTTCAAACATCACTTCCTCAGAGAGGCTGTCCCCAAACCTCTAGACTGGGTGTGGTGGCCCTCTTACTCACCCTTACCAGCTCCAGCCTTTCGTTCTGAGCAGTCATTGCATTTATAGTTGTTGGTGTAAGGGTCTGCTCAGTGTCCATCTCTCCCATGAGACTGGACACTGCTGAGGACAGACACTACCTCGAGTCCATTACGCTGTGTCCTCTCATATGTAGCCGGGTGCCTGGGGCAGGGCCAGCCCTCAGTAGATGTCAGTAGAAAGGAAAATGGATGAGAAGAGGGAAGGAGCCTGAAACCTAGAGCAGGGTTACTGGGTTTGTCCTGAAAGATAATCAGATCCATAGACAAACTCAACTCTTAAGAAAACCAGGCCAGCAGCATTCCTGATGGAATATTCATTTTGCAGCAATTTCTCACCCTATTTCAAGGCCCAGCTCACAGCAAAGATTTATGTCGTCCTGTCTTCACAAACCCAAACGGCTGTGGTAGCAAAGACTTTGATTTATTTCCTCCTCCTCCCTGCTGTCTAGCAGGGTGCCAGGAGAGATGTCAGGTGTGCCGTCCCTTTGATCTTGCTGGTGAGAAAATATGTGTTGTATTCAATCCCAGGCAGAAATGACAGCTGAAAAATACATATCTCCCTACCTCCTTATGTCTTCCACCATCCCACCACCACCATCACATAAACCCCTGTCTAGCTGATATATGCGAGACCCCTGTGCACCATTTTCTGGCTAATGGGCAAGAAATCGTAATCCATTTCTTCAGATGATCTCAGTCTTTGTGTTTCCTTCCGCTTCAGCACTGTGGGAAGCTCAGATCCTTTAAGGGCTTACAAAGACCTGGCAGAGAAGTTTACAAAGTGAGCGTGTGGAAATGGCAATTGTCCAGCATTTTATGTCTGATAGCTAATTATCACCTCCAGTCACTGAGCCCTCATTCTGAGCCAACAACTATGAATTAAGTGCTTTACAGACATGATCCTATGTAATCTTCCCAATGGCTCTAAGGAACAGACACTGTTATCGTCCCCATTTTACAGATGAGGAATACTGAGGTCTAGCAAATTGAAGTACCTTTCCAGGCTCACATGACCAGCCAGAGGTGATAGGAAGAGTCAAACCCCAGCGTCTTTGCCCCCACAGCTTGATCTGTTGGGCACCGCACTTTACTGCAAGAATAACTGCCGCCTAGAGAACGCTCGGATGGTTGAATAACAACAGCAACGCTACCAGTGAGAGTAGTCATAACTAAGTGTTCAGTGCATGTTAGCTGCTATTGTTACTGTTACTGTTTTTGCTGTTGTTATATTATTATCCTGGATTTAGAAATACCATCTTGAAGGGAGGAAGAAGCCGTCCCTCTGAAGATTCTTCTATATTCTTTGGCCTCGGCCCGAGGTCTGGTCACGGGGGCAGCTACACGTGTGACTCAGGCATCTGCCAGCTGAGGTGACCACAGTCCATTGCTCAGCTCCCCCTGGGTCACATGGGCCCCAGCCAGGCATCCAGGTGGGATTTGAGATGGACCCGTGAAGATGACAACTTCTATTACTGGTTCCTAGAACTAGGTTGTTTCCCCACGTACAGTCCTGTTAGGATTCATACAAAGTGAGAGCTGAGTGGCAAGTTCAAGCCTTCTTTTTAAATATGCCGACCTGAAAAGACCTTGGGAAACTGGAAGGGGCATCTTTAACAGAAGAACTCCTTTAGAAAACCCAGAGCTATTTCAAAGAGGGGGAAAATACACCTATGTATCTCAACACCAGCTTGTAATGTCAAACATAATCTTTCTTTCTTTTTTTGTGATTTTTAAAACATGGCAATTCTCTGTTATAAAGCATCTGGTTATCCAGGTGCAAGGTGACTCAGGGATGCTGGATGCTCAGATCAGCAGCGCATGTTTAGGGAGGTAATTCACAGACAGAGCTGAGCTCTGGGTGCAGGTCATTCAGACGTAGCTTCAAATCCTGGCTCACCACTAGTTGTACCACTGGGGCAAAGCTTTTTTTTTACCCCTGAAACAATACGGGAATAGTCATTTCCATATCCACCTGGTAGACTTTTCATGGGGACTTTAAAGGAAGATCAAGTTCTTCAGGTGAGTAGAGGAAGTAAGGTACTGGAGTTAAGAGCATGAATTCTGCAGACAGACCTGAGATAAAATCCCAGCTCGGTTGCCTCCTTGTGACTTTGGACAGGCGGCTTAGCTTCCTTGAACTTCACCCATGAGAAGCCACCCACCTACATTGGAGGGTTGCAGTGAGAATTACGTGCAATGGTATAAGCAATGGCTTAAGTCAGTGCCTGGCACTTAGGAGGGCCTCCAGAAGGGGCAGGGCCGCCTCTTAGGTATGGGCAGGACCAGCCCCTGAGCTTCATCCTGGGGAGACTTTGAAGTCACGTACCCAGCCTGGAGTAAAGCACCAGGCAAGTCAGGGCAGGCTGTGGGGACCAAGCATGGAGGTGACCACAGCGTGACCACGGGCACTTGTCTGCCCCACCCCGGAGCCCTCCTAAGAGGTGCTTATCTTATTTCTCCACCCCACCAGCCGGATTCCTAGATTTATCAGCCTATCAGCAAACACTGAGGGAAGAGCTTTCAAATGGCTGCCAATTTTTCTTCTGGAGGGGAGGCTATTAAAATTCTGGGGGGCGGGTGGGAAGATACAGACATTTTACATCAACCTGGAACAGCAGAGAGTTGCTTCAAATATAACGTAGCCACATTCCTTTTCGAGGTGAATTTAGTCCTGGATAAAGTTGCAGATTAACACACCTGCTCTTTCGTCTTTGCCATAAAGTAGGCACTGTCCCTAGTTAAAAAGGGATCTTTGGTTGACGTCAGTGAGGGAATTCAGAGATTAGCCAATCTGATCACGGAAATCCTATTTGTACCAGGGCTAATCATTGATTAACTGAAAAGCAGAAATTCACCTCTCCCTCCTCTGCCTTTCCCAAAGGACTTTAAAAAAAAATGAATTCTGACATTCCACTCTGTAATTGTACTTGGTGGATAAACAGCCAGGCCAAGTGTAATAAGTAGGACTTTGGAGTCTGATCAAGCTATGTATGTCTAGTGCCACATGTCTTATCTGTGAAACAGGATGAGAAAACCTGCCCTCTGAGTATAATGTGAAGATACAATAAGACCAGACATGTCAGGCAGAATGGGTTTCCCTCCCACTTCCCCACACTCATCTCTCCCGGGAGTCTGGGACAGCAGACTCTGTTAGTTTTCTACTCAACTATGATTCTATACCCCCTTTTGTCCTAAAAATAGGACCCCAGTTTGATGCACTCTCCTTTAAGTGGTCATGTCCTTATTTTGGCTAGCCCCCGAGGCAATCCTAGGGAATAAATCTTGCTTCATTTAAGTCAGTCCTGGTGGTCTCCATCCTCCTGCCAAGTGAGTAGTTTAGACAAGAGCATATGCTAAAATTCTGGCCAATGAGATGGAGAAAATCTGCTCAGGAGCCCCTGGAAAGGTTTTCATTGTGTTGAAAAAGGGATATGAGACAGATATGTTTCTTCTCTGAATGTTGCAATCTATATGCAATAACTGAAAGAGCCCAGCCATCTTTGACCATGAAGAGAACATTCTATGAGGTTAGGGCAGCTAACAATGGCAGGGCAGAAAACAGAAGGAACCTGGGTGCTGGATGATGGTCTCAGGCCGGTGAATTGTTACTAGTGTTACTTGTGCTCAAAAGTACACCCACGGTGTGGTTATCAGGACTGTTTGCAATTATTTGCATTCTCTCTTTCAGGGCACACGAGAGGACTGTGCTTCCCTATCTCCTTTGACACAAGGTACAAACATTTGGCTTGCTTTGGCCAATGAAATGTGAGCAGGAGGGTTGTGTATCATTTCCAGCAAAGGCCCATATGTGCCAGTATGATTTTTCCACACCTTCATTCATGGTCTGAATCATCAAGGAAATATAGATGGAGCCTCCATTAATCTGGGTTCCCCAGGGACTATGATAAGCAGAGGCTCCTGTAGCCAACATGACACACGTAGCATGAATAAGAAATAAACTTGGTTGTATTAAACCAATGAGATTCAGGGATGTTTGTTGCTCCAGCACAACCTAGCCTTTCCTGACTGATACACAACCAAACTGATACATTCAAATAATAGAATAGAGACTCCGGCACAGCGAGTGATAGAGGTACAAGAGATTTATCAACAGAACATTAATATTTGTGGTGTGAAAAGTCTGATTCCTTTCTAGATAATTCACTCCAAGAACAGACTATTGTGGAGAATTCTTATCCCCTGCCCACATGGTCTTTACAATTCAAGGCCCATCCATCAGTAGAACTAGACAGAGAAGCCACAGCAGAGATTAAATGAAAGAAAAAGCCATACCCTGAGTGAAAGGAAGGGAGCAATGAGATTTAATGGACTCAGGGAGCCTGAGATATGGAGAGAAGAGGAGGAAAAGTCGGGTGACAGAAAGGGAGGTCACATTGGGCCCCTAGAGGTGGAGATCCGAGGCCTCGCACCTACCCGAGTAGCTGGATGGCAGTCCAGATCTGTCAGCAAAATCATAATGTCTTGCATTTGTGAGGCACTGTTCTCCCAGTGAAGGCAAACACCTTACATAGAATCTTCCACTAGAGTAAGGGACCTGGCTGTTCATGAATAGTCATCAACTGGTCTGATTGGCAGTCTTTACTTGGGGTTCTACTCTTCATCCCATTCCATGAGAAACATACTCAGTCCATTGCCTCCAACTTCCCCTCAAAGTGTGGCCACATGACCCCAGCTTGACCAATCAGAGGCTTCCCTGTGAATTTTACAAGAGCCTTTGAAAAAGATCTCTTTCTTTCAGAAGGCAGCTTTGGGGTCACCAGCAGCCATCTCATTTATTACACAAAAAAGAGAGAAGATGATAAAGTCATTTGGGCCTCTCTAAAAGCCAAATATCTAGGGACTCTTATTTGTAAGAGCCAAAACTTAAAAAATATATATTTTTTTGCTTAAACCAGTTTCATTTGAATATCTGCAATTTGTGCCTAAAAGAATCCTTACTAATACAATGTAAAGCTTTATTTTCTAAAATTTAGTCTTTAATAGAAAATGGCTTACAACTTTGAAATATTCAGTTCTTAGTGATTGACGAAACAATACTGAAAATATTTAGGGAACCATTAATCGTCAAAACTTCAAGTGTGGTAATCCTTGCAAATTAAAGAACCAAATATCTGATGTGAATAAAGTCTCCTCAGTTGTATGACCTGGGCATATGAATGTCCATTCACTTGTTCTAGAAATATTTGCTGTGTACTTACAATCTGCCAGGCATTGCTAGGAGTAAGACAAGAACCAAGGCTCTTTTATTTATTCTTTTTACATAAGTAGTTTGTGTTCACTGTGGCAATTTAGAAAATACAGGCATGAGAAAGTAAACTAAAATCATCCAGAGAAACCTATTATTACTATTTTGGTGACTATTAACCAAAGCCTTTTTCTCTGCACAAGTAATAAAAATAGCTTTTAGTTATTGAGTGCCCTATCCATGCTAAGCATTAGGCTCCATGATTTATGCTGATCATTTCCTTTATCCTCACAATAACTCAATGGAGCTGTGACTCTTTATTCTGATTCTATAATTTGGGAAACTAAGACACAACACAGTGGAGGAACTTGTACGAGATCATGCAGCTAGTAAATGGTGAGGCTGGGTTGAATAAGTGCTCTCTTTTTATTATTTTCATACAAAAAAACAGGATCATACTCTTTCGCATCTTGCTGGTTGTTAAAATACTGATGTATTTCTGAACTGTTTGATACACAGATATTGCCCCCACAAGCCTTGTATATAGGTGACCAACTGTCATAGGTTGCCCAGGAATGCCCCAGTTTCAGCCCTGAAAGTCCCACATCCTGGGCTAAGAAGAATGGTTGTTGACCATATCTGAGGGTCCCCTACTATCCCAGTTAATCCTGATCTTTTCCAGATCTGCCATGATTCAGAAACCACAGGGTTAGTGCCTGGCATAGGGTGGGCTTCTCTGATTATAATGGCTGTCAGTTCTGATTAGCGGGGGTCCTTGCCTTTTCTGATGTTAAATATTTTGAATACCACCTCTGGTGCAAGTAATTCTGATGCAGGTGGCCTGCAGACCACTCTTTGAGAAATACAGTTCCAATTGCCTGATATCAAACGAGGCATTGAGAAGATTTTTCGAAACAGAACACTAGAGGCATTCATATGATGCTTAGCATGGGCGGGAACCTTAAGAACTTCACGCAAATTATATCTTCAGTACAATACTAAGAAGTAACTACATTACTATCCCCATTTTACAGAGCAGGACACCAAGACCCAAAGAGGTTCAGCAGATTGCCCCAAATTGCATAGCTAGTGAGGGGCAGAGGCAGGATTTGAACAGAGCTGGGTCCGGAATCTGTCCAGCAGGCAAGCCAAGCCAAACAAACCCATGTGAAAAAAACTAGGCGCTTTGTTAAGGTCAAAGCCTCAGAAGACCCTGGCCCTGGGCAACACAACTGGAGCCACTGTCTGGTTCCCTGCCCCCGGGCATCCACACTTAGGCCACTGGCCCGCCATGCAAAGTCTCTGGGCCTGAGCGCAGCACTGAATCCCTCCTTCTGCCAGTTGCTCTCAGAGAAACCATTTTTCAGTTCTCACAGCGGCTCTCCTCACATGGCAGCAAACTCTGAATTATCAGCTGCATGTAGGAGCAAGGGATGGAAGCATATGTCAGAGCCAGAGAAAGGGACCAAGTGACAGCCTTCTTCTGGGAGAAGTGTGAGTTTTTTACAGGCAGGGCTGCTTTTTCAGTGAACTTCTCCTCTTCATTTCGGAGTCCACCTGTTACCAGACCAGATGGCCCCAGCTAGCCTTTTATTTTACAAGCTTCACACAAAATGCAACACCCTCCCAGATTTACCAAATTCCACCCACTGACAATAGCTCTGTCTTTACCCAGGTGCTCTTGAAGTCATGGAATTGGACACCTACACAATCTGACATTTACGACTGGGAAGAGGAGGCCCGGCACAGGTGCCCAGACTTCCACTGGGCCTTTTCGATAAGTACGTACTGGTTTCTCACCCTGTCCCAGCATCATGCTAGGTTTGGAGATACAGATGAAGAAGACAGTTAGGGTCCCCGCCCCCTCACGGAGCTTCCAGCTCAGTGGCCAGATAAAACTGGGTCACTCATTTTCACTGAGACAGGTGCTTTGAAGCAGTAAGTGCGACTTGAAGGTCTTTACCAGAGGGGCGTGACCGAGTGGCAGTCAGGGAGGCCTGCACCCAGGGGGTGATGCATAAAAGCTCTGCCAGGAAGGAAAATGGGGAAAGGGAAGAGATATTCCAAACACGGGGTTTGCATTTGCAAAAAAGCCTGGAGCTTGTAGGAAACCGTCATAGTCATGAGGGGACTGAGGTACCAAGCAGCTGCAGAGGGAGTCAAACATGCTTGAGCTTGTTGGCCTGAGTGAGAGATTTTGACGTTCTCCTGAGGATACGGGAGCATCTCAGCTGATCAGGAGCAGAGGCAGAGCAGCGCCTAGAATTCAGGGCTCAGGTCTCTTGGCCTGTGTTCTTTGTCACCAGTCCCAGAACATGCCCTGGTCTTTATATCCAAACCCCGTGATCTACTTCAGCAACATCTGCATTAACCCAGGTGAAACACGGCTCCAAGTGCAGGCCTGCCCAGACGGCATGGGCCAAATCTCAGCTCTCTTATTTCGAGCCATGTGGTCTTGGGAAATTTTATCACCATCTTTGGGCCTCCATCCCCATCTGTAAAATGAGAATAAAAATCCAGCTCATTATTACGACAATTTAAAAAGATAATGATGCCTGTAATGTTTTGACCTAAAATCAATGCTCCATGAGTGGGATCTCTTCAAAATGGACCCCCCCCCCCCCTAAGGGGAAGCCAAAAATCTCTGCTCAAGTTTTCCTTATATGTTTTCTTAAGGTGTTCCAAGAGGGTCCTAGCCACTGCATTTTGCTTTCCCAGCCAGCCTTCTTCATCCTGCCCTGGCTCCGGGGGATGACCCAGGCCTGGCCAAGTTTGTATAGTGTGACCCAGCAAGGGTGGGAGAGGTGATGATCCTTGTTCTGGATTCATAGGCAGATGTTGTGAGCAAAACGTCCTGTCATTCTCACGGCTGAAGCTGCTGGCCGCTGCATGCCCGAGGCCGACACCCAGGGAGGAAGGAGAAGAGCAGACCTGGCGGCCAGAGGAGCAGAGTTAGGGCACCGCTGAGTGGCTGGTTCTTGTCCCCGAGGCCGTGGTTGTCACAGCTCTGTTTCAATTCTGTGAACTACCTCAACAGCCCTGCAAGTTTCTCATCACTAAATCCCCATCTGGCATTAGCCAAGTTGAGAGTATTTTTTTGAAAAACTTGCAACCAAAAGAGCTCTGACAATTCCCCTGTCTGTCGGGGTCACAACAATTCTGAATCACCAACTTCGAGCGCCAGAGTTCAAAGAGGCCCCAAAAGGTCATCCAGGACAGTGGCTTCAGCAAAACAAAACAAAATGAAAAACTCTGGCTTTAAGGAGCAAAGTCGTCTTGTCAGATCTGCAGGAACCCAAATACAACAAACGAATCAAAGAGCAAGTGCTGCTTTAGCTACAGAGCATGGGAGACCCTCAGCTCTGCCCACTAGCTCCTGACTCTGTTCACCTCCCCTGCAGCCACCGGAAAGCCATCATGTGGTCCAGCTTCCTACCTCAGGAATCACCTTGACCACGTCTTTGCCACCTAGTCACTGAGCCTCAATCGAGCACATCGCAAAGGCAGCTGGCAAAGCCTCCAGACAGCCCACTGCCTTCTGCAGACTTTCGATAGCAACATAGTTTGACATTCAGCCATGAGTCCTAGTCCTCTGGGGTGAAACAGCTAATTACTTTTTTTTTCCAAATGCAAAGTTGTTTTCTTTAATTCTTTTTTAAATTGAAATATAGCTAACATGCAATATTATGTTGGTTTCAGGTGTACGACATAGTGATGCGACTATTTATATACATTACTAAATGCTCACCACGGCAAGTATAGAACAGAGCTAATTAAATACACCTTCCTATGGCAGCCCTCCCTGAAGACAATTTTCGTGTCCTATTTAGTTCCCGGCTTATGCATCCTCAGTTCTTTCTGAGTGTTCCTCGTGGGACCTCATGTCCAGCTGGTGAGATGCCTAAAATAGGCAGACTGCTGTACAAGGTGTGATTTAAGGAAGGACATGGAAACAGGAGGCTTTGAGTTAGAAAAAGTGTTTATTTAAATACACGCATGCACAGGGGTTTATGGGGCTCCCCAATTATCTCTTGTGGGTGGCATTTCCCCTGGGCAGGGCCCTGTAATCAGGGCTATACACACCTCTTCCCCATTCTCCTTTAGCTTTCCTATAACACCCACGAGTTTAGGAGTTGTTTTTATCTCCATTTAAAAGGTGCAGCCCAGGGGAGTTAAAGTAGCTGGCTCAAGTTTCATAGTTAATACTTGGTAGGACAGGCATTTGAACTCAGATCTCATCCGACTCCAAAGCTGCGGCTTTTAGGTGTATTTCTATTGGAACACGTGGGTCTGTTGCAGAGTTTTTGCTGACTTCATATCACTGTGGTCGGACAGACACCTCCTTTGCAGGTAAGCCTTGGAGAAACTTTTTTTAAACACAGCACAGTCATTGTGCATTAGAGATGATTTAATCTGCTGTGTGAGTGAGCAATCAAGGAAGACGTGGGTCTCTGGGGTTGGAATGATGACTGTTTATGTGACCAAGTTGATTACAGTTAACCCAGCTTCCTTTTTCTCTTGCCCATAGAGACTGTTCACACTCTTTCCCACCCCAAACCCTACTTCTGGGTGCCCTTGTGCTGGAGGAAGAGAATCTGGGTAGCAGAGAGATGAAGGACTCAGTTTAATCCCACCTTGGAGCCTGCAGTGTCACCAGAAAGGGATCTTGGCCCCAATTCCTTGCTTCCCAGCTTCAGGGTCACATCAGTGTTCCATGACTGTGTCTGATGTTCCCTTAAAATGTGCCAGGTGTGAACTGACAGTAACAAGAGCAATACTATTCCTGATGGCTTTTGTTGAGCGATTGCCAGGCACGGGGACACACATCGTCTCATTAACACTCACAGAATGTTTCCCAAGCAGGTACCACCATGATCCCATTTTAAGACATGGTCTTTGAGGTCTGGGGAACCTGGGGAGCACATTGATGTTTCTTGCTGAAGGTCATCCGTTTGCAAATGGCACGGCTGATATTTGCACTCCAGCAAGCTGACCTAGAGCCAAGCCATCTTGCTATATTAAATGTGAAAAGCAGATTTCAAAACCATACAGGATATACTATTCAGCAAAGAAGAGGAACAAACCTTAGCTTGTTACATGCAAGAACACAGATGAATCTCACAGTAATTATGCCAAGGGAAAGACGCTAGAAAAGAGTGTACACATGGTGTGATCTCATCAGCGTGATATATTCATTTGACAAAATTCGAGAAAATATGAAATCATAGATAATAACAGAAAGCAGATCAGTAGTTGCCAGAGGTGGGGAGCTGCCGGAGGGAGGGATAGTAAAGGCATGAGTAACCTTGGCAGGTGATGGAATTCATTCTCTTTATCGTGATGATGGTTTTCCAGGTGTATACAGATGTCAAAATCATCCAGTTTTATACTTTAAATGCATGTGTTTTATTGTACATCAATTACTTCTCAATAAAGCTTAAAAAACAGTATTAGGCATGATTCTGGTTTGTTTTTTAAGGGAAAAAAGCATATATCGATATATATCTCCATACACACATATATACATATACATATATATGCATATAGATTGTTCTGTGCTGGTCTCAGCCTATCGATGGTAACACTATCGGCTCGAAATATCTGGGGTCATTACAGTACGCCCTGTGAACGTCCCACAGATGTTATTTCCTCTTTCCAAACCAGTGGTATGACTGGACCTACCCTTAGGGTTCTTCTTATGATTTCAAGACAAGCAAGACATTCTGGCAAATTAAAGGTTTATTACTTACAAGATCTGGAAGTTTCACAGCACACCTGGGGCCACGCAGTGAATTTGCAGGTAGAAAGAGAGCGCCCTCAGGCCTGCTGTTCTGCCTTTATTGGGGCTGAGGGTGGGAGCCTAGGGCTCACGGGTTGGTAAATTTAAAACGTGAGAGTGGAAATTGGAAGGGCGGGGAAAAGACAAGCAGTCTAAATGGTCAAGTCAACCAAGATCTCTAAAACCAAGGGGCCTCAGTGGGAAGGGCTGGTCTTGCTCGTTACCTACACGGATGGCCAGCAGTATAGTTACTGGACATAGCCTTGCTGAGATCTCTGAAATGGAAGCTTCTGCATTCGAAGCTTGTCAGGCTCTTGCATGACAAAAAAGAAAAAAAAACTGTCAGGGTTTTACAGTACCCATATTTGCTTATGTATCCATACGTACATAGACAGAGTTATATGACTTAGCATGACTCACAAAGCCCTGTGTGATCTGGGGCCTGCCACCCTCCCCAGCATCATTTCTCACCCCTGGCCCCTTAACCTTCTGTGTTAGCCACAGAGTACTACTTTCTTTTCTCCATCTTCATGCACCCTGTCTCCTCCTGGCTCTCTCACTTGTTCTTTACTCCTTCTTGCCTGGGACACTGTCTCACCTTCCACCATCTTTCCTTGGTTAACTTCTCTCGATTCTTTAGGTCTCAGCTGAGACAGGCCCTCCTCCTTCAGCCCAAATCTCTGCCCTTTGGCACCTGGTATTGTAATTGTTTCATACTTTCTCTCTGAGGCTACCCTGTAAGTGTCGCAAAGGCAAGAGACCGTCTTTTGTTCTCAGAGGTATCCCTAATACTTGGCACCAAGCCTGGCCCACAGAGGGTATTCACTGGCTATGTGTTTAAATGAATGACCAAAAAGATATTTTAAAATCCCAGTGAACAAGCACTGCTTCTGTATACTAAGGTATCATTAAGAAAAAGAAAAGTCGCATGTGATTAATATTCTCCAGTGTGCAGGCCCACATAATGTTAAGAGGGAGTATTAAAATAATGTGTCACATAATGGTAAAGAATGTATTAGAGCTATTCAGACCTGGTTCTACCAGTGGCCAGCAAAGTAACCTTGAGCAAGGTACTTTCCCTCCCTGGGCCTCTGTTTTCCCTCAGTATAATGGGGATAAGGATACTGATCTGCCATCATGGTTACAAAGTCTCAATCAGATAAAGCACAAGAAGTGCTTAGTATGGAGCCAGCACCTGGAGGTGCTGAGTTGCTATTGTTATCACACCAGCATTGTCATTCAGACCAAGCCATGACCTCACATTTATCTGTTTCTCTTCCTTTCACAAAGCATTTCTCAGGTAGTCATTTACTTGCCCCCTTACAGGAACTTTGCGGGGAGGTGACACAGATGTTATTATTACCCATTTTAAAAGAAAGCTGAGGCCACCGCAGACCAGGCCAACAACAGCATGAGGAGCCAATCCTACAACGCTTCCCAAGCACCCTACAAAGGGCGTTTGCTGGGGTCTTGCCTGCTCCTTAGCTTGTAAAAGGGACTGGAGGCCCCTACCTAAATCCCCAGGTAGGCCCAAGCCTTTGGGGTTGTTCCCGGGCCTCTTTGTTCTCTCAGCCACTAGGCCACCGTGTTCCCACCATCTTATCTCGACTGCATCTGGCCTCAGGCAGCTGATAACCGCTCAGCTCCAACACCAGATGGAACAGAGCCTCCTTACCTGAGTCCCGGCTCCTCCCCCTCTGCAAACTGCCTCACCTGGCGGAGGCCCAGTCCTCCCTTCTCCCCTCCCCGCTGCACACACACGTCTCCCCTTTCCCTCCCTCATCGTTTCTACTCCTCTGTTTCCTAAGACACCCCTCCCTCGGGGCTACTTCTTTCCCACGAAAATGCTGAAATCCCCTCATTTGATTAGGCAAAGTCCTTTACCACCTCACACATTCTCTTCCCCAGCCTCAGGTACAGTTTACCTGGGAGCTCAGGGCTCAGCCAAAGAAAGGTCCACCCCACCTGGCTCCTACCTCATTTATCTCAGAGCCCTGATTATTTCCTCTGTTTTTGGCCCAGCAGAAAAATGTGTTCGATTTCCTGTTTAATTTTATTTCCCTCCTGTCATTAAGAAAAATAGGAACCTGTCACACAGAACCCTGGTTTCAGGATTCTCTCAAAAAAAAAAGTAGTAATTTCTTTCCATTAAATTACTACATGAGAAATGCTTTGTAAAAGGATTTGACAACTTGGGGTCCTCAATCAAACGTGGCAGAAACAAGCTGAAGTGGAGTAAAAGCTGTTCCCTTAGCTAGGCAAGACCTTGATTCCACCAGAATCCACTAGGCCCGCAGGTTCATGTGAGTCAAGAGTCTGGCCTCTGGAAGCATTTGACTTTGTAATCCTTTCTCTGACAATATCACCCAACTGGGAGAGGTTTTACATCAGTCTTTTTTCTTCCCTTATGTAAGTGGAAAGACCCAGCATAGAGATGCATTTTTCCACTGATGTAAATTATACTACCACCCCAAATTAGATAGCAGAAGCAGTAACATGCAGTTTGGTTTTAAATATATTTTCCACCCCATGCAAAAATGTTTTATGGCATATTTAGAATCTTTCCCCCTCTCTCACAGTCAAGGTTTTTTCATGACAACTGAAATTCCCATTATTCGACTATCCACCATGTGCTTTGAGATGTGGGTATGATTCTAGCTGATTCCAGAACCATAGCTGAAGAAGCATAATTTCTATCTTATGAGTAGCGTTCAGCAGTGTAGCCCCTCACATGCCAGGTTTAATGCTCATTAACTGAATTGCTCTTTAGTTTACTGTTTGAAGCTCACTGTGTATTTTCCAAGAAAGCTCTAATTCCTCTTAAGCCCTGACACTGTTTTTCTATTCCTTCCAATCTGCAGATTCGCTGACCCTCAGTTTCTTTCAGAGATCCTTAGCCCAGACCCAAGTAGGGCTGATGTGCTCTCTCACCGCTGACTCTGAATAGCCCCTGCTTTGTTTTCACCTGAGGGGACCCCAGCAAGCACCAACGGAAGGAGGGTGCAAGCCCCAGAGCCTGGTTCCTGGGCCAGCTCCAGAGCACTTGGGAACTTGTTTGAAATGCAGATTCTCAGCCCACTTCAGACCTACTGAATCCAAACCTGCATTTTAGCAAGATTCCCCAAGATTATTTTATTGTTAAATAAAAAGGTAATTTCCTTAATGAAAAAGACTGTAAAGTAAATGAAAGAGAGCAAATATGACAGTCACCAGGAAGAGGCACTTTACAGATGAGACAGGGACCATGCATGGGCTTAGAATAAGGTGAGGGCCTCCAGAAAAAGCAAGGCAAGATATTTACAGCCAGAGCAACATAACTACATGCAAGGAAACCCCCTACCAAAACTCTGTGTTAAACATTAAGCTCTAGGGTCATTCTTCAGTGAGATCAGTTTATACTCCCCAGATAAAGAAAAGTAGCCCATGTTTTTATTATGCTAATTGTTTGTTATCATGTGTAAGATTCACTTTGTCATGCTAAAAGAGATTTACTATCTCATCAAGGACAAACATCCTAAGGCCACTTTTAACAAGTCCACACTCTAAGCCCTTTATCAGTTCCCCCAAATCCTCAACTGCCTATAAATCCTCTAGACACAGCACCACCGCACCACCCCGGGCTCTCTTGTTCCCTCTGGCGTGAGCCAGGGGCTCTTTCCTCTCACTTTATTTCTAAATATAAGCCTCTAGACTCCAAGAAGGAACTAGTGGTTACCAAAGGGGAGGGGTGTAGGAGGGCGGGTGGAGAGGGAGGGAGAAGGGGATTGTGGGGTATTATGTTTGGTACACATGGTGTGGGGAATCACGGGGAAAACAGTGTAGCACAGAGAAGGCAAATAATGAATCTGTGGCATCTTACTACACTGATGGACAGTGACTGCATTGGGGTACGGGTGTGGACTTGATAATATGGGTAAATGTAGTAACCACATTGTTTTTTCATGTGAAACCTTCATAAGAGTGTATATCAATAATACCTTAATAAAAAAAAATTTTTTTTAACAAAAAAATACATAAATAAAAGTGTTTACCCTGGCTGTCCTGCCTTGGGTGTTTGCTAAGTTCATTCTTCGACTCTGCAAACAAGAACCCTGGCATCACAGAGAGCAGCTGCTCTCAAAGGTTTTGGTCTTAGTACCCATTTCCACTCTTAGAGATTGTTCAGGACCCTAATGAGGTCTGTTTATGTGGGTTATATCTATCAATAGAGGCCATATTAGAAATTGACACTGATGAATCTTTAAGTTTTTAAAATTTAAAGAAAGTGTGAACTCATTTAAAAATAATAAACATTACATATTAACATGTATTTCACGAAAGCAGCTAGATCTTCTAAAACACCAAGAATGAATGAGAGTGGCGTTGTTTTACATTTTTGCAAATCTCTTTAAATATCTGTCTTAATAGAAGACAGCTGGATTCTCATACGCTTCTGCAGTCTGTTGCAGCATTCTATGTCATGTGGTGTGTGGAGAACTTCACTGCACACATGGGAGAGAAGTAGCGAAAAAACGGCAAATACCCTCCTAGTATTGTGATGGAAATAGTTTTGACTTTGTGTACCTGAAAGAGTCTGTCCCTGCCCACACTTAGAACCGGTGATGTGAGCCGGTGGTGGAGAAAGGCTTCCCAGGGGGGATGGCATGTAAAGGAAGATCTCTAAGATAAGGAGCCCGACTATGGAAAGACTTTTCAGAGTTAACAGCATAGAGAGCGTGCAGTGAAGGTGTCAATGCGACTTCTGGTCCCAATTTTTCCTAGAGTAGCTGCGTGACCATGGATATGTCCCTTGCCCTCTCTGAGCCTCAGTTTCTGGTCTGTTTTATGAGAAGGGTGGTCTCTAATATTCCAGCCCTCACTCCCCAAACCCCCACCACCAAGTATCTAGGCGGTGGCAGCGAGAACTTCGGAGAGACTCTCTCATTTTTCCAGCAGAGGGCGATGGAGACCAGCCCTGGCTGGACCCCCTTCCACCCGAAGGCCCTTCACCGCCTCCCCGCGCGGACGTGAGGTTCCCTCGTGATCCGGGCGGTTTCCTTGGCACCAACTGGCACCAGGTATCTCAGGCAACCCGGGCCGTCCCCGGGGAGCGGCTGGGAGCCCGGAGAACCCTTCGCATTGACCCAAACTTGGCCAGGTTGGGATGCTCGGATTCTCCTAGCAAATCTGGGAGGAGCAGAAGGGAAGAACTGGTTTGGGCGAAGACACATCCATCCCCACCCCCCGCCCCCCCGCCACTGGGTCTTTCGGTGGGGGAACCACCCAGGAGCTGTTGACTCCTCACAGCAAAAACCGGGCGGGTTGGCCGGAAGGGAACAAGACGGAGCCTGCGCCAGCTCTCCCCGGGGGCTGCCTGCAGGCGCGGGGCTGCGCTTGCATCAGCGCTGCCAGGGCCCTGCAGGGCCGGCGACGTCAGCCGCCTTCCCAGAAGAATTCCGCTGCCTGCGGCCGGTGCCAGGCCCGGGGCCGGGGCCGGGGCCGCGGGCGGGCGGGCGGGCGGGGGCTTTTGGTTTCGGAGGATGACACTCGCATGCTGCAGCTCCTCTCCGAGGCCCGCACTCTGTTGCCATGGAGACGGTAGCATCCTGGCAGCCTTGGTGCGGCCGACCTGCCCCCGGGGAAGTGACCCGGAGCACGGCCCACTCAGGATTCCACTGGCTCTAGGGTGGCGGCCCAAGGCGCCGGGGCTGCGGGCCCTGGATTCTCCCCCTGGGGGCGCCCTACTGGGCCACCTTCCTGATGGTGCAGGATTATCAAGCTCTCACAGGACTCTCGCCAGTGGGTCTCAGAAACAATCCTGTCTGAGCCTGCTTGCTTGTGACTGGCAAAACTCACCTTCCCCCCGCCCCAAGAACTGACCTCTCAGTCCTGTAAGGTTTTGTTTTTTTATTCTTTCTCTCCTTGAAGCAGTTTTTTAGGATTCTCCTCTGAAGATTCACGGGTCTCATCCACTTTCAGTGAGACAATGTTTGTTTTAAGTCCTTTTGCAAACTTATATTGAGCACTTAGAACGTGCCGGGCAAAGAGAGAGGGGGATGGTAATAAAACTAGTGCTAGCCAGTGTGTGTTGAACGCTTGGATCCGTTCCAGAGACATGAGCTCATTTAGTCTCCACCATAACTGGGGAGGTAGGCATCATCCTATTTTACAGAGAAGGGAACCCAGGTGATCAGAACCAGCTAGAAAGTAAAATCAGATCTGAGGGCTAAACCAGGGTTCTCGACTATTAGCAGGCGACCTCTCAAAACAGGAACTACAATGCTGGTTATGACCCTTGGTCTCTGGAATTGATGTATTTTTACTGCACTGAGACCGTGCATTTAATCTTTAATTATGTGTTAATAATGATTGAGAAGATCAGGGCAAAAATAATCCTAAGGAAGGAGTAAAAAACATATAATAATAATTTAAATGTAGCCAACATTGACCGAATGGCTGCTCTATGTCTGGCACTGTGCTAAACCTCCTACAATCATTACCACATTTGATATTCACAACAACTCTGGGAGGTTGGTTTGGTTATTATGGTCCCTACTTGGCACAAAGAGGTGAAGAAACTTGTCCATGTCCCATAGCTAGTAGATTAATACCTAGTAATTAATAGAATCATGTCCTGGTCCCATAGTAGGTATTCAGTATGATTGCACCCTGCTTTGGAGAGAGTGGGAAGAGGGAAGCGTATAAAAACACCAAGAAAACCTCATTCATTGGAACCATTTGAAAGCAGACGAGGGCAGGGTTCACTTTTTCTCCATGGGAAAAAAAAATGTTGCTAAGCAAATACTATAAACAAGGTGAGAACACTTTTAAAGAACATTTTAGAGTTTAGAAGCACTTTTCTTACCGAGGATCTAACTTCATTTTTGCTACACGCCTGAAAAGTCGTTGTAACTGGTCATCTCAGTCCCAGTTTACACAGGTGAACTTCAGAGCTTTGCAGAGAAGAACTTTTAACCGTGAAAGAAAACCAATGTGTTTCAAGGACACAAAAGTAAACGACCCACAACAGCCAAAAGGTGGAAACAACGCAAATGTCCATCAACCAATGAATGAATAAATAAAATATGGTCTATACATACAATAGAATAATAGCCTTACAAATGAAAATTCTGACACATGCTACTACATGGATGAACCCTGAAGATATGTTAAAGGAAATAAACCAGTCACAAAGGGACATTTTGTATGATTCCACTTATATGAGGTACCTAGAAGACACAAATCTATAAAGACAGAAAGTAGAATAGAGGTTATATGGGTCTGGGGGATGGGGGTGGGGGTAGCCAAAAACATTAGTGTTTAATGGCTGTAAAGTCTGGTGGTGATGGTCGCACAACATTGTGAATGCACCGAAGGCCGATGAATTATACTTTGAGAGTTAAATGAGAAGTTTTATTCTGTGTATATTTTACCACAGTGAAAAAATAAAATTAAAAAAGGAAACTGCGTTAGCACTCTCCATTCGTATTCGACTTTTACTTTTAAAAGGGTATCCTCATGCGTTTATTAAAGCAGGAGGAGCTTTAACCCAAGACCCATTTCTTGGCTTTACCAGTGTTGCTGCCTCTGCTTGAAAGTAAGAAAACGTCACACCTTTAAAAATAGCTCACAATTGTGTTTTCGCTAAATACAGGAGGCTGGTATTCCCCTCAGGTATTCCAAATGAGCAAGATCTGGCCAGGAGCGGAGAGGACTGTGAGTGAGTCACTGTTTTGGCAGGTGAGGTCATCATGGGGTGACCCTCTGCACTGAGCAGGCTCCCCACCTCTCACATCTTCCATCTCCTCCCCTCAGGGGCGGCCAAGTCACCAGCCAGCTTAGCTGGAAGTCTATCTGCTCTGGTGAGATGATCAGTGGGAGACATTCCTCTTTATGACTCAGTGACTCAACACCCCAACAGATGGGTTCATGGAGCCATCAGTTTCCAAAGCCAGCTACAGGGTTGACACTCTGGACTGCCAAGTCATGGTCTATGAGCAAAAGAGAGAAGATATATATCCTTGGGAAGGGAAAGGAGAGAGTTTTCTCTCTGTTTGTTGGAATGCTAAGTATCTAAGAAATGGTGGAATGGTTCTTACTTATCTTGATTATCCTGGTTAAGACACCTCAGGGGAGTGGCACACAGAAGGAGACAGTAAATATTTGCTAAATGAGTCTTACTTGGGAGGAGTGCAGCCACAGAACAATTCCCAAACGACTAGTACCACATATATTTTTACCCAGGTTCCACCAACCCTGCTTTTTTTGAAGGGGCACCAGATTAGAGCTTGATGTAGTTCCATGGAATTGACACAGATTTCATGTGAACAGCTATGGTGTCAACACAAAGGATTGTCATGTTTATGCAGGTAACTAGGTTATTAATAAGTGGTAATGTGAAGGGACTTTCTTGGACATGTTTGTACACTCATCTAGCAACCATTAGCAGAGGTACCATGCATATAAAATGAAAGAGAGCGAGAAAGAGAAAGTTTTTGATTTATTTGTTTTGCCTTTTTCCTCCTTAGTCTCTATACTGTTGAGTCAATCTGTACGATTCAAGGTATGTGAGCCTTAGCAACAGACAAGCCTTGAATTAGTCAGTCAGGGACTCTGTGGTTGCAAGCGACAGAAACTGGATTCAAATTAGCTAGAGAGGAAAAAAAGAATCCAGGTGATGACTTCAGGCAAAGCTGTATCCAGCTGCCCAAATGCTAGTGTTAGGGATCTGTTCTATATTTTTCAACTCTGCTTTCTTAAGTCCATGAGGTGGTCCCAGTAACTCTGGGCTTACATTGTATCAGTGTAACTTCATTAGAAAGAAAGCTTCCTTCCCAACAAAAATATCTCATCGACTAAGAACCTCACACCCTGAGAAAGAGAAAGATGCTGTTTCCAGAATAAAAGTGAATGGTTGCTAGACAGGCAAAAACAATAGGTGTCCACTCCCTGTACGCAAATGTGTGCCTGTGAAAGAGAGAGAGTTTATGGCTTAGGTGCCACTTTCCTGGTTTGCCAGTGAGTCAGTCTGGTGTTGCAAAATGTGTGGGCTCTGGACTTGGCAGACCTGAGTCAAAACAGGCTCTTCACTAGCTGTGTGCCCTCCAGCAGCTCACTTAAAAGTAATCATTCTATAGCTACCGTGCTTTGAACATGAGACATATACTAGGCAGTATGCATATCATCTCATTTACTCTGCAAAGGAGTTATTCTTTTTTTGTCCTGTTTTACAGATGAAGTAGCTGAGGGCCAGAGGAATCAAGTGACCTGCCTGAGGTCACTAAGCTAGTAAAGGGCACTCCAGCCCAGGGCATTCCAACTCAGAGTGGCCTCTCTGGGCCTTCCGCTCCTTCCCTGCAAAATGGGTGTGAGACGGAAGAGAAGAAAGTGGAGGAAAATGAAGACAAAAAGGAGAAAGAACAATAAAATGTTCACGGCATATTAAATATGCAATAAATCTCGTTCTCGTCACCTGTTTTTCCACCGTCTCCTTCCCCTCCTTCCTTTCTCTTTTTCTTTTATCGGTCACTTTGTACGTTCCTGGCTTTTCCTTCCCTTCCTCCTTTCTTCCTTCTTTTCCACCTCCCTCCTTTTTCTTTCTCTTGCCTCTTTTTAAAGTCCTTGCCTGGTCCAGGGTGCTATTTTCTGAATCACAACAGAGGCAGGATAAACCCTGGGTTTTATTTGTCTTTATAGCCGTCGCCCTCGTGAACGTCACCCATAGAGGGGCTCCTGGCCATGAACCTCCGGGCAGTGCTCTGGCTTGCCCAAGGTCAGCTTCTAGTTCACTGTGAAGGGGAAAACCAAGGTGAATGGGCCCACCTCGTGCCTCCGTGTTCGCCACTCTCTGCTTGAAAGTTTTACTAATTGCTTTTATCTGAATCCCTGCTCTGACAGAGGCCGACAGTTCCAGGGGCTTCCTGTTGCACCAGTTCAGGGTACAGCCCTTGCCTGACCTCTCTGTCACCCCTCTCCCACCTGCAGGGAGGCCTGATGGATTGGAAAGGAAGTGAGCAGCAGGTAAAGACAGCCTCGGGGCTTTGAGATAAGCACCTTTAATTTGGACGTGTCATAACTAGAGATCAGGAGGAGTTGACATTCAGAGGGGAAAGCTGGGCTTTACCCAGATCCTGGGCGGGTGGGGGCGGGGGCTGGGCCCCCTGGGCAGAGGCAGGGGTGACACCTAGAATGTGGCCTTCCTGCAGGGAAGTCAGGTGTTAGGGGAAGGGACTTGAAAACAGTCAACCTCTAGCTCCTTAATAACCATTTAATAATGTTGTGGCCTTGGGGACACACAGTCACATAAGTGACAGAGCTAAGAGGGCCTTGACCCCCCACACTCCCTGCAATCTCCACCCCACGCGCTCTCCCAGGGCAGCTCATGGAGTGTGTGTGAATGTGTAAGTCGTTCTGCACATACCCACAGGCCCTTTTTGGAGTGAGGGCCTCACCCTGGGTCCAAGCCCCTCAGGTCACTCCACGTGGGTTTCCCCACCTAGGTAGCCCTACAGTTGGATTCAGGGTCTCCCCTCTCAGGGCAGCATTCCCAGCAGCAGAAAACACCTCCTATTCACCCCTCTTCCCCAACCTAGGGGTAAGGCTCTTGGGGCATAACAGGGAGTCACAGCCTGAAAGGGAAGAGGTCTGGTGAAGCTCACTTGTATTAAGGACCACCTCAACCCACAGAAAGAGCATTAACAATCCCCATTTTACAGATGGGGATGTTGAGGCTCACAGATTAGTAAGGCGGAAGAGGCAATGTCTGTTAGCTGAACTCGTTTTAGTCGCCAGGATGCCTGGCACCTGGGCCCTGTGATTTCCTCGCTCAGCACTTCTGAAGCTCTAATGTGCCCACGGATGACTTGAGGAGTTGTTAACAATGAGGATTCTGATTCAGCCAAGTCTGGAAGGGGCCTGAGCTCCTGCATTTCTGACGTGCTCCCAGGTGCTGGCACCACTGTAAACAGAAGGTTCCATTGGCCTGCTGTCTTTCTGATGAGCCTTGAGCAGAGTATGCTTAAATTCACCACTCAAGCAGGCCAAAGGGAAGTTCAGCTTTGCGCTCTCTGAACAGCGATGCACTGTGAGTACCCAATGTGCACGGGATTCTGGACACTTAGTAAGAATACAATGAGGTGAAAGATCTCTTTATATAATTTCTCGGTATTAACTACATGTTGAAATAATATTATTGATGGGGTAAAATAAAATATATTAAAAAATGTACTTCACCTGTGTCTTTTTACTTTTTTAAGGTGAACAGTGCAAAATTTAAAGTTATGCCTGTGGCTTATATTCTGTTTTCATTGACTAGCCCTGGTCTACAGCATTAGCTCTCAACCAGATGGGCATCTTTGTGCCCCAGCGTGTGTTTGGCAATATCTGGAGACATTTAAGTCGTCATCTCTAAGGGGCTTGCTGCTGGCATCTAACCAGAGGAGGCCAGAGACGCAGCCAAACATTCCACCATGGCCAGGATAACCCTTCACAGCCGAGGATCATCTACCCAACATGTCAATAGTGCCAAGGTTGAAAAATTCTGGTCTAGAACCGTCCCCGCGATCTCTGCAATTATTTAGTGACTTGTCCATGTCTTTGTGCCGCTGCTAGAACATGAGCCCCACAAGATCAGGGATGCTGCCTGCCTGAGACCGTTAGAACGGGGCCTGGTGAGCTCCATGCTTGGCACTCTGTGGTATATGCACTGAGAGTCTAACCGCCTGAGCCATCCACAGGGTTTGAATTCATGCGAATCCGTGCTGTCCTGCCAGCCGCAGGCCGCACCACAGTGAGACCACGCCACCCCGAAAGCGAGCTAGGCCAAGACAGACTCCCGATGTCCTGGCTGGATCGCCTTGGCAACGGCACGTTCATCAGTCTCTCCGTATCAGGCGCTGACCCCGGAGGCAGAGCGAGGAATGTGCATGGAGGGCTGTCTGTCCTCTGCTGGGCCATCTGGCCACACCCTAGCAGGCCTTTCCCAGCCCACGGTGCTTTGGTCCCAGTGACTGTGTTTACCACCCAGTGGGGGTTTCAGAGGGCTGGCTCCGGCCCCTCTGGCCTGCCGCCTTCCTCCGCTGGTGGGTGCTGTAAAATCCCCAGGATTTCTAAGAAGAGTCATGCCTCCGTCTCCCTTCACCAGAGGCTGGTGGGTGGGGAGGGTGAGGCCAAAAGAACAGCATGGACCCACCCAGGGCGTGCAAGGGAATGGACTCCGGGCAGATTAATTTCCCTTGTTCCGATAGCTCTTTAATCTTCAGGATAGTCTTGAAAGCCATGTGCTGGGCCTTCTTCCCTCCCCACTTGTCCCTCCCTAGGGTGGGACCCTGTCCTGGTGGGAGTCAGGAGTCTGGGTTTGGCCCCGGAGCTGGGCTCTGTGACCTTGGACACATGAGGGAAGCGCTTTAGGCCTCTGTTTCCTCTTCTATAAAATCAGAGGAGCGGCGAGAGGAGTATGAGCTGTGCTGATCTTCAAATCTGTGTTTTCCTCTACTTTTCAAGGAAAAGCCCAGGCTCCTTAGTGCGGCCCAGTTCTGGTTCTCCTGTCATACACTTCCAAGCTTCAGCTGCAACGGCCTGCCTTTGTTTCTGTTGGCGTGCTTTGCTCTGTCTTGCCTTCTAGCCTTTGGACATGCCATTCTGCTCTTCCACAGAGTTTTCTGAAGCAGGGCTTAAAAGCCTCTCAGTGGATCACTTGACATATGCTGACTGTGCCATTGGTCAACTTACTTACCCTCTCTGTGCCTCAGTCTCCTCTTCCAGAAAATGCGAATAACAGTGGGACCATTGTTAACAACAGTGCCCAACACCTAGAGAGCAACAAAGAAGAAAGTCCCTATCACCATTATCATCATTTCTGGAACCTGTTCCCACTCATCTCTCAGGAATTAGCCCAATGGCTACCCTCTTCCAGGAAGCCTTCCTGGATTCCCACCGGGCAGCTGAGGTAGTTACCCTTCCTCTGGGTTCTGACTCACCTTGGACTCATCTCTGTCACACCACCCTTATCACCTATGTGGTAACTGCCTGTTTACTTGTCTGACTCCCCTCAATAGACTGCCACTTCCTCTAGCTGACAGGTAACCAACAGACCACCGGCTGGCCCAGACACAGGTGTGCTTGAGCCAGACACACAGGGGAGTTTTGGAAATAATTGAGGATGCTGAATTTGGGACATAGGATGGTTCTCTAAAAAATAAAGTCTCTGTGAAAAAAATCTGAAAAATGAAATCATCTTTAAAAAAAACAAAAAGTTGATTTCACATCCTATTTGAAAACCTGGATTTCCAGCTTTTCTTGGAAAATCAGAAGCTCTGCTAACACCAGCCACCATCATCCCCTGCACCTGCAGGCTGGCTCTAAGTTTTCTGCAGGCCCCACCCAGTCCAATTACTCACACCCTCTGCCCCAGAAATAAGGTAATATTACAAGCCTATCATCTAAATCAGGACACTTCTGAGATTGACAGGGGGATGCTATTTATAACCGCAAATAAACCAGACTGCCCAGGGAAACTGGAGCACACACTCCCTGACTATAGGGTAGGGGTCCTGGGAACTGTTGGGTCCTACATCACAGGCTTCCTGCCACATAAGTGCTCCATAAATGTTAACAACAACTGGTATTCCTTGAGTATTTGCCTAGTGTGTTAACTCATGCGGTCCTCCTAAGAACACTACAAGGCAGGGATTGTTGTCTTCCTTTTGCAGATGAGGAAACTGAGGCATGATATATTAGTAACCAGCCTCCTCCGCACAGCCAGGAGGTGGGGGACCAGGGCAATCCAAATCGAGAAGTCTGTGTGTTTGGTTAAATCAAGAATTAAATCCCAAGAGCCTTCTCAGCTGTAAAAAGCTGTGGTTCTTTGTATCTGTTTCCCTATTATGTTCTCCTTTCTCTTTCAAGTCTCTCCCTCCTTTTGTCCTGTCCTTTCTCTGACTCATACTTGCTTCGCTCTCCCACCCTCTCCCTCTCTTTGTCTTTTTCTCCTTTGCCTTCCATGTCTCCCATCTTGGTGGTCCTCACTGTGTCCCGTGCTTGCCGCTGAGCGTTCTCTGTTTCTGCTGGCATTTCCCCCACTCCTCCGGCTGCACAGTCCGCTGTCTCTCTCTTGCCAACTCTCTGCTCTCCCTTTCTCTCTCCCCTTCTTTCCTCTTCCTCTCTTTCCCCTCTTCTCTCATGCATTCTTACCAACCATGAGTAAATCAACCCTGGTGTGGCAGAAGAATGTTCTCAGGAACTCCCTGTTGGTGTTGGCTTGCAGAAATCCAACAAGCCGGGCCTTGTGCCTTCTCCACTTTGGTGAGAACTCAGTGGACAGAGGCACAAAGGCCTCAAGCGGTGAGAGTCAGAACCTGGGGGATGGGCCGCTCCTTGCACATTCCCAGCCTGTGTCTCAACGGGAACAACCGGCCGGATGTCCCTGACTTTCAGCAGACAGGCCTACGAGAAAGGAAACTGCTCTGGGCTCAGGCCTTGCTTGACGATAGACCAACAAGTAAATAGGACTAGCGGTGCGTCTTTTGTTTTGTCAAGGGAGGGCTGACGAGAGCACGTTTCACAAAAGCCATCCCTCCAATGTATGGGATCAAATGTGTAACGAATGCCTTTTCAAGGGACAAGATGGTCTTGGAATACTCTTTTGAAGCCAAGGAGAAAGGCAACTTCTTCTTGACAAACAAACAAGGAGAAACGTAATAGGGTGGGAGAAGGTGGTTTTCCTCACCAGCACCATAAGCCAAGAATTAAGGGGAAGGCACGGCAGAGAGGAAGAGAGAAGGGAAATGGAACAGGAGCCATCATGGTGGCCCGAGGAGGGGTCGCTGAGAGAAGGAGAAAGAAGGGGGGAGGGTGACAGACTTTTCCACAGTCAAGGGGAGGCTTCAGTGGCCACCAGGCTGGCTCTGTGCGAAGGAACACACACTTTACTGAGGAAAGGAGGAGGAGGAGAAGAGAGAGAAAGACCGCAAAATGCAGATGCCCAGGCTCATATCCTGACCTGAGCTCCACCCTGTTTCACCTTGGTTTCCAGATGGGTGTTCGGCCGGCTTGAAGGGGAAGTGCTCAGGCAAAGCTCCGCGGGTGGCAGTGAGTCAGGGCCCCACCCAGGCCCCTGCCAGCCCCAGGGGGCCTCTTGCCCACAAGGCCTGGCGGCGGCTGGGCATTCTCAGGAGAGAGCAAGGCAGAAGGGGCATGGCAGACCATCCAAATTCACTCCTGATGACCCGCGGCCACAGGATCTAGCTCCAGAGCCATGTTCCTCGGGTGGCTCCATCCATTCTGGCAATTAATGGTGAGCTGGCTGCCAAATGTTTGCAGTTTTGAGGTCTCAATAGCACAAAGGGAACAGACCTACAGCGGGGGACCAGCCCAGTTATAAAACCCTGTCACCAGTGTATTACCCACCCCTTCAGTTGTGAGCCCTGAGAGGGCAGGAACCCTGCCGTGCACCCCACTGCATACCCAGCTCTGGACCCTCAGGCTGGTATGCAGTAGGTGCTCAAAAAACTGAATGAATTAGCATGCATTCCAATCTCCCTGCTGCCCCTGATTCATCGTGTGATCCTGCCCAGATCCCTTAGCCTCTCTGAGCTGCCACTTCCCTTATCGGTACAATGGGATGGTGCCGGGAAAAGTATAGACTAGATGCCTCATCACCCCCCCACCCACCCACTTAGTGAAATAAGACACCGAGGACATCCAGTCTGTAGCTGTGATAAGGCAGGGGTGCAAAATGGAGGAGATCTCTTCCAGTTTGGAAAGCCTGCAGCTTCTGTAGCTGGTAGTTCCAGGCATGTCATACAGACGTCACTTTTTAGGAAGACAGTGTGGTGATGTGGTTAAGGGCTTATGCTCTGAAGGTCCAATATCTGGGTTCCTATCCTGCCTCTACCCCTCACTCCCTGTGTCATCTTGGCAAGCCACTTCACCTCTCTGAGCTTGTTTTCCTATGTGCAAAAAGAGAGTTGTCATGAGGCGTAAAGGAGATCAAACTCATGCAGTCCCTAGTCTGTCCCTAGCAGGACATAGTAGGTGCTCAATTTGTGCTGGCCATTACCCCTGGTTTCCACCACCCAGGCCTGTGAGACAGACGTGACTCTCCCCAGGGTGCAAAAGAGGAAACCAGAGCCGGCCAGGTGGAGAGGCCTGCCTGACAGCAGAACCAGAACCAGACACCTTCTGCCCCCCAGGCCCACCACAGCTGCCAGAAATAAGGTGATGTATCACCATTCCTGCCTCCACCCCTTGCCCTGGTGCAGAAGTGAAACACGAATCCGCTGGTGTCAGAAAGAAGAGAAGGAACCAGCTGAGGTGAGGAGAGTCGAGTGGCCTCTGAATCCTGTCAAAATGATAGGCTAGGGCAAGGTCAAGCCCAGGGCAGTGAGAGGGTGGAAGGGGTGGGAGGATAGTGTGACAAGAAGGACACTGGGCTGAGCTGACCAGTGGCAAGGGGTGAAAAGCTGGTCCAGAGAATGCGGAAGGAAGTCCTTTTATCAGCGCTAACAAGAACAGAGAGGGAAGTTGTTTGCATCTGGCCTGATACCTCGGCTGTGACCTCCTGTCTCTAAGGAGAGGGGTCCCTGCAAGCTTTGTTTTCAAAAATCTCTTGGGAGAAGACTCAGGGCCCTGATTCTTAGAAGCTGCTCTCACCCCAACTGAATAAACCTCTTAGTGGCTTTTGACCAATACCAAAGGGTTGGCCTGCCTGCTTGTAACCTCAGGCTCTAATGAGAGCTGGCCTTTCCCATGCTTTGAGCCTGCCCATGTTTACAAAGGAGGACCCTGAGTCTATAACCTGACCTCTGGTCCCATCAGCTGGTTCTAGGATCATAGCGGCTTCACCGGCGAGGCCTCAGTGTCCCCATCTGTAAAGTGGAGCTGTTGAGACCACATTCGTTCTTTTACTCCTTCCTCTCCCATTACCTCCAGAGCAAAGGATGTGAAATTCTAAGGCAAAAGGCACCCTGATCAAATGGTATGGATTAGCCAATAATCTAGCACTGAGGTCAGCATAAGATGGCCCAAGCATCTGAGATTCCAAACCCCCACAGGCAAGCAGAAGGGTTCCCTCCCACACTGGGCCGCCTCCCTTCCTGAGCAGTTCTGCTCCGATTCTGTGGGTGAAGCAGCTGGGCTTCCTGCACAGCTCCGATGCCAAGCATGTTACAGATCTGAGACCAGGCAGGATGCTCCATCCACAACCACTCTTCCTAGTGTATTGAGCACTCCTCATGGGCCAGGCACAAGCCACTAGTGACCATCTCTTTCCTCCTCACACCAACCCCAAGTAAGGCATACACATACATCACACCTATTTTATATCCACAGAAGCTGAGGCTCAGAGAGGTACCTCACCCAGGATCAGGTAACTGCAGGTAACTAAGTGGAGATTCAAACCGAAGCTGAGTGACTCCTTTTGACAGAGCCCCTCCATTTAAATCTACACTGAGATTGGAATATGTGTATTTTTCTTTCTTAATTAATTAAAAGCACTTCCATCTTAGAAGGACCATGGATTGCTTGCATTTTAAAAGGGAGTGACCGATCAAAGTATCTACAAATACCGTGATGCATTGTCTGAAATTTGATTTAAAACAATCCAGTTTTAGTGTAGCACAGACAAAGCAAATAGTGACTCTGTGGCATCTTACTACACTGAAGGACAGTGACTGCATTGGGGTATGGGTGGGGACTTGATAATGTAGTAACCACATTGTTTTTTCATGTGAAACCTTCATAAGAGTGTATATCAATAATACCTGAATAAAAAAAAATAATAATAATAAAACAATCCAGTTTTGGGGAGAATATAAATAAAACAAATCTGTGCATGAACTGGTAATTTTTGAAGCTGAGTATTGGGTACTTATACTGTTCTCTCCCACTGTGAACATGTTTGTAAATGTCCATGAGCATTTAATTTAAATTCAGCATTTAAAAAGTAGTTAGTTCATGACTGTAATGGGGTTGGTGGGGGGGACCTGATGAAGGGGTAGTTTAATAACCATAATATTGCACATGTAATTGTAGATTAATGATACCAAAATAAATTATATTAATAAAAAAAAGTAGTTCGGGATAAATGAACTGGCATTGGTAAAGCCCTGTCATACCCTACAGCTGAAAGCACTTAAAGGTCTCCTCAAAAAAGGCATTCATTACAGCCTCCTGGTTCTGCAATCCCTGGACCACAAGGGCTCCCACTGCGTCCAAGAGAACAATCTGCCCGAAAACAAGGGCCAAGTAAGGCTGCATGTTAGGTCCCTGAAGCCTCACTGTGGTTTTGGGACGGCATGTGGAACCATATGTGGCTCGCATTCATCCACTCAGGAGATTTGGGAAATCTCTTATAGATGTTACTAGCAAAAGGCAGCAGCTACTCCTGTCCTAGGACACCCCAAAATTGGGGACTCTGACTTCCATATGACAGCCAAGTGTCCGTGAGTGGCCTCTCTCTGCAGGCCTCCAAGGGCCTCTGCCTGGTGCCCTGGGAGCTCCATTTGTCCTTCCAGACTCTCTTGAAACAAGGAGCCTCTGTTTGCAGCCTTCCCTGTCTGCAACTGCTCCTTCCTCAGACAAGTGGAATCACCTTTTTATTGGCCTTAATTATACTGAACTATACTCATTCATTTAGTCAATAATTATTTATTGAGCACAACTGTATGCACTGGGGTTACAGCCTATAGCAAGCAGATAAATAGATAGATGACAGGTGGCATAGTTTACAGATAGCACGTAACAGACATGGTCCTTGTGCTCCAGGAGCTTCTGATTTCCTAGAGGAGAAAAGCAATAATCAACTATTAATGCTATCATTCATTTAATTATGATTCTGACAAGTGCTTTAAAGAAGTACAGAAGCTGTGAGGACATATAAGGAAGAATGCAATTTGATGGGGTGGGGGGGATGCCGAGATCTGACAGGGTCGGGGCATGTTGAAGATTTAAGGAAGGCTTTTGGGAGAGAATAGTGCCTAAACTGAGAGTTCTGACGCATTCATTGGCCAAACAAGGAAAAAGGTTTATTCCACCCGAAGAAACAGCATAGGCAAAGGCCAGGAGGAGCATGGCTTGTTGAAGGAGGTGAAGGAATGCAGTATGGACTGAATATGGATGAGTACAAGGAGGAAGGAGATCATGAAGGAGCTTAAAGGGCAAGTTAAGGATGATGGAATGCTCATGAAGTTGTATGTGCGGGGGGTGGGAGGAGGGTGATGTTACTCTTTTACACCTAAAAGCCTCACTCTGCTTGCTAGGGGGCTGAGTGGGTCAAAGAGGGCACATACAGATGCTGCTATACCTGGGCACATTTGTGAGAACTGGGAGAAAGCATCCCTCTAGGAAGGCACAGCCCTGTGGACCCATGCTTAGGGAATGGAGCTGGACCTGAATTTCAGCCTCTACTAACTCTGAACCAATACCCTTGTGCAGTGAACAACCTGTGCAACCGTACACAGTGACTATGGATTCTGGGGAACAGAAAAATCAAAAGGCTATAGAACATTTGTTGACAAGTCCGCCTCTTCTACTTTGAATTCTGAGTTCTTAAGCTTCATATTCATGTTTGTAACCCTGGTGTACCTAGGAGATGCTTCAGATGTTTGCCAAATGGATGATTCTCTGGCCACTTTTTTTCTCCATTAGGCTTTCTGTCTTCTTTCCTTCTAAGTTCATAATGGTATCCTTTCAATGCACACCTGCTAGGCATTATGAAGCACTGTGCTAGATACTTTTCCTTTTCAGTCCTCCAAACATCTTGCCCTCTTTCATTCAACAGAGAGTGGGGCCACAGTCACACAGCTAGGAAGGTGGGCAGGGGCCTTTCTAAATCCTTGACAGGCAGGTGTCTGGATCTGTCAAGTCCTGGGGGCATGGTGAGGGGGTGGGGTGGCATACCTTCTGGTAAGGATTCTTGTGTTTGACTCTCTAAACCAAATCCTTTGTCACAGCTGAAATGGACTGTTTGGGGCCCCATTTTCCAGATGGGCCACCGTGGTCCAGAGAAGGGCTGGTCCTTTCTCAGAGTCACTGAGTAAGTGAGAGCTAGAGCAGGACTAGGAACCAGGTCCCCTGACAAGTTTGGAGAAGTGGATAGATATCAGGACTGGAGATCAGTAGAGAGAGACCAGGGGTGGGGGGAGCTCTCGAGGGCTGGAGTCTGCCTGTGATGGTTATCTGCGAGGCTGCCAGGGTGAGCTCGGGACACTGGAGAGTCCTCGGTATCAATGTGAAGGGGACAAGAAGGGAATGAAAATGGGACTTTCTTAGGGAGTGGGTGGTCTCTAAACTGGAATCCATTTGGATCCAGACTATAGCCCTAGATTTTTCAGACACAAAGTGGGATTTCTTGTTCTGGGCCTGGTCAGTCAGGAGGCCGTTGGTCAATAGCCAGGACGGCCTTTGCTGACAGCAAGCCAGTGACGGCCTGCTCTCAGGGCACCGGCTGAAGTCCGAGGACGGCCCGGTTCCCCTCCCAGGGTACCCACCCCAGGTGCCCTGTGGGGGCCCCCTCCAGTTCTGCTAGTGCCCACTTGCGGTTTTCCTGCTTCTGGGTCTGTGTCACGGCAGCTCTTATGTCAGTTGCCTCGCGTCCCACCAGCATTGCCCTGAGCTGGAAAATCCCTCAGAGCCCAAGCAGCCCGTGACCAGAGAGGCAGGAAACTGTGACAAGGAGGCACGCAGGGTGTGAGGTTTATTCTTAGTGTGTGACTGGGAAGGGCAGGGCTGCGTGGGGGTGGAGTGGGATGGGAGTCAGGACAGGACAAAGACATCCCAAAAGAGGGGACTCCTTGGAGAATTTCAGATTAGTTTTCTTTCCCAGAGTGTTGCCTTTTGCTTCCAGCAACTAGGATTGGGTCACCATGGAGCTTCTTCTGGGACATCTCAGGATCCAGGGTTTAGACCCCAAATTACCGGGTTTCGCAGCAGTACAATGCAACATAAGTAATAGTTGTCACAAGTCAAGCACTTGCAAGGTGCCAGGGTTTGTGTGTTTAGTACTGGCTGGCACATGGTAAGCCCTCAATAAATGGCAGCCTTGTTTTAATCCACACACCTACCTTAAGAAGTAGGTGTGAACCATTTTACAGATGGGGAAACAGAGGCTCAAAGAGCATAAGTCTCATACAGCTATTCCTTCATCTGCTCATTCAACAAATATTTATCGAGTCCGTGCCATGTGGTGGTCACTGTCCTAGATGACAAGTTTGTCTGTGGATGTTCTAGAGAACAGAGACCAAGGGTGAGTAAAAGCAACTCAAAGAAGAAGGCAACTGCAGGTCGGGATGGGAAGCAGGCAGGACAAGGAGAGACAAGAGCATGAGCATGGTGGTGTTTTAGAAAGGTTGTGTCACTTTTTTGGGAAGTGACATCTGAGCTAAGTTTGCATGGGTAAGAAGGAGCCTGAGAAAGGTTGTTTGCCGCAGAACAACAGCGAGAGCAAAGGTCCTGGGGTGGCAGAGAACCTAGTGGGTCTCCAGGAGGCCCAAGGAGGGCCTGAGGGGAGTAGGGACAAGCATGGGGCCGGCCTGGGTCACAGCCGTCTTCCAGACCACGGGGAAGGGATGGCTTTGTCAAGGGCTGTGACGGGCAGAAGCTGGATTTTAATCCATAAATTCCAGCCTCCACGGTGAGCCTGGCTCTGCCCCTTTTGTGCAGGCCTTGGTCCTGACTGAGCAGAGCTTGTGTGTGGGCGACTCCCCTGGGTCCCTGCTGGCCGAGACCCCCTTCGCTCGTGGCGTGTCATGGGACAGGCAGCTCAGGAGCCCTCTGGGCCTGTGGGTTCCCCGCTGAGCAACAGGAGCAAACCAGGGCGGTGGGACAGTCAGCCCTAAGGATGGAGCAGCTGTTCAAACCCAGGACTCTGCCTCCCCAGCTCTCCCAGACTTCCAGGTCTTCTCCCTTTCTCCGCTTACCATTCCCTCAGTATTGGCCCGACCTGGGTTCAAATCCTACCTTCATGACTAATGGGACAATGAGCAAGAGGTTTCATCATCTCTGTGAGCCTCACTTCCCTCACCTGTGAAATGGGCTAATGTCTGTCTGCTTTCATAGGGCTGTGGGTGAACATTCAGCACGATAGGAGTAATATCAGCAAACATTGACAGCCTGTTTTGGGCCAGGCATGTGCTCATTGCCTTGTGTGCATTAACTCAATTTATCCTCATATCAACAACACAGGATAGGTATTGTCATCAGAGTCAGCTTCTTGTGCATGTGGCCCATGCAGTCACACAGGACCACCTTGGGCTTCAGAGGGCTGAAGCTTGGTGGTACTCGGCCATTGCGATCTTGAAATTCTTAACTTTTCAATGAGGGTCCCTCCCTGCATTTTCATTTTGCACTGGGACCTGCAAACTATGTAGCTGGTCCTGATTATTATATATTCATTCATATACTCAAGAGGTATTTATTGAGCCAGGCATAGTTTAAGGCCCTGGGGAGGTAGGAATGAACAAAACATAATTTGCCACCCTCACGGAATTTACTTTGCATCACTTGCCAGATGAGGGAACTGAAGTTCAGAGAAAGTGAGTTACCTGTTCAAGGTCACACAGCGACTAAGGGGGCACCCAAGTTCCAACTCAGAGCTCTTAACCACAGTCCAATCCCCACTTCAGCAAAAGGCTGGAAAGTGTTTAACAGGACGCCAGGCAAAGAAATAGCCAAATCTGTTCTTGGTGTTCCAAATATGTTAACTCATTTTGTGACAACAGTCCCATTTTAGCAACAAGGAAATGGAGGCTCAGAGAGGTTAGGTAACTTGCCCGGAGTCACACTGCTGCTTAAGAAGCAGAGCTGAGATAAGGAACACAAGCAGACTGGCTCAGAGCCATGCTCCTAGCCTCTCCAACGCATTGCCCTTTGAAGCAATCATTCAGAAAATGGTGTCTTTTATAGTTATTTTAATCACCATTATTTTCATTTTTGTGTCCAGAATCCCCCCCCACACACAAAGGCACAAGGCATGGCCAGAATCACTAGGTTCGGAACGAAAGGATCAACAGATGAGTGAGTAGATTCATTCAACCTGTGCGGTGACATCTACAGCTGCCCCCCCGCCACACAACCCCCCCAAATCTGACGTGACACGGCCTTGACGCTCAGCCTCCTGTCTTGTCTTGAACCAGTGATGAAAGCTCTCTGCGCTCAGGATGTAAAAACCAGGGTCGTGTCTTCCAGTAAACAGGCCGGGGCTTGAAGGGAGGGGGTGCCGTGGGGAGTAGCTGACAGCGATGGTTATCACTGAGTGAGAGCTTTCTTTTTCCTCCCTCTGAGATGACAGGGCTTGTCGTAGAGGTTCCCTCCCCTGAAGGCTGTCACTGTTTGGAGGGTCTCATCTCCCATGACTGGGCTGATTTGAGGAATTTATCAGTCTGCAGGCTTTAAGCACTGGGTGATTTCTAGGGCTCCGGAAGAGAACCCCACCAGATTTCCCATTATCCTCATGGATGTCTGACACCCCCTGTCATTCATTATTCAACAAACAGTTACTGAGTGCCTACTGCGTGGCAGGCATTCTTCTAGGAACTGGGGATACAGCAGATAATAAAACAGATAAAAATTCCTGCTTTCAGGGAGCTTGTATTCTAGTCCAAGATATTTCCAGTGGGAATTCTTGTGATCGGATGGCAGACTTCGGGAATTTTACCTTGTTGGGCATTGGATATTTTTCACTCTTATAAATAGTATCCAGTTTTGGTTAGGAGACAATTAAGGTCCTTTTTAATTGTTTCAGGTGGGAGAGGAAATCTAACCCCTGTTACTGCATTTTGGCTGGAATCAGACATTTTTCCTCATGAGAAACCCTCTGGGCCTGGGAGAGGCAAGACTTGAAACCTCATCAGTTATTTATACCTTCATGTAAATGAGTTTATAACATCCTTTCTGAAGTACGTAGTAAGAGGAAGTGACTTACTGGAAGACAATAGATGTAGAATTTAGGAGCTAAATCCCAAACTGCTGCGACGGCCATTGTTTCATTTGAATTAATCACAGTCTTGCAAATCTGTCAGCAAGTCAAGTGCTTCTCTTTTATGGATGAGGAATGTGAAGCTTGGAGCGCTTAAATGGCTGGCTCAAAATCACACAGCTAGTTAAGACTCAGAGCTGCTGACATCTACCCTAGAGCTCCTTGTAACACACCTCGGGTCTGGGATGGCCGTCCAGGGAGGGCAGAGGGCGTTTCTGATCGCCACACTCAGGCTGACTTGGTTTCACACCCCGCTGCTCTTACCCCTCACAAGTCAGCACAGCAGCTCATGTTCCCTGAGCAGCAGCTACCAGTTAGGAAGGCGGAAAAGAGAAATCTGACCAGAATGTAAATTCCACGAGGGCAGCGACCACATCCGTTTGGGTTACCCCAGGGCCCCGGCGCCTAGAACAGCACCTGCCCCCTAGTATGTTTTCAAGGAATATTTGTCGAACAATAAAATACAAAGGAATGGATTTGGGGGTTGAACAGACAATAAAGAAGCCCCAGTTGCTTCAAGTATAATACAGGGACAATGATCTTTGATTTTGTTGATGTAGTGTACATCCCATGAGGGCAGAGGTTTTTGTCCTTTTTATTTTTGCACCCCTATATCCCCAGAGGCTAAAACAGTACCTGTCACATAATAGGTGCTTATGCAATATTTGCTGGGTGAACAGACAAGGGTAAAACATCTAGGTTTCACTGAATATATGTGCCTAAATAGGACCCCTTATCGCACTGTGGTTCCGAGCAAGGCATTTAAGGTCAGGCCTGAGTTTGACTCCTGGCTCTATCACTTACTAGCTAGAAAAAAGTCTCTGAGCCTCGATTTCTCTGGCAAATATAGAGTCATCGTCTCTGCATCGGGTGTCCTATGGATTAAGTGAGGTCATGCATATAAAGTGCTCAGCATAGTTCAGGAACAAAGAAAATGCTCCAAAGTTACTAAAGTTCTCACGGGGCTAAGAGTGAGGGTCCACTTTTTTAAGGACCAATTTTCTCCAAAAGGACTTTTATATCCCTGGTATTCCCCCAGAAGTTTCCAGAGGTTGTTTTCCAGAAAGATGAGACTGCATGGAAAATAACATCCCATCAAATCTCTAGTAGGCCACTGAGCTACCCCTCAAGCCTGCAGGGCAGTGCCCCATCGCGCCTTGAGCCGTCCTGATACTGATGCAGCTGGAGTCACCCTGCATGACACCTGGGCCATCAGCAGCCCTTTGAAGTTGGGATGTGCCTTTTCTTGCCTCATGGTTGTGGCCTGGCCTCAAAACTATGAAGCAGCCCTAGTGAAGTGGATGCTCAAGAGATCTTCAGTGGAGATAGCAAGTGAAATCTAGTCCCCCAGCAAAGGCAGCCAGCAGATAAAGTGATTGCCCCGAGCTCTGCCTTCTGTACTGAGGTCTGTCCACCCTCATCGATGGATCTGCTCCAGGCCTGGGTCTTTGCCAACCCAAAGGCCAGAGTTCGGGGTCTTTCTGGCCTCAACTCTTTGGGCCTGTAGACACCAAAAGCATTATCGATTTTGGCCTTAGTAACTTCGGTCACTATCAAGGGAAGATGCTGTGGTTTGGAAGAGAATAGCCAACGAGACTAACCTTGCTGTAGATGGCCAGGCCAGGGAGCCAGCCGTACCGACAAGTGATTAGATAAGCCTCTGACACTGAGAGGGTGGCATGACTCAGAAGATTAAATAGGGTGCCGGGCACAGAGGAAGCTCTCAGTTCGTGAAAGTAATTATGTTGATTTGAGAATAAGGAGTTCCAGACCTAAATGTCCATGTCTTTCTTTTCATTGAACTGACTCAAATGAATGTCATCCCCCCAAGCACACCATAAGCTCCATAAGAACAAAAATGATATGCATACTATTTTCATTCTTCTCTCTTCCTGCTCACCCTGCCCATCACACACTAGCCACATGGCCACGGAATGTCCTGGATGAGGGAAGAGATAGAAAAATTCAGGCACAGAGACAGAAAGCGATTTGCTCCTGGTCACACAGCCCAAACTAGACTCCAGGTCACCTGCCCGGTGATGGCTAATATTTTTTACTCTCTTAGGGTTAAAGGCACCAGTCTTCACCCTCCACAATGGCCCCGTCTCTTCCTGCCTCCGCCGGCTTATCTACTACATTCTATACATCTTCAAGGTGGTTATTATCTTTATAGTTATTTTTATAGTTACCCAAGGCCCATCCTGATCCACTTCCCTCTCACTAGGATAAAGGAATTTTTGATTTTGCATTCCAGCTAGGGTGGCTTTCTTTCTCATATCTGCCCTAGCCTCTCACCTTGAGGGCTTTGGCATTTGCATGTTTCCCCTGTCCAGAACACCAAATGCTAAGGTGCTGTCACTGTAACAGAGGACCCCTAACTGGGTGACTTAATTTCCAGAAACGTATGATCTCAAGTTCTGGAGGCTAGACATCTAGGATCAAGGTGTTGTTGGGGCTGGCTCCTTCTGAGGGCTGGGAGACTCTGCTCTAGACTTCCCCCCCAGCTTCCAGTGGACTGCTGACTATCGCTGGCATTCCTGGGCCTGTGGATGTGTCACTCTGATATCGCCTTCATCTTCACGTGGCATCCACCCTGGGCACATGTCCGTCTCTGTGTCTAAATTTCCCCTTTTTCTAAGGGCAGCAGTCATATTGGATGAGCCCTGCTAATGATCTCATGTTAACTCGATTACCTCTGTTAAAGACCCTATTTCCGAATAAGGTCACATTCTGAGGTGTTAGAACTTTGACATCTTTTGAGGTTTAACACAGTTCAACACATAACAGATGCCCTTCTTACTCCTTTCCCCACCCCAACCAGACACAATTCCTCCTTATCCATTCCATCTCAGGCAAGCCTTCTCTGAACATCCCAGACCACCCCAGGCCCTGTTGCCTGCCCTTGCATATGCTTCCTTCATATATGTCCTGGATTATTATTATTTGCTGTGTAATTATCTGATTGGCACCTGTGTCCCCCTCAGACTAACCACTTCACAAGGGCAAGAGGGTGACTATTCTGGACACTACTGTGGTTCCAAAGCTCAGAACCAGAGCTATCTATAAAGGATATCAATAAATGGCTGTGGTCTAAATGAGTGAAGACTGACAGGTTAGTCTTTGCTAATCACAAAAATGAAGAGGAGGTCTTAAGCAAGGGACTTTGAGGCAGAGAGGGTAGTGTTTTCTCCAGAGAGAAAATTTCCTCCAGGACGCACCCAGGACCTGAGCTCTGCCCTCCCACACCCTCACCACCCTTGACTGGTGGTCATCGCCTCTGCTTCCCACCCAGTCCCACTGGGAGAATCCCTCTCGGCGTAGCAGGGAAGGCCTCAGGAACCTCAGGGAAGCTGGAGGTGTCAGAAGGGATGGTAAGGTGAACAGCTCAGAAACCCTACCCCTGGTAAGCAGCAGGGGGGCAGGTTCACAGAAGGTGCTCGCTTTAAAATCCAGGGGCCTGAGGAAGCATCATCTCTCAGGAAAGTACTCTAGTTTACAGCCAAGTGTGCCCCCAGTGCCAGGGACCCGCAGTTGCTGTGCAAAAAGCGACAGGGTGGACTTTGTTTGGGACACCCCACCCGGAGTGACCATTCTGGGCTCACCTGTATAGGAGATGCAGATTTAACTTCTGTGGCCTGTCCTTTCCCTTTTGTGGATGGGAGACCAGGTGGACATATCGGGGCTCTTGATCTGACTCAATGGAAGCAACTCAGCTTGCCCCCTTGCCCTCAAGAAATTCCAGCCTCCATTCTTTCCAGGACCCAGAGATTGGGAGCACCTCATAGGCCGCAGAATCCCAGAGGGAAAAAGGAAGGCCTCCCAAAACCCAGCCCAGGACAAGGGCCGAGCTGGAAAAAGTGACTTGCAGGCCAGTCACCGCATTTTTCCCCAGTGAAAGGCTGACTCATTGCAACAGGCCTGGGCTGGCTCAGACTCGAGCTGGTGGCTTGGAACATGCTTGGACAGTGAGCGCCTTGTCTGAAAGGCTGGTCCGTGAGAAGCCACGGGTCAGGGGAGCCGAGGCCACTACCCTGGGAAATTCCCACATGCACTCTTGGGAGCCCAAGGGAAGCAGGGGGCCGAGGCCCCTATCGTCCTCCTCAAACATGCAACACTGGGTGCAATCTGGGGGGACCTAAGACTCCGAGGGAATTAAGCCCTAATGTTCCTGAGTGTGGCAACCTTAGTGTTGTGGTGCTCCGTCCCCATAGGGAATGCAAACAGAAACAATACTAAACTTAAAATAATTGATGAGAACTCCAGTAAAGTCTTGATTTTCTTTATGAGATTATCTCAATGCTTTCCTCTGAAATATCAAAAAGAAATGATTTCCCATTTACAGGGAGGTATAACGGAGCCGGGGCTGCCTTCCTAGTGCCCTGAGCGTGTGTTCAGTCTGCCTATTGGGTAATTCGGCACCACGCTCAGAGGGAAACTCTTGTCTCTGGTGGACCCTCCAGATCCCCTTGCCTCCTCGCGTCATTGTCCATTTTGACATCAGGGCTCTTTGGCAAGGACTTTTGAGTCATATGTTAGTTTAAATCCTGGCTGTGCCATCTGCTTGCTGTATGACTTTGGGTCAGTCCCTAAATCCCACTGAGTCTCAATTTCTGTATGCACAAAATGGAAATTGCACAAGAAAATGCATGCCTAGTACATAATACACTACTTAACACAGAGTCTGGTATGTATACTAGCTCTCTTCCTGCTTCTCCCTTTAGCCCCTAAGAAGCTTCTTTCAGGAAGAATGTTATCAGTCATTTACATTTTAGTGTGAATGAGCTCCTGTGGCATTCTTTCTTTTCATTCACTTATTCAACATATGCTTGTGCATCTGCCCTGTACCTGATGAGTGAGGTGCTATATACTCTGCATACAGGTTTGTTTTGTGTTTCCATCCTCACAACAGCCACTATAAGATCACTAATATCCCAGTTGGTGGTGGAGGAAACTGAGACTCAGGGAGAAGAAAGAATGTTCCTAAGGGCACATGGCAGATCCCAATTCACTTGTTCATTCAGGAGACAATGACTGAATTTCTGCTCTGTCTCGGGTTGGATGCTAGGGGCATAGCAGTGAAAGTGTCAGTCCCCTATTCTAAGACCTTCCTGGGCTACTGAGTGTATTTGCACCTTTTTGTCATCGTCTTATTAAAAGCTTGTGCATGGGGGCAGGGAGAGCCTTCCCCTTCCTTCCAGTTGCACATCAGAGGGAGTTGTCTTCTTGCTAGTGTGGAGGATTGGCTCTGCCCGAGGCTGAGCTGACAAGCCAAAAGCCTCCTGCCCTTTCTTTCCATATCATCTCCTGAGGCTCTGATGAGCACAGATTTCTAGGACTACCTCAGAATTCCAATTTTGTCCTTTTTTTTTTTTTGCATTTCATGATATAATATATATTACAGAGATGACGTGTGTTCATTGTAAAAAAAAAGAAAAAATAGAGGAAAACAAAAATTTTCAAAATAAAAATAATTCTAAGTCCTGCTTAGTTAAAATTTTGTTGCATTGTATGCCAGGCCTTTCTCTTATGCTGTTATAAAGCAATTAAAGATGGTAATAGAAATGATAACACTCATTTTAGCTAACCCTGACATAGAGCTTCCTCTGTCCCAGATATGGGTCTAAGCATCTTAGCCATTTCACCTCATTTAATTCTCACAGCAACCTAGTGAGCTGATTATTATTTTTTTATTGCCCTCATTTTACAGGTGTGGAAACTGAGGCAAAGGACATTTGAAAGGATATATGTTATTCCTTATTTTTAAAATGGGATCATTCTGAACATACTTTTTGTGACCTTTCTTCCCCTTAACAATAATAAATAATAATAAATATACTTTCCCAACATACTTTTTCATGACTATTTAGCAACCCAGCATTGACACATACCATACGTTACTCAACCAGTCTCTTATATGCCTTTTTTCTGATTTCCAATTTTTTTTTTTTTACTATGAATGACACAGATATGTCCGTCCTTGTAGCTTAATCTTTGAAAACCTGATTAATAGCTCCCTTAGGATAACTCCTGGAAGTGGAATCACTTGGTCTCAAGGTGTCCCTGTTCCAAGGCTTCCAACATCTCTTGCAAACTGCCTCCTAGACAGGCAACTCTCCTTGGGTTGCTAAAGGAATATGAACTATCACAGCCTCATGGAAGACAGTTTGGTGACAGCCATCAGAATGACAGATGCTCATGCTACTGGCCAGCAATCCACTTCTGGGAGTTTATCCTGTAAATATTGTTATACATTTGCAAAATGACATATGTGTAAAATCAGTGATTACATCCCTTTTGGTAACAGCGAAAGATTAGCAATAAGCAAAAATGTCCATCCATAGTGGGGAAATAGTAAAGTAAATGATAGTATAGCTATACAATGGAATACTATGTAGTTGTAAAAAAGAAATAAAAGCTTTTCTATGTATCATTGGGGGTAGCTCTCCAAGATACAGCAAGTTAAATTGAAGTGCAAAATGATGTAAATAGTATGTTTTTTTATGAAAAAAAGGAGGCAAATGATAACCCACATTCATATTTGTATATATAAACATAAATAAGTTTGAAAATAAATTAAAATAGTACCTACTTGCCTACTGTGGGTGACCAGGGGGATTGGCCCTTTGGTGGGGCCAGAGGGACCAGAATGAAGAGGATGAATTAGGGCAGGGGAGCAATTATTTTCACTGATCACTTTTTATGTTTTTAAATTTTGAAGCCATTCTGTATTCCTATTCAGAGAATTAGTCTTAAAAATTCGTTTCCATATTGTTAATTTTTTTAGATATGATAATGCTGTTGTAGCACTTTTTTAAAGAATACTTATCTTTCAGAGATATATATTGAAATATTTGAAATAAAATAATCTGATGTCCAGATCTGCTTAAAAATTGTATGAGTAGGGAAAGCAGATGGGTGTATGAATTGATGACTGTTAAAACCAAGAGATTAATTCGTAGAGGGTTCATTATGACCTTCTGTCTACTTTTAAAAAATAATTTATCGAGGTGGAGTTCACAAAAAATTAACCATTTTAAAGTGAACAATTTGTTGACACTCAACACATTCACAAAGTTGTGCAATGACCACCACCTCTTATCTAGTTCCAGAACATTTCTATCACTCCTAATGAAAACCTGTATAACCTCTAAGCAAATTTTCTCCACTTCTTCCTCCCTCCAGCCCGTGGCAACCACCAATCTGTGTTCTGTCACTAGGGATTTATGTATTCTGAATATTTCATATAAATAGAATCATGCAATAGGCATCTTTTTGTGTTGGCTTCTTTTACAGAGTGTAATGTTTCCAAGGTTCATCCTGCTTGTTGTAGCATATCAGTACTTCATTTCTTTTTAGTCTGCTGTGTATCTATACCACATTTTGTTCATCCATTCATCTTTCAATGAACATTTGGGCTCTTTCCATCTCTTAGCTAATGTGAATGAATAGTGCTGTTATGAACACACGTGCGTGAACTTGTTGGAGTACCTATTTTCAGTCTTTTTGGGTCTATACCTAGGAGTGGAATTGCAGGGTTACATGGTAATTCTAAGTGCAACTTTTTGAGGAACCGCTAAACCGTTTTTCACATCAACTGAATCATTTGACATTCCCACTAGCAACGTAAGAAGCCTCCAATTTCTCCACATCCTCGACAACACTTGTTATTTTCCGTTTTGTTTTTTTTTCTTTATTACAGCCATCCTAGCAGCTGTGAAGTGGTATCTCATTGTGGTTTTGATTTGCATTTCCCTGATGACTAATGAAATCGAGCATCTTTTCATGTGCTTCTTGGCCATTTGTATATCTTCTTCGTAGAAATGTCTATTCTAGTCTTCTGTCCACTTTTGAATTGGGCCATTTTTCTTTTTGTTATTTCTATCTACTTTTGTACGTGTTTAAAATTCTTCATGGTAAAAAGAGATCCCCCAAAATTAGTTATTTTATTAAAAGCTTTAAGAGACACATGTCATATTTTTTTTTCCTGGAGAGGGGCTATTTCTTTTCTCCCTCCTTTTCCCTACTAGAATTCCCCAGAGATTGCACAATCCCTAGTTCCATATACCACCTATCATGTAGTTTCCAAAGATACACACACTTGTTCTTCAAATAAACAAGCACAAGTTTCTTTTCTTTCACCTTTTCAAAGGTGGGTGGGTGAATGGGGAGGACAGCACAGCTAGGATTTAGGAGTAGCAGAGGCTGGCTGTCCCCATCTCTTTGGCCATAGCCTGAGGCTCACCCCACCACCTAGCAGCCTGGCGATTCATTCATTTCCTGGTGTCCCACCTCCGTGTCTTTGCTAAGATTCCTCTGGGAAGGGAGGGCCCCGTCTATATCGGAAGAAACCTTCTGGGCCCAAATCCAGCCACATCACAAGACTGGATGGCCCAGGCGCGAGACAAGCATGTCAGTGGCCTCCACAGCCAATGGGAGAGGCTTCACCCGTCTCATGTTATTCTGGGGTAATCGGGCCAAACAGATGGCTTGGGCTAAACAGGGGGGTGGTACTGGGTGAGGAGGGATGGCTTTGAGGGCCTTAGTCTCACTCTGGATCCTAGAAAAAGAGGCGGGTGAGGTGAAGGCCGCGCCTGAGGAAGGGGATGTTGTCTGGTACCTTCCTAACCTGTTTGTGGATTTTTTAGCAGTGGAGCTCTCGTTCAAACTAGCCGTTGCAAAATCTATGACAGAGGAAAAAGGAAGCTTCTGCAGCTGAAGAGGGGGTGAGAAGCCCAGAGCCTTCCTTCCCTCCCGCTGTGCGCTGTGTCACCTCAGGGGATTCTGGGTTTCAGGAGAACACACTGATCCTGTTAACACATAGTCTTCATATGAAACCGCTTGGGAACTCGATACATTCTCCCTCAGCCTCGAAGTGGACTCCCGAGGTGTGCAGAGGAGCCTGGCTGCAGGCCAACCTGAGACACTGGCCCGCAGAGCGAGGCCACCTCCCTCGCTTGCTCCCCTCACCAGCCATGTTGCAGAGAGACGGCCACGGGCTGGAGAGGGGGTCAGCCTGCCGGTGGACTGAAGGAACCTGAGAGGGGCAGAAGGGGCAGTGGCCTGGTCTCCGAGCCCACCCACAGTCCCTTCCAGCAAGAGAGCTTGGAACCCAGTCTTGGCCTCCTGCCTTCCTTCCAGCAGAAGTCCCTTACCCCAGGTGGTCCATAGGAGCCACTGTCCCAGGGCCCTCTACCTGCACCTCCCCTAACCTCCTGAGAGCAGGAATGCCTTCTACTCCCACCCCAGAAGATCTGACATAGAATTTCCTCAAACCTGGATTCTGCTTCTCAGCAGAGTCCATAGTTACCCTCCCCCACCTGCCTTTTGCCCAGATAGCCCTGCAGGGTAAGTTCATTAACTAGAGGGGCCCGCTTTTGGTTACAGGATGGTGTGTGGGAGCATTTGTAAGGAAGCAAATGAAGACCTGGGCAGATAATTTTACTCTGCGCATCAGTTCTCTCATGCACACCCTGAGGATCTGAGTACCTACTCCGCAGGGCTCTTCTGAGGATAAAAGAGATAATGCAGGTCCAAAGCCATCAGTACAGCTGCTCGGTTTAGAAGCAGTTCCATACCAGAGAAAGGGCATGGCTCTGTCCTGTACGTAATGCGTCACCCCAGAGGAGGCCTGTCGCCAGTCTGAGCTCCAGTTTTCTCATCTGTAAAACGGTCATAGTAATATCTACCCTTCACAGTTACTATAGGGATAATTCACATAAAGTGCTTTATATAGGGCCTGGCAGAGATAGAGTGCTCAAAACATGGTAGTAACAGTTGCAATTATTACTACTTTTACTATTATTATCAATATCACTATTACTATTATTTAGCAAGAAGGGCCTTGTGGTTTTGTAGTTAAGCACATAGACACTGGATGTAAATTGCGTAGGTTTAAATTCCAGTTCACCCCTGGAGCTGTGTGACCCTATACAAGTTACTTAACCTCCCTGGGCCCACATTTTATTAACCATATAAGGGGCATAATAATTATACCAACTCATGGAGTTGCTTGAAAATTAAGTTACTGTATGTGGAGGGCTTTGAAGAGTGCCTGACAAATAGAAACTGCTACAGACGTGTTTGCTGTTAATAGTAGTAGCATTTGGATTATTACATTAACAAGAAAAACCTGAAAGCCTTCACCTTGGATCTAGTTAAGGAGAGCCACTTACTTACCATCCCACTAATGGTTTAACAACTTGGAAGCTGTGTGACCTTGGGCAAATTCCCTCCCCTCTCTGAGCCTGCTCTTATTTATCTACAAAATGTGAATTCTAATAGTACTCATAATGGTACTGCTATGTTGTTAGGCTTCATTAATGAGCGATGACCCGTGGGAAACTTCTAGCTTCAAGTTAATTAAGCCCTGGTCCCAATGCCCTGCCTAAGTCCAACTCCCTACCCAACCCCTCTGGGAGAGCGCTTGGATTTCCTCCTGCTGGGCGCCAGCGGGGGAGCTGCCGGGCACCCGCTGCCAGGCCCTATTCTGGGGGCCCAGCGATCCCGTGGCCGTGCCAAGCTTCCCCGGGGATCAGGTTTCTGCTGACGCGGTGCCAGGCACGTCTGCTTCCAGGAACCGGCAGCCGCATTTAGCCGCGGGCCGCACATGAAAGGGCTGCAGTCGGAAACGTGACGTTGTGTCAACAGGCGAGGCAGGTCAGCGCTGGGTGAGACCATCCCAGCAGGCCCGGAGGATCACGCCCTGTCTGTAGGCGGCCAGATCCCAAGCCTCCGCGCCCGGCCTCCTGCCACCTCTCCTCGGCCCCAAAGCCAGTGCTTCACCCCCTCACGCTCGTGCACACCCCCTTTTAAACAGAGATCCTCTTTGTCCCAAATGGGCAAAAGGCTGGGGTGCAGGCCTCTCCTCTGCCTCCTCAGAGCCACTTGGAACCTGCTGCCACTGGGCTAGAAGGAAGGTCAAGGGCAAACTAGAAGCAGAAAAGGAGGCCCAGGGACAATTGTCTCTTTTTGGGGTGTTTAATAGGGGCAGACTCCAGTAGGTGGATTCTGGGTTGACTGTGTGTTGAACCCTCAAACCTTTTTTTAGTTCAGGTTGCTCCAACCACTTCCTTCTGTCCCCACAGCTACTCCTTGAGTCACGGCCCAGGAAGGAAAGAGGGGTGTACAAAGAAGAGTGTGGCCTTGATTTTAACCCCCAGGCTCCATTCCTAGGGTAAACCTGGCTCTTTAGGTTTTTACTCAAAAAGTCTGGCCAGAAAAACCTAGTAATTCATGGAGCAATCCAGGGGGCATAGCAGGCGGGAGACCTGGAGGCGCAGCCCCTAAAAAGCTGGGAGAAAGTGTCCCTTATAGTTGCCGTCTGCCTGATACAGGACATGTGAGAAGGGCTTAGGATCCTTATTTACCTAGTCCACAGGCGTAGAAGGGGAGATTAGACGGACCACCATTTCCGTGATCAGCCCACCAGTTCATCTCCCGACTCCTGCTCCAGGGCTTCTCCATGACACCCTGCTGCCTAGGGACAACTGTGCCTTTTAGACTACGAATTCTGCATCTCACACAAGCCAGGCAGGCAATGCCCACTCTTGCCTGCTGGCTCATCAGGAAACGGGGAAGGTGACATTTGAAGCAAACAGTCATGACAGGCAGGTGGAGCCTCTGCCTGGCTGAGAACTCCCTGGGGGCAAGTTCCCTGCCTAGGCTGCCGACAACCAGAGGGTTCTGGAAGACTCGGATGCTTTGTGATCTGGAGCATGGCGAGCCGAGCTGGGCACTGGCTGTCAGGAAACATCAGGACACCTCTGATGCAGAGAAGGGGAGAGGCAGAAATACTCGTCTGGGCCATTTCCCACCAAATTTTTTTTTCATATGAGCTCTTGAGTAAGGAACACCAATACCCATTCACGCATAAACACGCCCAATGAGAGGAAGTCCAGGAAGGATGTAGAAAATAATTCTGGAATGTTGCCTTCTGCAGTAATAAGACAGGATATGGCATATCCATTTGACCTTGCTAAACTCAAAAAAGTTAGACTGCCTTGGCAAAGAGGTGCTACCCCAGCATCCATTATTACTGCATAGTAATCCATTAAATCTTTTCTCAATGTGCCCACCATTTCAGGGAGCTCCCCAGACACTCGACCACGATCGCAGACTTTGATTTTCTGTCAAGTTCTCAGGACCACAACAAAAGCAGACTTGGGTGGGAGGAAATGCACTTTTTTTCTTAATTCTGGAAAGAGGCCTAGGGTGTTTGTCAGCCTCTGGCAGGGGTTAGTTAAAAAAAATTAAACAGATATTAACCTTCTGAATTGACTAAGCTGATTCTGTCTGACTGAATACAAGGCACAGGAGCAGCTGATGAAATGACACCAAGATTAACTAGTTGTTGCCTTTAGCCAAGGGGGAGGGCAAGAGCCACATCACACAATCAAGTTACTTAAAAAAATTCAGGAGACCATCTTTCTCTTCCACAGGAAAAGGATTACTTTATTAATTATTTTAAAACATCTACTTAACATCGATAAAAATATTTACAATTTCACACCTTCAGGAAGGCTCCAAAATATAAACACTGTACCTCTCCCCAGAGAAAAAAATTATTCTTCTCTTCAAAAGCAGGAATACATTCATTTTTCTCACTTTGTTGATCAAGTAATTATACAAATAAACATCTGAAACATTTTCCTTTTCAATATATTTATATAATATATATTTATAACAGTTTTACAAATAAAGGCAACAACTTTATACCAAAATAAAAATGGGAAAAGAAAAAGTTAAAACACGATCGGCATCAAGCATAGTGCATTTTGAAAAGCTGGTGCAGGGCTAGCTGGACAAGTCAGGAAACAAGTACTCTGGACCAAAAATACTTCTCTGAAGGAGACAGAATCCTTTTTTAGCAATAAGGACACTCCATATGCCGTCGCTTGAGGGGAATTAGCCTGCGAAAGGATCTTGCAGTGCCAAGGGTTGGTTAGGCCCTGAAGAAGCTAAGCTTGGTTAAAAGGAGTTTTAGACTACAACCAAAAACCGAGCCTACCTCTGCGTGTTGAAGGTGTTACTCGGCTTTTGCACTTTGGGGTGCTCGAACTCAGGCACCTGCATCTCTCAAGACCTTGGTTTGGTTCCCTGGATGGCAAGACTTTCTAGGTGAGACCTAGAAACAGGTGCCAGAGGCCGGAGGGACTCCTCCCTCATTCCCTGGCAGCTCAGCTTGTACCAGGAGGCCCTTTCAGGTTCTCAGTAAGCTAGTCACTACAAAAGCCTGAGTAGGAAACTACATTCTCTTTATTCATCTGAGGCAGGGGTGGGGTACAGGCCTGCGGAAATCTCCCCCAAACCACCACCGTGCTATGCCCATGTCTGCTACCTCCCCACTTTGCAGAAAGCTGAGTCTGGCTGCCCTCTCTCTGTACGGTGAGTCACGGCGACAATAAAAGGGAGAAGGGTGGGTCATAGGAGCTGGCTGGGAACTGCACTCTGGAAAGCCCTCTTTTGAAAGTACCTTTTTCTCGAAGCCACAGCCCCAGCTCCCAAAGGGAAGACTGACTCACAGACCAAGACTTTGAAGCTTTTGAAAATCCAGCTGATTTGTATCAAAGGGGGCTATTTTCTGGGTGGGGAAAAGCCCAGAGGTCTGCTACAATCCCCCCTATATCTCCTGATGTCAGGTAATCCTTCATGTCTTCCCTACACCAAAAGGAGCTGTAATGTCCTATTACCAACACACGATGCACATGTGTACACACACACACACACACACACACACCCCAAATCTTCTCTCCATGCTTCAGATTATCTCAGCATACACACTGGAACAATCTTGCTACACTCACACTTTTTCTTTTTCTTTTTGGAAGTAGGGAGGAAGGAAAGCAGAGCAGGAGGAGCCCCTAAGAGTTTAGTCTTTGGTTTCTAAGTTTAAAGGGGGGATCTGCTTCAGAGCTTGGAGTAGGGCAGAAGAGTCGATGGCCGGATGGGCTGGCAAGGGAGAAGGGAGTCTCTGGGGCATGAGCAAGGGGGCTGAGAGCTTGTCTGGGTTCATGAAGCTGGTGAGGGCTGCAGCAGAAGCATTGAGGCCTGGGTATAACACTGGCACAGAGGTGGGATACCAGCACTTCTCCAACATGGGCAAGTAGGCTGTTGCTGACGGTGGGATCAGATAGAAGGGCAGGCAAAAGGGAGGCTGGTGCGGGTGTGGGCCCAGGAACGGGGAGCTGATCAGGTCACTGCTCGAGTAGTGGCTTTCATCATCTGAGAGCTGAATTCTGCTCTTTTTAGTGGGGGGTTCTTCGGATTCTTGCTTAATAGCACCGATTCTTTCTCCCATGGTGAACCTGCGTCCATGATTGCTTTTGAAGTACAGCTGCTCGCCCCGTAATTCACCCTTCTCTGACTCTCCTCCGTAGCCGCTGTCTGTGTCTGTGTCACTGCCACTCTGTTCCCCACTGGAGTGAGCAAAAGTCCGCTGGATGACAGGCACACAGTTTTTCCCAGGGCCTTCAGAGCCCTTGGCCATGGAGCTGGGTTTCTCCTTGAAGTCCATCACTTTGGGACCTGGGTCTGAGGGCTTCCTGGGGGTACCACCCTGCAGCAGCTCTGAGACTACACGGTGGAGGTGGGTGACAAGCTGTGAAGACTTCAGATCCCGAGTATTCTCATGCTTGGCCAGGTACTGAAGCACCTCCCGGGCACAGGTCTGGAAACCTGAGCAGAACATCTCTTGACCTGCTTCAACATTTCTCCCCGACAGCTCACCTGGATCAACACAGATCCAAAGGAAGACATTTCAGAAAGCCCTATGGTTCACCTGGACACCTATACTCCAAAGACCAGGAACTTTCCTGTTTGTTAATAACATTTGCCAGTCTGTTTTCCTAACTCTAGAAATAATATGGTCAGAGAAATTTGGATTACACTGAAAAGTATAAATAGAATAAAAATAATCTATAATTCTACAACCCAGTGATAAAATATGATTTGTAATGACTGCATTAATATAGTCATTGAAAAAGACCGCAATTAATAGAGATGGACTATTTCCCCTCTTGTTCAATTTATAGGTTGTTCCTGAGTTTTCATTGTAAGTGACACAGCAGTGAGCATCCTATTTACAGAGTCAGTTTACCGAACATCAATGTTACTGTAGCAAGATTGGACAGACCAGAGGGTCATAAAATGAGATAAAGAATGAAGGAACGTTACCGGAACTAAGCTTATGTTCAAAGACTTAAAAAAGACACAATCATGCTGTAATTTTTAAATGTAAAGGCTTTTTCTTGCATTTTATGCATGACCCCCAAGAATTAGGTAGGACCACTTTCCTATTTTCAATGAGGACACTGGGAAAGCACTTACTAGGTTTTTGTGATCCTCATTATACTAGCCGTAAAAAGGAGGGTAGAGAAAAATGGAATCAGGGGGTGGGTAGAAGATTTTCTCCCCCACCTGTAGAGGATCATTTGGAAGGGGTGAAACTAGGAGGTTAGAAGGTGATTATGATTCTCTGGAAGTCAGTAATGAATGATGAAACTTCACTGGTTTCATTAGATTGTGCAATTCACCAAGATACCTAGTGGCTATTCAGGGAACCACATGAAATGCAGGAAAAACTCCTGCTGTCAGCCTGCCAGGATCATACCACACACCGAGTGATAAGGAAGTAGAGAAACAGGAGAACACTGGGGCATACCAGTGATTGAGTCTCCAATGAAAGAGGGCTAAAGAAGACCAACTGTAAAACACCCATGATGCAAATTATAGGTGTGCTGGCATTTTAAATGGGAGGGGGGGAATCCTCCAGAGCCCAGAAACCCTTCAACGAAAATGCCACAGAAATATTTTATCATTTGACAAATACGTATTCATGCCAGGTGGCACACAGTAGCATTCCGAGTGAAAAGTCTGACCTTTCAGGAAAGATAAAACGGCATCTCCCCCAACGACTGTGCACAAGCAATTTGTTGCGGTAATGTTTCCTATGCCAGATGTTGAGCACACTGGCTCTCTGTTTGTGCTAGAACTCTTTAGAGATGATAGCCAGACCAGGGCACTCACCAGCTTGTAAACCACTCTGCAGGGCAATGATTTTCTGCTGCTGCTGATCAATTAGGTTTGTTAGCGCTTTCACATGCTTCAAGGTAAGCTCAAGAACCACGGCTTTTTCCAAATGACCCAAAGTCTGGAATAAAAAAAAGCCTTAGTCAGCAGTGAGTTCAGAGAACTCCTACCCCGGGACACTTATTAGCAAAGAGAAATGTCTCTAAAGAAAAAAAAAAAAATGAAATAGCCTTTCCTGGTGGCTAAATATCGTTTTAAGTTTGTAGATCATGTTTAAAAAATATATATATATATGTATATACATGTGTTATGTATATATATGTGTGTGACTGAAAATTAAAAAATGAGTATCATCTGTCTTTGAGGGCATTTTGGAAGCGGCAGCTATCTCAGAGAAAAGGTCTGACGGATACATTTCTCCAGCAGCGGCTGCTGACCTTAACTCAGGGGAATCCAGAGATAACATTTCTCTGCGGTGGTATCAACCTGACAGGGACTTCTACTGTGTCTGGCAGCCAAGAGGCTTCCCCTAGCTTCTTTTCGGACACCCTTTCCTACCTTCCAGCTCACCCAGGCCTTTTTCTTCTTCCTCAAAAAAATTTTTTTCCCCTCTCCCCAACTAAAGGCTGCAAAGCTAGTACTAGCTGTTGGCTACTGCCCAGAAAGGACAGGACATAAAAAAAAGAAAAGAAAAGAAAATTACACACCAAAACAAGTTGCCTTATTTAAAGGGGGAGTAGGGGGGGCGTTAAATAAAATCTGCGTTTTTCTTGGTTTGCTCAAGTCAGGAAAACTAGAGAACCCTGAAAATCACCAGAAGGGAAAGTCTTAAACTCTTGAAAAGGAATTTCAGTTGGTGTTGGAGCCAAACTGGAGAAGTCCAACTGGCTCTCACTTCATTTGCATGAGGCTGTCAGAAAATCCCAGGACTGGGGAAGGGTACCCCCAAAACAGAACCACCCGCCAACTCCCATCCGGCCATCTGGTCTGCAGTTTTCAGCGGGGCCTGTAGGTGGCGAGTGACCCCCGCCCACCCTCTGGACAAGGAGCTGCTTTGGAGAAGGGCCAGCTTCTCACTTACTGTAAGTTTGAGATGTTCTGGTAGGAGATCCTTCAGCTGGGAGATGCACTCGTTAATCCGGTCACGTCGCTTTTTCTCGATGAGCCGGTGCGGCAGTTTGTAGGTCTCCTGCAAAAAGCCCGGCGAGGTGGTGGGCGCCTGAGGAAGGAGTGAGAAGCCCTTCTCTTCCCCACCCCGCAGCGCTATAAGAGTCAGGGCAACGGAGCAGAGGCACACCCAGAATCACCTTCTGGCCTTCTCCAAGCCACTCAGTAGAGGCACGGAGCCCACACCTTCCATACCCACCACCAACCTCAAAGTGAGAAAACTTTTTGTGGAAACTCTGCGCATTCGAGGGGTTAGGGTCCCCAGGGGCACCGTGCTCCCTCTTACCTTGCTGTCCTCGCTCCGCTTCATTCCCCGCTTCGACTTGTACACTTGGTACATGTGGGCAAAATCCATCCTGCAGGAAGAAGGGCCGGGAAGGATAGTGAATTCAAGAGCTCGCTGGCCGCGGGAGCCCTGGCGGGCAAGAATCCCCGGATGCGCCTCGAGCTGCTCGCTCGGAGTTGACAGACAGCAGCGCAGAACGCAGGGCTGGAGTTCAGGTTTGAAGGGGCCGAAGGATGCCAACTTACCCTGGTAGGTCTCCGGGCTCCAGTCCTGGCGCTTTGGGCAGGCAGGCGGGGGGCGGTTGCGCGCTGGGGATCCGCTCCATGGCGCGACGAGTCGGGGCCACTGTGCGCTCTTGTCTGCAGTAGCGGAACGTCGGTGTGAGGACTGTCCTGCAAGTGGCTTCGAAGAGTCTGTCAGCAGGGGTTTCTCTGAGTCTGAGGTCTCTGAAATCCGCTGGGCTGCCGGAGCTGCGGCTTTGAGGCGCTGCTTCAGTTGGGGGCGTGCATGGTGTCCCCGCGGCCTCTGGCTCCGGCTCTGCGCACAGACTGAGCCGGTGTGTGCTCCCTGCGCCGTCTGCGCCGTGAGAGCCAAGTGAATGAGAAGTGGGGCGGGCGGGCGGGGAGGCGGGAGGGAGCGCGGCGCGGGGGGGGGCCTGCTAGGGCGGAGTGGGGTGGTGGGGGGAAGACGAAGAGTAATGGAGAGGCTGCGGGCTGGGTTAAATGGGAGCGAGTGGGTGGGTTGGAGCTACGTGTTCTACCCTGTGACTCCAGGCACGTCTGGCCGCTGCCAGGGAGGGAAGGAGCGACCTGCCCGCCCTCCCCCGGCTTCATCACATGAGCCTCACGTGTTGGACAACGCTCCCGCGGCTGCGAGGGAGCCCCCACCCCCAGCCCTGGCCCCCAGGTGTCTGCGGCTGCGGCTGCCTTTCCCCGAAGAGGGGGTGGCAGCGGCCTGGGTCCTGCCCAGCCGGGTGGGGGACGCGGAAGCTGGAAGGGGTCGGAGAGCCGGAGGGGGGATGGGGGGAGTTGGTAACGTGGGCGAACCTGCCCCAGGGAAATGAAGTAAGTTCCCGTCTCCTGGGAGGGAAAGGAGGAGGACGGATCCGCCCGCGTCTGACTCAAGCCGGGAGAGGAATATCCCCTCGCTCGCTCCAGCCCAACCCTCTTCTTCCTCCCCCGCCCGGCCCGCTCAGAGGAACCGGCGCGCAGCGGAGGGAGTCGCCCGGCCCCCGTGCTTTCCCCAGGGGCTGCTGTTTCGTTCCGTCCTGGCTTCCCTGCCCCCACCCCGCAGCCCCGCGTCCAAGAATTGCCCGCCGTGGGGAGGGGCCAAGAGGCGGGGCGGATGTCACCCCATGGGAAGCGGGCTGGCAGCCAAGCGTAGGGGCAGCCGAGGCCGCCGCCGAGCACGCTGCGCGCACCTGACCGCCGAGGGTGTGCGCTGCTGGCCCTTTGCGTTCCGGGAGCTCCGCTTCTGGGCACAGCGTACAGGCCGGCGGACACCCACTTGCTCACCCCACTGGATGCCCCAGTGCCCCCCCCCCCTCGACTAGTCAAGCTCAGAAAGATACCGGGCGCGGTGCCCTGCGTTCCCTCCCTCCTTTGCCCGCTCCGGAGCAGAGGCTCCCGGGTCGCCTCCCCTCCGGCTGCAACGTTACACAACCGCGGCGGAGGCGCCTGCCCTGCAGCAGCTCGGGGCGTGACGCTTCACGTGGCCGGGCTCGGGCAGCAGCGCCGCCGACTGCGGGCTCCTCTGCACTGGCATGGGGACCGAGACCCGGCCAACGCGGTGTGCCCAGCGGGGTCGGCCGTCTCCCGACCTGCCAGACTTCCGCGGCGCTGTTTGTGGTTTGCACCAAAGAGGAGGCAAGGGAGAGACTAGAAAAAACTAATCGCCCACCACAGTGAAATATTAAAATTTAGTCCACACACATTTGTTGAACCCCCTGCTCTGTGCCAGGCTTTGTGCCCTGTTGCTACAGACACTGTGGGGAGTCAAGCGCAGATCCTGCCCTGTAATTTACAGGGACCCTTGGGAAAAGGATAAATTGGGCAATCGGGGAAACGCAGGCCTGGGAAAATAATATCGGTGCCACTGGCTAACAGAAAAAAAGAGATACGGTTTTTTTCTGTTTTTACTACCTGGGTAGAGGAGGAAGGAGAGAAGCTAACCCACTGCACCCAGCCTGGGGCCGAAATGCCTCTTCGAGCTAACCCCAGATCTCCGCAATCTTACTTAGGCCGCCGGAGGCCCCCGCCGACCTCCCCAGGAAAAGTCTGGACTCTGTGACCTTCTAACTCAGCCTGGAGCAGGGAAAACAGCTGAAACTCCAAACCCGCGGTGTGAGCAGCGCTGATGCAGTCAGAGGAGGGAGCCAGTGGAAATTCATGACTAAAATAAGGCCTGGCTGGGGATTTCACTGACCTCTGCGCTGCCCTGCCCTGCAAGTTCGGGGAGTTGAGAAATGACTGTAAGCCTTTCCCACCGCGCCTCGGGTCGGGTCAGTCACCCCGCTGCTGAGTGACCTGGCTGTGGGAAGGATTGAAAAAATGGGGTCACTGCAGGGACTGGGTGAAGGCTAGCCTCCGGAGCAGTTTGGGGAGGTCAGCCTTAAAAGGGCAGTGTCCTTGACAACCGAGGAACTGGGATTCACACGTCGAACAACTTGGGAGTGGGTTTCCTTCAGGTTGCTTTGGAGAGCTCTCACTTCCTGTTTATGTTTCTAAAGCGTCAAACTCATTAGCAAGTGTGAGAAATGCCTCCTTTTCTGTTAACTGGCGTGACCTCACTTGGGGGTTCAGCTATCCCTCCCTCCCGGATTGTACTTCTGCTGGCTTTTGTTAGCAGCCACCTCTTGGGAGGGAATGACTGCCCCGGAGGGGGACTGGAGCCTGTCCTGGCTTTGTGCTTTCCATCGAGGGTGACCTGCTCCATTGTGCGACTTTAACAAGGGTGAGGAGTTGGTCGTGCCTGCGGCAAAACCACTCTTCCACCAGGAAATAAGCACTGGGGGAGGAAGGAACACATGCGCTCAGCTGTTGCGCGCCCCAGTTCCAGCGCTGTGCTGGAATGAACCCAAACACTGCAGATTCCATGGCTCCCGGCTACATTTGATTTTTAGAGCGCTTTGAAGTTAGTTATCAATACTTTTTGCCCGTACCTGACTTACAACCGGAAATCACGAAATGGATGCATTTCCTACTTTTGATTTCCAAATGTACTTTCAAGCTTCACGAGTTATCTCCACCCTATCAAAGTTACACCATAATCACATTTTATATGGTTTTTAATCTGTTTTTTTTCTTCTCTCAGTAGGTTTGGATTACTTTTTATTAATTTAAACCAAATAAATCCTTCCCAGCCTGCATCTATCTATCCTGCAGAATCTTAATATTTCTTTGTCATCTTTTGTCCATACTTGTTTAATGCTTACTGTGTGTATGCTAATCTTTAGACCATGTAAAAACTTGTATATATTAATTTATTTTCTCCTCCCCACCACCTGTAATACCACATGTATTAGCTCATTTTTACATTCCTGTAACACATATTTATTGAGAATCACTATGTGCCAGGCTCTGAACTAGGTCCTAGAGATTTATAATGTGTCCTCTTGAGGAAATTGAGACTCAGGGAGGTTAAATAACCTGCCCCAGGTTATAGAACCTCAGATCAGATCTGGAACCAGACCCCAGATTTGTTGGGCTCCAAAGTTTGTGCTCTTCATCACTGTACTTTTGGCTGTCTTGTAGGGTTGTATGGGCTGTGCACTGTTCCACTCCAGAGGGAGCCATTCACATTTCAGTCTGTGTGAGAGTGCCCTCTAGAGTTGTGCAGTGTAGCACGGAGCAGCTGCACTGGGTAATCCTGACATTTTGTAGCCCTCTTCTCTGTTTTGTCTTTTCTAAGTCTACTGAGACCCTAATTTTGTACAAGGAAAGACAAGAGATAGGGTTTTTCTTTTCTTTCCCAGTGGGGCTCAGCATTTTGGTGGTCTGATGCTGTGCTTTGGAAATATTCTCTTCTGTTCCCCAGGCCCTTCTTGTGCAGGAAGTTAGAGTCCACAACCCTCTGCAAGGACTCACACCTTTCTTGCTCAGGTATCATCACTTCTTGCCTATTTATGGAGGGTCAATATTTTTTATCACAGCTCACAGTAAGAAACATATTTTACATCATGACACAACACACAAACACACACACTCCTTAACTATGTTTAAACATAGTTAAGCCAAGGCTCCGTTGGGCTATAGCGATAAACCACCTCTGCTACCTCTCTCTTGTACTCCTGAATAACCATTGCTCACTTAAAGGAAAACCTAAACCATTTGGGAAGAAGCCAGCCTAATGTATTTCAGACAAAATTTTACAAAACAATGTTCCTTGATGTAAGCATTCTGATATTTTCTAGTCTAATTTAGTCAATTCCATTTTTAAAAATATTGTAGTCTTTACTTGCTAAATTGATTTTACAACCTACCAACAAATCCTGACCTACAATTTGAAAAAAGGCTCTACACTAGAGATAGTGTTGTAATTTTGGCTTGTCCCCACCAGAAAGAAATCAATAGCATCTGCACACTTGAAGATCTTCCAAATCACTTATAAAAATGTTAAATAAGGCAGCTGGTCCTTGTTGAATTCAACAGTATAGATATCTCCATTCAAGATATCCTTACCTTATGCTCAATGCTCAGAGTAAAATGCTCAGTTTCATCAATACATGTAATGTTATTTGTTGGTGGTGAGACATAGTTTCTTCATTCATTGCTGAGAAAGTCTAGGATGACAGGACCTTGAATTTGTCAAATGCTTTTTCTGCATCCAGTGAGACAATCATATGGTTTTCTTTTTTATTCTGTTAATATCATAGGTTATAATTTTTTTCCTGTGTTAAACCAACCTTGAATTCTTGAGATAAGCCTATCTTAATCAATGTATTATTCTTATTTTTATTGCTAGATTTCATTTGCTAATATTTGTTAAGGATTTTTGTGTCTATGGTTGTGAGGGGTATATATTTGTAGTTTTTATTTTCTTGTAATCTTTGGCAGGTTTTAGTGTAAGAATAATGCTGGCCTCATGAAGCAACTTGGGAAGTAGTTCTTTTCTTTTCTGAAAGAACTTACGCAAGATTGGTACTATTTCTTTCTTAAATAGTAAGAGAATCTACCTGGTCCTGAAGTTTTCTTTGAGGGAAGGTTTTTTTACTATGAATACATTTTCTTTAATAGATATCAGACTATTTAAATTTTTTATTTATTCTTTTATCAGATTTGGTAATTTTTGTTATTCAAGGAAGTTGTGTATTTTATTCATATTTATCAATTTATTGGTATAAGGTCTTATCCTCTTAATGTCTATATAATCTCTAGTGATAAACCCTTTTTGCTCCTTTTTAAATTTTTTGTTAATTTGTGTTTTCTTGATCATCTTGCTAAGAGACTTGTCAGTTATATTAATCTTTACAAATATCCAAGTTTTGATTTTGTTGATTTTCTCTATTTGTTCATCTTATATTTCATCAATTTTCTCTCAATTTTTCTTATTCTCTTCTTTTAGTTATTGTGGATTTAACTTGCTCTGCTTTTTCTAGTTGCTTGTGATGGAAGGTAATATAATTGATTTTAAACCTTTCTTCTTATTAGTATTTAAAGCTAAACATTTCCTTCTAAGCACTGCTTTCACAGCATCCCACGATATTTAGTACTTGTATTTTTCATATCATGCAGATGAAGATATGTTTTAACTACTTTTTGTGATTTTTCTTTGATTCATGTATTATTTAGAAGGATATTGTTTAATTTCCAAATATTTGTGAATTTTCCAAATAACCCTTTTCTTCTTTTGAAATAACTGTAGAATCACAGGAAGTTACAAAAATAATACCGAGAAGTTCTGTGTATCCTTCACTCAGTTTTCCCCAATGGCAACATCTTACAGGATTGTAAAACAGTATTAAAACAAGGAAATTAACATGGGTACAATCCACAGACAACTTTCTCATTTCACCAATTTTACAGACACTCACTTGCAGTCATAGTTCTATGCAGTTTTATCACATATGTCGATTAGTGTAACTACCACAATCAAGGTGCAAAACTCCTGTTACTCCAAAGTCCCCTCGTGCTACCCCTTTATAGTCGTGCTCATTCTCGTCCCTTCTCCTGTCCCTACTGTCTGGTAACCACTGATAGGGTCCCATCACTATAACATTATCATTTCAAGGATGTTACATAAATGGAATCATATAGTATATAACTTTCTGAGATTAAGTTTTTTTCCACTCAGCATAATTCTCTTGACATCCATTCAAGTGGTTGTCTGCATCGATAGAAAATTTCTTTGTTATTAATGAGTGGTAGTCCATGCTGTAGATGGACCACAACTTGATTACCATTCACTCACTGAAGGACATTTTAGTGCCAATTTTTTGCTGTAAGAGATAAACCTACTATGAACATTTTTCCACACATTTTTGTGTGGACATAAGTTTTCTTCTCTGGGATAAATGCCCAGGACTTTAATTCCTGGGTCATATAATAATGTATATTTAGTTTTATAAGAAACTGACAATTTGGCAGAGTAGTTGTACCATTTTATGTTCACAGTTGCAGTGTATGAGAGAGATCATTTCTCCATATCCCTGACAGCATTTGGTATTGTCAATATTTTTTATTTTAGCTTGTCCAAATAGGTGTGTAATGCCAGGTATCTTTACGTTGGTTTCTAATTTATTATGATTGGGTTAGAAGATACAATCTATTAGACTTTAATTCTTTGACATTTCTTACGACATCTTTCATTGTCCAGCATATAGTCTATCTTGATGAATGTTCCCTGTGGGTTTGAAAACAATGTGTATTCTGTAGTTATCAGGAGCAATATTTTACCAAGTCAACTGGGTAAAGCTCGTTGACAATGCTGTTCAAATATATCACTCCACTGATTTTCTCATCTATTTTCCTATAATTTCTGAGATAGGAGTGTTAAAATCTCTGTAGCTATGATTGTAGATTTGTCCATTTCTGTGAATTTTTGCTTTACACACTTGGAACTCTATTTTTAGTTACATACACATTTAGGATTGATAGGTCTTCCTGATGCTTTTATTCCTATCATTAAAAATTTTCCTTTTTTCCTCCAGTGGTATTCTTATTCTGAGTCTACTTTATTTGCTATTAATATAATCTCTCTTGCTTTTTTCTGCTTAGTGTTTGCATGATATATTTTCCTCTACCCTGTGCTTTCAACCTGTATCTTTTAAAAAAATTATTATTTTTTCATTAAGGTGTCATTGATATACAGTCTTATGAAGGTTTTACCTGAGCAACATTGTGGTTTCAACATTCACCCATATTATCAACCCCCCCCATTGCGATCGCTGTCCATCAGCATAGTAAGATGCTATAGAGTCACTACTTGTCTTCTGGGTGCTGTACTGCCTTCCCCTACCTACATTGTGAGAGCTAATTATAATGCCCCCTAATCCTCTTCTCCCTCCCTCCCCACGCACCCTCCCCAACCCCTCCCCTTTGGTAACCACTAGTCCCTTCTTGGAGTCTGTGAGTTTGCTGCTGTTTTGTTCCTTCAGTTTTGCATTGTTCTTATACTGCACAGATGAGTGAAATTATTTGGTATTTATCTTTCTCCAGCTAGCTTATTTCACTGAGCATAATACCCTCTAGCTCCATCCATGCTATTGCAAATGGTAGGATTTGTTTTCTTCTTATGGCTGAATAATATTCCACTGTGTATATGTACCACATTGTCTTTATCCATCCAAGTTGCTTCCCTATCTTGGTTATTGTAAACAGTGCTACGATAAACATAGAGGTGCATATGTTTTTTTGAATCTGGGATCTTGTTTTCTTTGGGTAAATTCCGAGGAGTGGAATGACTGGGTCAAATGGTATTTCTATTTTTAGGTTTTTGAGGAAACTTCATATGCTTTCCACGATGGTTGAACTAATTTACATTCCCACCAGCAGTGTAGGAGGGTTCCCCTTTCTCCACATCTTCACCAGCATTTGTTGTTTCTTGTCTGTTGGGTATTGGCTATCCTAACTGGTGTGAGGTGGTATCTCATTGTAGTTTTAATTTGCATTTCCCTGATGATTAGGGAGGTGGAGCATCTTTTCATGCGCTTGTTGACCATCTGAATTTCTTCTTTGGAGAAGTGTCTGTTTGGATTCTCCACCCATTTTTTAATCAGGTTATTTGTTTTTTGGGTGTTGAGGCACATGAGCTCTTTATGTATTTTGGATGTTAACCCCTTTTTGGATACATCATTTATGAATATATTCTCCCATACTGTAGGATGCCTTTTTGTTCTACTGATGGTGTCCTTTGCTGTACAGAAGCTTCTTAGTTTGATGTAGTCCCATTTTCAACCTGTATCTTTATAATTGAATTGCTTATTTGTAAACAGCATATTGTTGGATCTTGCTTTTATATCAATCTCATAATATCTGCCTTTTTATTAGAGTGTTTAATGTATTTATATTTGAGGTAATTATTAATATGGTTGGGCTTAAATCCCACCTTGGTATTTATTTTCCACTTATCCCTTTTATTCTTTGTTTCTGTTCCTATTTCCCTGCCTCCTTTTAGGTGTATTGCATTTTTTAATCATTCTGTTTTTAAGCATGTTTGTTTGTGGTATATTCTATTGGCTGTTGTAGAGCAGTGTTTTTTACACTTTGTGTGTATTAGAAACAGTCTTATAAAAACAGATTCTGGAGCATACCCCCAGAGTTTCTTATTCAGTAGGTCTTTGATAGAGCTAAAAAATTTGCTTGTCTGATAATTTCTCAGATGCTGCTGCTGTCTGTTTCGGGACTGTATTTTGGGACTCTCTGCTGTAGAGATTATGCTCAGCATCTCTAAGTTATCACAGTCTACCTTCAATTAATGTGTGAGAAAATACTGTCATATGACTTCACAGGCTGTGTAAGAACCTTACAACAATATAATTCTATTTATTCCCCCTCTTGACCTTGTGGCTCTTATTGTTTACACTTGACCTCTATATATGCTATAAACTCATGATATATTGGAGTTCTTTGCTTTAAACAGTCAATAGTCTTAAAATATTATATGCAGAGATAGATATAGAGGTAGACATTTTACTTTGAAAAATAAACTTTAACATCTACCCATCTATTTACCCTTTCTGGTGCTCACACTTTTTGCAGTCTAAGTTTACTTCTGGTATCCTTTCTGCTCAGGCTAAAAAACTTAGGTTAGCTTTTCTTGTACTGTGTTGGTCCACTGGACATGAATTCTCCCAACTTTTCTTTGCCTGAAAATGCCTTTATTTCACCTCCAGTTTTGACGTGTATTTTCACTGGGTATGGGATTTTCGTTTCACAATGTTTTTTCTTGGCACTTTGTACACATTCTGCTGTCTTCTGGCCTCAAGTGATTCTTAGGAGAAGCCATCTATTATTTGTAATCATTTGTATCATCAATCACTTATGTTTATGTCTTTTTTTCTCTCTGGCTGCTTTTTAGATTTACCACTTAGCATTGGTTTTCAGCAGTTTGGCTATGATTCGTTTAAGTGTGGTTTGTTCTGTATTCATTCTCCGTTGGGTGTGCTGAGTTCTTGGTTCTTCGAATTGATATTTTTCACCAGTTTTGATAAGTCTTAGCCAATAGAGCCTCAGCAATCTCTGGTGCCACGTTGTCCCTCTTCTTTTATTCCTGGGACACAGTATATGTATTGGGTTGTTTGAAATTGGCCCAAACCCTGTCAGATGCCCAGTTTCCTCTGCTGTTGGGTCTGCTCCTTAACTCATATAATGAATTTATTTTTGATACTGTATGTTTCATTTCTCATATTTTTATATGGTTCTTTTTTCTGATTTTCACTTCATAGAAATTCCCCATTTCTTCATGCATGTTGCTTTCCTTTCCATGAGATCTTTTCATGTTTTTATATCATAGTTATTTTGTATTTTAATAACCCAGTTTGATCATTTCAATTTCTAGGCTATTTCTGGATCTGCTTCTATTGTTTCTTTTCTATATTGAACAGAAGACACATTTTCTTGCTTTTCCAGGGACCTTGAGTTTTGTTTTTATTTGCATGCTGAATATTTTGTAGGAAAGAAAATTAGAATGTAAATGATATTTACCTCCAAAAAGAGCAAGTCCCTTCTTCCATGAGAGGCTGGGTCCATCTAATCCATAACTGATTTGGGTCTGGGGCTTACTGTAGCTTTAGTTTGATTCAGCTTGCTGCTGCTCTCAAATGTTTTGAGGGTGAGATTAGGACTTTCCCTTCAGCAAAGCCTGGTATCTGAGCCCGGGTTACATTCTTGAGATCTGCCTATACTTCAAAGCCAAGCTAAGAGGTTTGAGGACTGTGGGAGGTCTCTCCCTGCTTCACTGCCCAGCTAATAGCTTTTTGAGTTCTCTTTGCCCTTTGACATCCCCCCAGCCCCCACACCACACTTTCTGCCCCTCTGGAGATGATCTCTTCCAGTCCTTTTGTCCCTCTCAGGCCTTAGCAGCTTCCTGGACTTTGTGAAAACCTAAAATGCCTCAAGAAATTCTCCTTAGCCCTTCTTCCCTGCCTCCAAATTTAGTGAACTTTTCCAGCCCTGTGTCCCAGTGCGGACACTGGGGAAGGTGCAGACTTGCTCTGTGGCTACAGCTTCTCAGCCCACAGGCCGGCATTATGAGTTTGTTAGCATTTCAGCCAAGTTCTCCTTATCCCTACTGAGTGACTCTTCCTCCTTCTGCCATTTGACCAGAGGTGAAAATGCCCGTGAGTCTTTTCTGTCCTATGTAGAACTTGTCATTTCCTTAAGTTTAGTTCATTTAGATTTCTTTGTGTCCCTCCATTCTCTGATGGGTTTTAAATAACGATTATTTTGCATTTCCCTGACTTGTTTTGGGTGTTAGGATGGAAATGACCATCTCTTGTAATCCTCTACACCTGACTTGTAAGCAGTAATCCTCCAGATAAATAACTCTTACTAGAGATGACAAGGTGGGTAGGCATTAACACGAGCCAAACAATTTGTAGGAGCTGAACATTTGAAATACGAAGCCAGTGCAGGGATCTGATCTGATGACACAGAGGATGGTGAAGGTTTGCATCGTAGTCTGTCAAACAGGTGGTAAAGTGCTAATCACACACACAGAGAGACAGATAGACTAAGGCAAAGAAGAGATGCTTTGGCACCCAGCAAGTGACATTTATTTTCAGAGAATGGACAGTGCACCAAAATATGTTGGTTTCTTCTCTGGTCAAAGTCCCACTCCATCATCTGTCTCTGTCTCTTAGGGCAGTGATCCTTCCATTTACTCTACATACAAATCACTCAGGCATCTTGTTACAGTTCAGATTCTCTCTTAGTAGGTCTGAGTTGGGGTTGAGGTTGAGATTCTGAATTTCTAACAAGTTCCCAGATGATGCTGATAATAAATGAACAGCAAGGTCCTAAGTTATGTATGCCTTCATTTTTTTATTAAAGTATCATTGATATACAATCTTATGAAGGTTTCACATGAATAACATTGAGGTTTCAACATTCACCCATATTATTAAGTCCTCACCTGCCCCCCACCCCGCCATTTCAGTCACTGTCCACCAGCATAGTAAGATGCTATAGAGTCATTACTTGTCTTCTCTGTGCTGTACTGCCTTCCCTGTGACCTACCTGTATTGTGTACACCTTCATTTTTTAGGTGAGTAATAACAATGGAATTTCATCATTGTGCTAAGGTGAGTTTACAGTATAAAGGCAACCGCAGAAATATTTTAACTGAATTAACTAAATAAAACCAATAATCCAGAACTCCCAACAAGTAGCTAGAATGCGGATTATAGTCACACAAGGTGTAGAGAAAAGTGGCATTTTAATGTTGAGGAAATCTAGTGGGAGGCAGGCCTGTAGTTCATCAAATTGGCTTCTTTGTTGGGGGGTTACATTTTCCTTGCCGTGGGCACCCGATATTCTGGGGGCTGCAGTCAGGGACAGTTCATTGCCTAAGGAACCAGGCTTCCTACAGCTCTGCTCTCAGGCCTACCTGAGGTCATTACGCACTAGCTCTGCAAGGAGGAAGGATGGGGAAGGAATGTGGAGAGAGATCTGGGTAGCACTGGGAAGCCCAGCCCAGAGTTTGCCTATGTGGAGGAGTGGCAGCACTGATAATTGCAGAGGATATTCATTGGAGTGGTTATAAATTAGCCCCTGAATCCCACCATTCCTCTTTTCCTTCTAATAACCAGGTAGGTTTGTTTGTTTACATCTGAAGAGACTTCCAGTTGGAATGTTATAGCTCTGATATAGCTCTTGGTCCTTCATTATTGTCAGGATGAATTAATGCATCAACAGGACAGAGAATAAATTTTTCTTCATTTTCTGTACTTAGTAATGAGTATGAATCTCAAACAAAGATGATTAGGATCTAGACCACCCCATTAGGAAGAAAGCATGGAGAAATCTGGAAAATAATTATAAACCAGCTGAAGATATTCAATTAAAACTTTACCACTCACAGAAATAGAGAGGGACATTGTCTAAAGTTTTGGTGACATCTAGTTAAAGATAATTTAAGGGATTGCAATATTTTTTTTAGCCAAAGACATTTACTGAGCATTTTCTATGTGTCAGTCACATTATTATATAAACAGAATTTTCATGATTGTACTCTCATGGATTTTTAAATCTTACAGATAGCAATATATTACTTTGAAGCATATCAGTAACTTGAACTAGGCTAACTGATTTTTTTTTAATTAAAGTATTGTTACTATGCAACCTTATTTGGTTTCAAATGTACATCACAGTGGTTCAACAGTCCCCATGATCAACTTATATTGTGATTGTGAATTATTGTGCCCTTTCATATCCCTCCCTCCAACTCCTCTTCCTTGGCAACCACTAGGCACTTCTCAGTGTCTGTGAGTCTAATGCTCTAGGCTAACTGATTATTGCATGCTATCCCCTTTGGGAAACTGTTTAATGAGTAATCAAGAATTATTCAAAATTACAGTGTCTTGTTCTTGCAAACAAAGGCATCTTACCTAAAAAAAACTTGTTCTTTTAAGTACTTAAACCCAATTTCTTCAGACATTATCCACACTCTTCCTTTTCTTGGACCTTTCTTCTTCAGTAGCAAGAAAAAGCCTGAGTCCGACCACTAGCCACTTACCACAGTGTTCTCAAGGAGTAAGACCTTCATTAAATGGGGAATGACAAATGAGGTTAGAGGGTCCAAAAAAGCAGTGCAATATTGTTAGGTATTAGAACCAGTGGCTTGGTGTGATGAGAACAAGGATAAAAGCCTTGAGTGAGTTACCTACAGCCTCGGATTGTTCATCTGTTAAATGGGGTTAGTAGCAGCTACCTCATAGGGTCACGGTGAGGATCAAATTAAATAATGTGTATAAAATACTTACCACAGTGCCTGGTTGTACTAATAACTCAATTAGTGCTTGTCAATACTATTTATTTTTGTTAGTAGAGTGCCAGTAATTGCTTAGCCTATCTGAGCATTTAGTCACATAGATGTAATTTGGACATTAATAGTACAACCAGAACTTTTCTCTGCAAAATCTGCCATCAGAGAACAGCCAGGAGAAGGCATTCAACAAAGGGACCACAGGACAAAGGCCCTGAAGGGGGAAGGGGCTTGGTTATCTTCTAGGATGAGATGCAAGGCTTCGGGATTTCAGGGTCAGGACTGAGGAGTGAGTGACACAACAAGAGATTATAGTGGTAGCCAAGGGCTAGATTATCTACAGTTTGGTTAATTGTAATACCTAGGTATTTTTTGGTACCTGGCATTTGTTATGAATTAAAGTCAATTGCCTGGAGAATGTTTGCTGATAATTCAGCTTCTTCAGTTCACTCTTCTACAGGGATACCCTTTTTGAAACCAAGACACCTAACCATCTATGGTTAGGAAGACTCCAGATGTACAATGCATCACCAGCATGGGGAAAGTTAAGCCAAGTCAATTAACTGAGTTCACTGATTCACCCAATATTTTTTTGGCTCCACTATGGCCCAGGAATATGAATGCACTTCTTTATCTCTAAAGGTCTGAAGAGGTATGGAGACTTGCACAGTTGTGAGTCCAAATACAATTTGATCATTGCTGTAAAAGAGCAACACAAATACGGAAAGTAGCTCAGAAAAATATCCTTTTATGATTATACCTCCAGAACTAACCAGATCTAGCTACTGCTTAGGAAGAAGAGCTATTTGTGATATTTTTCAGTCATTTTTATAACACCTAGCAGGAACTATGCACATAAGAAATGTTCAATAGAGGAGGAAATACTCCCAAACTCATTTTGTGAAGCCAGCATCATTCTAATACCAAAGGCAAGAGACACTACAAAAAAAAAAAAAAAAAAAAAACAGGCAAAGACACTACAAAAAAGAAAATTATAGACCAATATCCCTGATGAACATAGATGCAAAAACCCTCAACAAAATATTAGCAAACCAAATCCAAAAATACATCAAAAGGATCATCCATAATGACTGAGATTTATTCCAGATATGCAAGGATGGTATAATATTCATAAATCCATCAATGTGATACACCACATTAACAATAAGAAGGATAAAAACCACATGATCATCTCAATAGATGCTGTAAAAGCATTTGGCAAAATTCAATATCCCTTCATGATAAAAACTCTCAACAAAATGGGTATAAAGAGTACGTACCTCAAAATAATAAAAGCCACATACAGCAAAGCCACAGCTAGCATAACTTAACGGCAAAAATCTGAAATGTTTTCCTCTAAGATAAAGAACAAGAAAAGGATGTCTACTCTCACCACTCTTATTCAACATAGTACTGGACATCCTAGCCACAGCAATCAGACAAGACAAAGAGATAAAAGGCATCCAAATTGGTAAAGAAGAAGTTAAACTGTCACTACTTGCAGATGACATGATATTATACATAGAAAACCCTAAAGAACCCACCAAAAAATTATTAGAACTAATAAATGGACTCAGCAAAGTTGCAGGATACAAAATTAATGCACAGAAATCTGTTGCATTCCTGCATATTAACAATGAACTAGCAGAAGGAGAAATCAGGAGAACAACTCCATTTACAATTGCATTAAAAAGAGTAAAATACCTAGGAATAAACCTAACCAAGGAGGTAAAAGAATTGTACTCTGAAAACTGTAAGACAAAATCATGAGAGAAATTAAAGAGGAAACCAATAAATGGAAATCTTTCCCATGGTCATGGATAGGAAGATTAATATTGTCAAAATAGCTATCCTGCCCAAACCAATTTATAGATTCAATTCAATCTGTATAAAAATACAATGCCATTTTTCAATGTACTAGAGCACATAATCCTAAAAGTCATATGGAACCACCACAAAAGACCCCAAATAGCCAAAGCAATCCTGAGAAAAAACAAAGCTGGGGATATTATACTCCCTGGCTTCAAGCTATACTACAAAGCTACAGTAATCAAAACAGTTTTGACCTGGCACAAGAACAGAACCATAGATCAATGGAACAGAATAGAGGTCCCAGATATAAACCCATACATATATGGTCAATATGTGATAAAGGAACCATGAATATACAATGAGGAAAAGACAGCCTCTTCCATAACTGATGTTGGGAAAACTGGACAAACACATACAAGAGAAGGAAACTGGATTATTGTCTAAATCCATACACAAAAGTAAACTCAAAATGGATTAAAGACCTGAATGTAAGCTGTGAAACTATAAAACTCTCAGAAAAAAGCAGGCAAAAACTCTCTTGAATATAAACATAGCAACTTTTTTCTGAACACATCTCCTCAGGCAAGGGAGACAAAATAAAAAATGAGCAAATGGGACTACATTAAACTAAAAAGCTTCTGTACAGCAAAGGACACCATCAACAGAACAAAAAGACAACCTACTATATGGAAGAACATATTTGTAAATGATTCATCCAATAAAGAGTTAACATCCAAAATATATAAAGAACTCATGCCTCAACACCAAAAAAAACAAATAATCCAATTAAAAAATGGGTGGGGAACCTGAACAGATATTTCTCCAAAGAAGAAATACAGATGGCCAAAAGGCACATGAAAAGATGCTCTGCACTGCTAATCATTAGGGAAATGCAAGTCAAAACCACAATGAGATATCACCTCACACCAGTTAGAATGGCCATTATCCAAAAGACAAGAAATAACAGTGTTGGAGAGGATGTGGAGAAAGGGGAACCCTCCTACACTGTTGGTGGGAATGTAAATTGGTACAACTGCTGTGGAAAGCAGTATGGATATTCCTTAAAAAATGAAAAGTAGAAATACCATTTGACCCAGTAATTTCACTTCTAGGAATTTACCCAGAGAAAACAAAATCCCCAATTCAAAAAGACATATGCACCCCTATGTTTATTGCCTCACTGTTTGCAATAGCCAAGATATGGAAGCAACCTAAATGTCCATCAATAGATGAATGGATAAAGATGTGGTACATATACATGACGGAATATTATTCAGCCATAAAAAAGAAAAGAAATCCTGCCATTTGCAACAACATGGGTGGATCCAGAGGATATTATGCTCAGTGAAATAAACCAGGTGGAGAAAGACAAATACCATATGATTTCACTTATTTATGAGGCATAAAAACAAAGCAAAACAGAATGAATAAAGCAGCAATAGACTCAAAGACACTGAGAAGTGACTGGTGGTTACCAAAGGGGAGGGGTTGGGATAGGTGGGTGGTGAGGATGAGGGGGATAAAGGGGCACAAAAATTCTCAATAATTTATAAGTTGGTCATGGGGATAGGAGTACAGCATGGAGAGTATAGCCAATTATTCTATAACATATTCCTATGTTGACAGATAGTAACTGCACTAGGGGGATGAGGATTTAATAATATGGGTAACTGTTGAATCACTGTGTTGTATATTTGAAACCAATATAAGATTGTTATCAATGATACTTCAATTTTTTAAAAATTCTGTTAAGTAAAAAAAAAAGGAAATGCTCAATTAATATTTGTCAAATAAGTGATAGTTGAGGAAAAATCTTGCAACTGAGTTGTATATTAGGTCATAATATCTATTAGGGATCAGTTGCAAATCACACTTAAAAAAAAAAAAAAAAACTCCAGACTTCCGGGAAGATGGCGGTGTGAGCATGCGGCAGAAATTTCCTCCCAACACTATATTTATCTACGAAAACACAGAAAATACATCTATTCCTAAAAGAGAGACGAGAATACACAGGAAAGCGCACAGCGTGCAGCTACACCCGAGAGGACTCGGCACCCCAAGAGGCGGGTAAGATACGGAGCCGCGACCCGGCGGGACCCGAGCCCTCCCCCACCCCAGCGCACGGGCGGGAGGAGAGGATTCAGAGCCGGGAGGGAGTGGAAGCACACCCCGCGAAGTAGCCAGCCCCGGTGATCTGCGCGGGGAGCGCTGACCCACATTGCGCAGTGCAGCGGAGACTGGAGAGACAGAGGGGCAGGATCTGAGCACGGAACGCGCCAGGGTGCTTGCAGCCGGCTCCCGGGAAGGAAAAAAAAAAAACAGTGCGTGCTTTCTTCAGCGGTCTTAAAGAGACAGGAGCCCAGCGGAGGCGCTGGATCGCACCAGCACACTCAGCCCAACAGGGTGGGAGTCCTGGGGAGTTTCAGACGCCTTAGCTGGCGACTGAGGAAGCGTAGCCATACTTAACACTTCTCACTGAGATCAACAGCCTCCTATTCGTTCCCACCCCTGCCAGAGCAATAAAGGGCCCTGCGGAGTGGCACAGTTACAGCTGTGGAATACTGGGGCAATAGCGCCACCTAGAGCATTCCCACAGAATCTACGTCTGGTGGGCATTTTTTTTGTTTTGTTTTGTTTTGTTTTTTGTTTTGTTTTTGTTTTTTCTTTTTTTCTTTCTTTTTTTTTCTTCTCTTTTTAAAGTCTTAAAGAGCCCAGCTGACATACGTGGCAACTAACAGTGACCAATTATATAGCCATGAAAAGACAGAGGAATATGGTTCAGACCAAAATCAACAAGACAACCCCAGAGAGGAAATCTGAAGGGATGGAAATGCACAGCCTCCCTGAAAAAGAATTCAGAATAAAAGTCATAACCATGCAGATGGACCTACAGAGAAATGTGCAAGAGCTGAGGGAGGAAGTGAGGTAACTGAGGAAAGACAATGCAGAAATCAGACAAGCGATAGACGGGCTTAACAGCAGAATGGATGAGATGCAAGAGACTGTTAATGGAATAGAAAACAGAGAACAGGAGTACAGAGCAGCTGAGGCAGAGAGAGATAAAAGGATTTCTAGGAATGAAAGAATATTAAGAGAACTGTGTGACCAATCCAAACGGAACAATATTCGCATTATAGGAGTACCAGAGGAAGAAGAGAGAGAAAAAGGGATAGAAAGTGTCTTTGAAGAAATAATTGCTGAAAACTTTCCCTCGCTGGGGAAGGAAGTAGTCTCGCAGTCCACCGAAGCTCATAGATCTCCCAACACAAGGGACCCAAGGAAGACAACACCAAGACACATAATAATTAAGATGGCAAAGATCAAAGATAAAGACAGGGTATTAAAGGCAGCTAGAGAGAGAAAAAAGATCACCTACAAAGGAAAACCCATCAGATTATCATCAGACTTCTCAACAGAAACCTTACAGGCCAGAAGAGAATGGCATGATATATTTAACGTTATGAAACAGAAGGGCCTCGAACCAAGAATATTGTATCCAGCACGATTATCATTTAAATATGATGGAGGGATTAAACAATTTCCAGACAAACGAAAGTTGAGAGAGTTTGCCTCTCATAAACCACCACTACAGGATATCTTAAATGGACTGCTCTAGATGGAAGCACACCTAAGGCTAAAAAGATGTCACCAGAGAAAATAAAATCATAGCAAAGAAAGCAGACCATTCAAATACTAACTAAAGGCAAAGAATAAAACACCTATTATAGAAAGAATAGAGGAGGAGGAATAAGAAGGGAGAGAAAGAAAGAAACATCAGACTGTGTTTACAATAACTTAACAAGAAAGTTAAGTTAGATTGTTAGATAGTAAAGAAGCAACCCTTGAACCCTTGGTAACCACGAATCTAAAGCCAGCAATGGCAATAAGTACATATCTATCAATAATCACCCTAAATGTAAATGGACTGAATGCACCAATCAAAAGACACAGAGTAACAGAATGGATAAAAAAGCAAGACCCATCTATATGCTGCCTACAAGAAACTCACCTCAAATCCAAAGATATACACAGACTAAAAGTGAAGGGATGGAAAAAGATATTTCATGCAAACAACAAAGAGAAAAAAGCAGGTGTTGCAGTACTTGTATCAGACAAAATAGACTTCAAAACGAAGAAAGTAGCAAAAGATAAAGAAGGACATTACATAATGATAAAGGGGTCAGTCCAACAAGAAGATATAACCATTATAAATATATATGCACCCAACACAGGAGCGCCAGCATATGTGAGACAAACACTAACAGAATTAAAGGAGGAAATAGACAGCAATGCATTCATCTTAGGAGACTTCAACACACCACTCACTCCAGAGGACAGATCAACCAGACAGAAAATAAGTAAAGACAGAGGCACTGAACAACACACTAGAACAGATGGACCTAACAGACATCTACAGAACTCTACACCCAAAAGCAACAGGATACACATTCTTCTCAAGTGCACATGGAACATTTTCCAGAATAGACCACATACTAGGCCACAAAAAGAACCTCAGTAATTTCAAAAATATTGAAATCCTACCAACCAACTTCTCAGATCACCAAGGTATAAAACTAGAAATAAATTTTAGAAAGAAATCAAAAAGGCTCACAAATACATGGAGACTTAACAACACTCTCCTAATTAATCAATGGGTTAACGACCAAATCAAAACAGAAATCAAAGAATATATGGAGACTAATGACAACAATAACACAAAGCCACAACTTCTGTGGGACGCAGCAAAGGCAGTTCTAAGAGGAAAGTATATTGCAATCCAGGCCTATTTAAAGAAGGAAGAACATTCCCAAATGAATAGTCTAAAGACACAATTACTGAAATTGGAAAAAGAAGAACAAATGAGGCCCAAAGTCACCAGAAGGAGGGACATAATAAAGATTAGAGAAGAAATAAATAAAATTGAGAAGAATAAAACAATAGAAAAAATCAATGAAACCAAGAGCTGGTTCTTTGAAAAAATAAACAAAATAGATAAACCCCTAGCCAGACTCATTAAGAGAAAAAGAGAATCTACACACATAAACACAATCAGAAATGAGAAAGGAAAAATCACGACGGACCCCACAGAAATACAAAGAATCATAAGAGAATATTATGAGAATCTATATGCTAACAAGCTGGAAAACATAGAAGAAATGGACAACTTCTTAGAAAAATACAACCTTCCAAGACTGACCAAGCAAGAAACAGAAAAACTAAACAGACCAATCACCAGTGACGAAATCGAATTGGTAATCAAAAAACTACCCAAGAACAAAACCCCTGGGCCTGATGGATTCACCTCTGAATTCTACCAGACATATAGAGAAGAAATAACACCGATTCTCCTTAAAGTTTTCCAAAAAATAGAAGAGGAGGGAATACTTCCAAACTCATTCTATGAAGCCAGCATCACTCTAATACCAAAACCGGGCAAAGACCTCACCAAAAAAGAAAATTACAGACCAATATCCCTGATGAACGTAGATGCAAAAATACTCAACAAAATATTAGCAAACCGAATTCAAAAATACATCAAGAGGATCATACACCATGATCAAGTGGGATTCATCCCAGGGATGCAAGGATGGTACAACATTCGAAAATCCATCAACATCATCCACCACATCAACAAAAAGAAGAACAAAAACCACATGATCATCTCCATAGATGCTGAAAAAGCATTTGACAAAATTCAGCATCCATTCCTGATTAAAACTCTCAACAAAATGGGTATAGAGGGCAAGTACCTCAACATCATAAAGGCTATATATGACATACCCACAGTGAACATCATACTTAATGGTGAGACGCTGAAAGCTTTTCATCTAAGATCGTGAACAAGACAGGGATACCCACTCTCTCCGCTGTTATTCAACATAGTACTGGAGGTCCTAGCCACAGCAATCAGACAAAACAAAGACATACAAGGCATCCAGATTGGTAAAGAAGAAGTCAAATTGTCACTATTTGCAGATGACATGATACTGCACATAAAAAACCCTAAAGACTCCATTCCAAAACTACTAGAACTAATATCTGAATTCAGCAAAGTTGCAGGATACAAAATTAACACACAGAAATCTGTTGCTTTCCTATACACTAATGATGAACTAACAGAAAGAGAAATCAGAAAAACAATTCCATTCACAATTGCATCAAAAAGAATAAAATACCTAGGAATAAACCTAACGAAGGAGGAAGTGAAAGACCTGTACTCTGAAAACTACAAGACACTCCTAAGAGAAATTAAAGAGGACACTAACAAATGGAAATGCATCCCATGCTCTTGGCTAGGAAGAATCAATATTGTCAAAATGGCTATACTACCTAAAGCAATCTACAGATTCAATGCAATCCCTATCAAACTACCAACAGCTTTCTTCAATGAACTGGAACAAATTATTCTAAAATTCATATGGAACCACAAAAGACCCCAAATAACCAAAGCAATCCTGAGAAGGAGGAATAAAACAGGGGGAATTACACTCCTTGACTTCAAGCTCTTCTACAAAGCCACAGTAATCAAGACAATTTGGTATTGGCACAAAAACAGATCCACAGACCAGTGGAACAGAATAGAAAATCCAAACATTAACCCAAACATATACAGTCAATTAATATTTGATAAAAGTGCCTTGGATATACAATGGGAGATGACAGCCTCTTCAGCAGCTGGTGTTGGAAAAACTGGACAGCTACATGTAAGAGAATGAAACTGGACTACTGTCTAGCCCCATACACAAAGGTAAACTCAAGGTGGATCAAAGATTTGAATGTAAGTCATGAAACCATAAAACTCTTAGAAAAAAACATAGGCAAAAATCTCTTGGACATAAACATGAGCAACTTCTTCATGAACATATCTCCCCAGGCAAGGGAAACAAAAGCAAAAATGAACAAGTGGGACTATATCAAGTTGCAAAGCTTCTGTACAGCAAAGGACACCATCAGTAGAACAAAAAGACATCCTACAGTATTGGAGAATATAGTCATAAAAAACATATCTGATAAAGGGTTGACATCCAAAATATATAAAGAACTCATGCACCTTAACAAACAGAAAGCAAATAATCCAATTAAGAAATGGGCAGAGGACATGAATAGACACTTCTCCAAAGAAGAAATTCA